>JAFJYI010000406.1:0-407973 GCA_019022655.1 Acacia acuminata | reverse complement strand
TAAATTAAATGAGAAAAAAATTAGAAAGAGGAAAAAGTTGAGAAATAAAAATGGGACTCACATAGTCCCATGTGGTTGCCCCAAAATTTCTCTCCTATTCAACTAAATGTTACCAAAAAAAAAAAAAAACTCCTGACACTTCCCAATATATATGTATATATTCTCACTACCTTTAATTTCTATATATTTCCTATTTTCTTCTGTGATCGAAAGAGTGTAAATTCAAGAATCAAAAGTAGTGATGCAAAGAAAACAAACAAAATGGAAAGAAGAAAAGGGAAATGAATCTTGTTGTTGATGAGAAACATAGAAACAGACCCGCAAATTAAAGGAGGAGAAGCCAACTTCCCAAGGTTCTGCTCTCAGCTCCTTATCAGCCCACAGCCGTCCTCCACCTCAACAATTATCAACTTGATCCTTTTTATTTTATTTTAATTTAAATGAAAACAACACCATGTGGTTTGGTTTTTAATCCCTATATTTTAAGTGCATATAAATATGTGAGAATAGTTTTATTTCGTAAGATAAAAAAAGCACTTATTTTTAGTTCTTCCGAACAAGTACCATATATATTTACCTTACTGCAATTAAAATCCATAAAATGTTATGAAATCAAAGAAAAATATAAAAGATTGGTATTTTACATAAAAAAGAGCCAATAGAAAACTGTAAAGATGAAAGTAGGAAAAAGCTCTCTGTTCCACACACAATGGCGGATTTAGGGAAGTGAGGTGGCCCCACGCCCCCTAATTTTTTTTTAAAATTATATATAACAAGGGACTTGATTTTTAAATTAGATGTTAGGCAAAATCGAGTGATGCTTCATATGCGCAACTCAGCAGGAAGCAACCCTTAAACACAGTGGATAGTGGATGTTGGATTAGTCCTATTTGCTCCATATTATTCCTTATCTTGTTTTCTTAATTACTCTTTCTTATTTAGTTCATGCTGCTCTTGGATTCTTTATCTTTTCATTAAGGAGAAGCTTGTACCAACTCTTCAGTTTTCTAGAATGCTGTTGAAAGATTTTCTATATTTATAAAAGATAATCAAGAGCAGGGCTTGAAATATAATAGAAGACCAATTTCTTCATGATCCTTTGATTAGATACATCAAAAATGTTATTCAGTTCATGTGATTCAATTATATGTAGAGTTTAACAATATGAAAACATATAAGTAAGAGTCGAGTATTAGTGATCTTAATTTGTATATTATATTTCTTTCAATTTTTTGGTATATTATTCCATTATATTTAATTACTTTTATTTATTTATATATTCTCGATCTAAATATAAGATAAAGTTTGTGGTACAAATTGCACAATAAACTTTTTTTCTAGATTTATAAAGGAGGTAGTAGTATTTTATTTTCGCCCCCCTTATTAAAATTCACAGCGTTCACTGTTCACACAGCATTTCATATACCTTCAATCCTTTGTGTTAAGCCTCTATATATAGACTTCAAATCCTCCCAAGTAAGGTTATCAAACTCACCGGTTTAAACAAACTCGGTAACCAGTGACGTAAACTCATATAGTAACTCGATCGTAAATTTAAGAGTTTACTTTTATTATTAAATAGGTATTACTAGTGTATAATTAAATCATTAAAATATAAAAATGACAACAATTTGATTTAAATATATTTTAACTAAATAATTGAAATTAAATCCATCAAACATTCATTATTTATCATGTTTAATAAAGAAATTTCTATATAAAATTACTGAAAGATAATCAAATCAAAAAATTAATACAAATTTAAGAGTAAACTAGCGGTTTTGTAGAAGAAATTTAGAAACGGTAAACTAAATTGTATAAGCAGCTTTAACGTGAAGTTGTGAATTACAACTAGTTCGGTTATCTTACGACTTGACTCGATTTTGTAAACTAGAAGCGTAAAACTGATAAACTCGGAGAGTCAACTCGCGAGTTTGACCACAATAACTCCCAAGAGTTACAATGTTATAAACATAAGAATCAACCAAAGTTATGATGGAGCTATAGTGTCATAAACATAAATTAATTTAGAATATAAAACTACATAAAAACCAATGGGATGTTATAGGCCTATGAAATCCTAAAAGATTATGAACATCCATACCATAACATTCATAACATAAAAATAATTTTATATCGTAAAGTATGAAAATGTTTTTTTCATGGCAATTAAAGGAGGAAAATGTACGCCCAGCGCGTTGGCACTAGTGCCAGAGACTTAGAATTACGGCCTCCCCCTCCCCTCGGGGTTCGACCCCACTGTTGTATCAAAAAAAAAAGGAGGAAAATGTCTTTTTTCAGCGGAGACAAAACAAGCTATATTTAAGACCAACTTTCATACTTAGGCCCGTTTGTTATGAAGAAGATTTAAAGAAGGAAAAGAACTTAGAGGAAGGAAATGAATGGAATGGAAGATTAGGAGGGAACGTAAAAAGGTGTTGTTTGAGTAGTGGAAATTGAGATGGAAGATGGTGATTTTAAAAAAATTACAATTAAAATGTTAGCTTTGAAATGTCCAATATCCCTTACTCTAAAAACAATTTTTCCCCCAGATCTTCTTAATCCCACTGCCAGACAACAACGCACCACACACACACAAAGTGCCGAGATCTTCTTCTCTCCCGAAGTCTCGCAGCCTCGAGCGCACGCACACTCTCACCAAATTTTCAGATCTTCTTAAATCCCACGCACACACCGGCAACAACACACCCACGAATTTTCGGATCTTCTTCATCCTTATGCCCACAACGGTGACGTGCAAAAAAGAAAGGATGGAGGGATTTTGCAGGACGTCGGTGTCGGAGTCGGAGTCGGAGTTGGCGTTAGCGTCGGCGATAGCGAGGGTTCGAGATGGATTGAAGAAAAAGATGAGGGTTATTTGGGAATCTTCCCAAGGGAAGATCACTTTCCATTCAAAAATGGAAGGAAAACCATCTTCCATGAATGAAGGAAGATAATGGGCCACTTAGGAAGATTGGATCGGGAAGATGGAGCAACCAAACGATTTGCGAGGAAGATGATGAATCTTTCCTCCCCACCCTCAATCTTCGAAGCGTAACAAACGGGCCCTTGGGATAAGTTTGGTTTGAGGGAAGTGGAGGGGAGTAAGAGGGAAGAGAAATTGTGGGCCCCACTCGGATTTTTATTTTTATTTTTATTTTTTACAATTTTCTCTTCCCCTCATTTTTTTTTCACTCCTTCCCCTTCCTTGAAACCAAACTTACCCTTAGAGCTAGTTTGAAACTTTTCTTTTTATACATCGGTGATGGTGATGATCTTTTTAAGCAAGTTAACCTGCTTTTTTTTTTTTTTTTTTTTTTTTTTTTTTTTTTTTTTTTTTTTTTAAAAACTATTTTTTTTATTTTATAAAAAAAAAAGAAAATATAATCATTAATACATATATACGACATAAATACGTCAAATTATACTGTTGCTCGATCATGTATACGGAATATCATTATAATAATTAAATGAGCACATTAATGATTAGGGTCTTGTCTCTTAACTTTTCCCCTTCCATTTATTCTTTTGGCAATCAAAAGCATGAGCGCATAAAGATTAAGCGGACTAGCTAACTGCTTATAGGGACGTCTGATTTTCTACGTTTTTTTATTGTACTTACGAATAATTCAATCAAATTAAATTTTAACAATATGCTACTTCAATTTTGTTTGTTTAAAATATAAGCCAAATTTAATAATATATAAAGCATTTATTGTTTTAAATTTTACCCTTATATAGAAGTAAATACTTAACTAATTTTTTTAATTTTTATAAATTAGTTATCTAGTTCAAAAGGATCGGAAGGAAATGAGTAATTTTGTTAACTCAATTTTTCACTAGTATCTTATTTATCTATATATTATCTTCTTCTTAATTTCTCTTATAATAGGGAAAATTAATATATCCCGATCCTTTTAAGTCAATTATGACTTAATTTCTGAATGTTTTAGCTCCGTTAAAACCCAACCCCTATTCTTTTTTCTCATTCACCGTCAATCATCCTATATGTCAAAAGAAGTTGCTAATGTGACCTTCCAATGAGCTCCTCATTTCATTAGCCATTCATAAATGAGAGTTAAAACTCGAAGGATAACAAGATTAATTTCTCCATATTATATATATAATTACGATAGTAAAGAGTTCATATGAATAAATAATGTTGAAATTATTAATTGAATATATATGGTGCTGTTAATTATTTGAGCAGCAGTAGCAGCTTTTGTTTGTAGTGAGGAGTGGTCCATATAGTGTGTGTGTAAGGCTAATTAATTATGTCTCTCCCCTTAATAAATATTGTGATGCCCTACTATACACTGAAGTATGGAGAAAAAGTATAGGGAAAATGATACTAAAATACCAAATGAATTTGCAAAACCCCGAAAGTCCGTCAATTTACAAAAAAGGCGTGAGGTGACAAGGACCTTTGGGGGTTTTGCACAGAGAAGTCAGAGCCAACCCTTTTGCTCTTGGGTTAAATAATTTTTTTTAAAAAAAAATAACCCCCGCGGTGAGCCCCCCACCGCCCGGCCATGCCCACGCGACAGCGTCCACCACCGCCGCCGCGGCCACCAAGCGGCTCACTCCCGCCGGCCCCCGTGGCGCCGGTCGTGGCGGCCCGGCGGTGGTGGAGCAGTGTGTGGTAAGCCTGCATGAAGGGAGTATTTTTTTTTTAAAATTATTTAACCCTAAGAACAAAAGTAATTGGTGGCGAATTTACAAAACCCCAAAAGGTCCTTGTCACCTCGATCTTTTTTTCTCAATCGGCGGACTACAGGTTTTGCAAATTCATTTTATTATTTTAGTGTCATTTTCCAAAGTATATACTAGAAAGTCACATTTAAAAGAAGCAAGAAGTTTATTATTAAAGCCCTAAAATGACGTTTAATTCCCCCAGCTAGTTTGATTTATTTTAAATTTTAGGGAGGAATTAATTAAAAAAAAAGTTGAACCTCTTTAAACTAACTTTTTAATATATTATTGAAACAAGTCCAACCGGTGGGCGGACCCGTTATTTTAAATTTGTGGGTGCACATTAGTTGTGGAAATCGGGGTTGGAGGCGGCGCGAATTTTAAGGAAAGTTTTAAACGCATTAAAAAATAAAAGAATATAAACAATAAAAAAGAAAAAGAAAACTTCAACTTAACACAAAAAATAATAATCGAAATCATTAAGCTTTTACATTAGAGCGATTACAAAAAACGTTCTTTGATTCTTCATTCCTTAAAAATATTGCACTATAAATTACTATTTAACAATTAGGATTGGCGGCTACAAATATAGTATAATTTAATACCCACGGTTGTTGCTTTCCAGTATTTTCGATTCAAACAAAACGCAACTTGAGGTAGTGAGTCAGGTAATTACCAAAGTCTAGCAACCCACGTAGTTTTACTGACTTTATGCAAGAAAAAGTCTAGCAACCCAAGATTAATGTATTTATATTGTTAAATATATATATAGACCTATACTTTTTTAAAAAAGATTGAAAAGTTCTGTCTACACGTGCGTTAACGTAGGTCCGCCGCTGAGTCCAACTATTATTGAAACAAGTTCTTTTTGGACTGAATTTTTTTTATTTAATAAAAACATACATAAACATAAATCACACACATTAATTGATTTTTACCCCAACTTTAATTTGTAGTAATGAGTTAGGATAAAAGACATTTTTACCTTGTATCAAAAAAAAAAAAAAAAGACATTTTTACCGCAATCAGAATCCAAACCACCGAAATTGATTCTCACCAAATCTTCCTCTCATGCTATACATATACTACACGTAGGTACACCTACACCGTACACTCATTATATTCATCCATGTGAACCCGCCACAGAAACGCACTACACACATCAAACTTCACATATATACACACACACATTTTAGAGTTGGAGAGTTATATTGATTGATACTGATACATATACTTACAGAGAGAGAGAGAGAGAGAGAGAGAAGAATGGGAAGGAGAATGGGAAAAGTAGGTGAAAAGTAGGAGATGAAGATCTAGAGGAAGCTTGTTTGTTATTTGAGACGAAGCAAGCCAAATGGAGAGGAGCTTATAAAGTATTTTCATGCACAATTTTTGCAGGTACGTCTATATATATATATTTTCTTTTATGACGAACTTATATATATATATATATATATATGGTGACTGGGTGTGTGTGTGTGTGTGAAGGGATATGTATGACATGGTGGTACAGGATAAGGAAGATGATATCTGGAGAAGGAGGAGGAGGAGGAGGGAGGAGTTGGGTTGATATAGGGGTGATGTGGTCGGAGATATGCTTTGGAATGTTCTGGATTCTCACCCAATCTCTTCGTTGGACCATTCTGCATCACTTCCCCTTCAAACACATCCTCTCCCACAGGTGTCTCTTTATTTCATCCATTCATTCATATATACCAGATACACATTTTTGGGTGGCATGGTTCTCTGTTTGTTTATAAGAATTCTACAAATTTCTACCCTAATATTAACTATATGTTACTCCATACGGTTCTTCATATGCCTTATATTAATGATTAGAGGAGTATATACCACTGTATTAATTATCACTCACATATATTGTTTTACCACTCATTCACCATCTCTCTCAGTTCCCCACAAATAATAGAGGTAGGTATTCTTGAAAAATAATTGCATTTTTTTTTTTACATATATACTGTGTTTAATTAATTTTTTTAATATCCGTAATTTTATTATTTATATATTTTTCTGGTCATATTTATAGTATTTTATAAGTCATTTTTAACATGTTTCAACGGAATCAAAAAAATTATCTTAAACCTAATTAAATCTACCTCAAAATTTAACAACTTTTCAAATTTATTCATATTTAATATACACTATACTCTATAAGAATAAAATCTATACAATAACAAATAAAGGATAAAATTGTACATTCATATAAAAAAACTAATGTTGTGACTTATAAATATGACAAAAAAAAAAAAAAAAACCTCTATACGTTGTAGATAAAACATGAGGAGTATTTTATATTGGACTAGAGTGACAATTTATCAAATCTAATTTCTTCTTACTTCAACTCAAATTCACTGGCATTTGTCACAGTATAACCAAATATACCAAGTACTTATTTGAATTGGCTTGCTTTAAGTGTCTTTGCACGGTATGAAATAAATATTTAAGAGGAATTTTATCTGGATGATTTTGTAAATAATTAAGTGCTTTGGAATGTTCCAATCATAATCCTAAACAAGCACTAAAGTTATTTCACATCTTAATTAGAAAGCATAGAAAACGTAATATGTATGAGGTTTGATTGATGAGTTATGCTATTGTTTAGGTCTCTCCAATATAAAACTTACAGACGCGCACTTTTTAGTTTTTTACTTTTGTAGATAATCAACGATATGATTTATTCTTTATATTTTATATATTCAGTGTAATACAGCTAGCCTGCACAAACCTGACACGGCACAATATATTCTTCAGTCATTACTCCTTTTCTTCTGATAACATATCGATGTGGGGTCAACCTCTGTTATGGTATGTATATATATACATACGTAACCATTCTGTTCGTTCCTTCCACAGAACTACTCCCTCCAGGTTTAGCCAAAAAAAAAAAAAAAAAAAAAAAAACTAACTACTCCCTCCAGGTCATAATACAGTACAAGAGTCAAAATAACTTATAAAAAAACCGCAGCCCCTCCCAAATTTTGATTTGAGTCTTTATTGCGGACACTGTACTTCTACAATCCTTTTCTAAACCGAACGATGAAGACTTAAATGCTGACAATCATAATAAATAAAGGGTTGAAAGGCAAAAATACCTAAAAAATTTTATCAAAAGTGCTCCTCACATTATAAACTTTTCTACAAATTTCTAAAAATATGATAAAAATTGCCCAAGTAAAGTTTATGGTGTCAAATAATACACTTTTGAAAAAAGTTTATGGGTACTTTTGTACCTAAGTTTATGATGTCACATGCACTTTTCAAAAAGTTTATAGGTATTTTTACATCTTAACCCATAAACAAAAGATAACTTAGTCAAAGTAGTTTACATCAATACAGATATCAAAAGTAGGATAAGATTTTTATCAAAACACACTACGATAGTATATCTACGTCCATAAATACCTCATTGTATACAACATTTTTTATTGTGCTCATGCCCTTATATTAATGCTCTTCCAAAATTATCTTCAAACCTTCCATGCTTCTTGCTTTAGACAATGCAGTATATAATTGGCCATGTGTAAAAATAAGTTTTAAAAAATATAATCCAACATGATGAAAATACTGTCCTTAACTTGTTTTTATTGGCCATGTGTGAAAATAAGTTTTGAAAGATATAATATAATCCAACATGATGAAAATATTGTCCTTGAATTTTGTTTATGGTCATGACAAATGAAAGTAAAATTGAGAATTGTCTCCTATACATGCAAAATGACCATCTAGATTTAGACAAAGGGTTCATTTCCATTCTATGAATGAGCGCACCTTTTCATTTGGTATTGCTCCATTCCATTTTATTGCCTCAATAACTTTCTTACTTATCACTATACATGCAAACCTAAGCAACTGTGTTTGGAAATTTAAGAGTCTTAAAAATAACATGATAATATATATAAATTTAATCTTAAGCAAATTGATCACAAAAATTAAGGATTTAATGGGATAAAAAACATCTTTAATTAATATATAACTCATATTTATCTTATACATCATTTCACATATAAACACATTATGTGTCTTCGCATATTTTTATCTTAATTATTTTATGATTTTCAAAAGAAATTTAACGATCAAATTAAATCAGATTCTGTCTAGCATTGTAGTTTTAATTCTCCAGATCTACAAAATTTGGCCAAGCTATAAGATCAAACAACTCACTTTTATTACTAAGTTCATTTAATACGACTGAAATAATGCACGTGCTTTAATTAAGGTGGAGGAATTGGCACTAAATTAAGAAAGGTCATAGTCCCATTTCAATTTTTGTTGTCGTATTTTAAGTGGATGAGGTAGTTTTTTTTTTTTTTTTTTTTTTTTTTCTGTTCCATACGTGAGACCTTTGCAATCCATTTTGTCTTGTAAATTCATTACTATTTCTTAAAATATTCCTAATGATTTATATGAGATATAAATGTGTATAGATATGGTGAAGAGAGACTACCCGGCGTTGACATATTTGTGTGCACGGCGGATCCAATGTTGGAGCCACCAAGCATGGTGGTGAACACAGTTTTATCAGCAATGTCATACAATTATCCTTCAAACAAGCTAAGTGTTTATCTTTCTGATGATGGGGGCTCTGAGCTCACTTTCTATGCAATTCTAAGGGCTTCTCGTTTCTCCGAGCATTGGATTCCTTTCTGCAAGAGATTCAACATTCAAACCAGATCTCCTGAGGCGTACTTTTCCCACCTTTCTGAGGGGCCCGTGCTTCAGAATGGTCAACAATGGTCATCTATGAAGGTACTTAATTAATTACTCCTTCTCCTTCCAGTACTATAGTGCTATATATGCTACAGTAACTTTCAACGTGCTCCTGCGTTTCTTTTTATATGAAATAACCGCCTTCTTATTTATAAAAAACATTAGCATCTTAATTTTGTTTGTTACATTCTCATTTTACCCCTATTTAATTAGACATATTTCTCATACTCCTTCCCGCCACACATTCTCTCTATTTTACAATCATATTTATTACTCCTAAAAATGGCCCTTGGGCCCTTTACGGATTTATATTTGATAAATAAATCACCATATTTACAACAAAATCAATACCCCGTTTACAACTAAATCAGTCCCATTTACAACAATATTTTAATAACTAAATCAGCCATATTAACAACAATATTAGCACCTGTTAACAACTATATTAGCCACATTTACAACTCATGCGATTCTAAAAATCCCAAAAATGGCCCTTTTTAGGATTTTTAGAATCTTGAGGCCCTTTTTGAGATTTTTCTCCAAAAAGGGCCCTTAAATGCATTTTCCCCCTATTTAATTAAACGTATTTCTCACACTCCCTTCCCACCACACATTCTCTCTATTCTACAATCATATTTATTACTCCTACAATATTAATTTTCTTATTATCTCTCTTTTGCAATCCTCTTTATTGTAATAATTTCCTTATTCTCTATCTACTAATAAATAAGGCTCTTTTTATCAAAATAATTACAATTTTTACATATTTATTATCCTTAACTGCCACTTTGATCCTTATTCAGTTAAGTGTTCTTTATAAAAAGAAATAGAGGGAGTGTTTTACAGAAACTAAGAACAACTTTAGGCCTTATTAACTTTATCTTAAAATTGAATAACTTTTGAACTTTAACCCCTATTTATATATACATTTTTCAAGAAAATAACAGTCTAGCTTTCCTCGCCAAGTGTTCAAGAGTCTTGGGGTTCAAGATTCATAAGTCTGGCATGATACCAAATGCAAAGCGCCTCTCACAATCTATTGTGTCAAGAAATGCTTCATTCGTTTTCTTGCTCAACCTTCTTAGTCATTGACTATCACTTGACCAGAGATATTGCCATTGCTTCAAGATTTTTCTTTTGTTGATGTCAAGATCATCACCTTACGTTATTTTCTCCAGTTGTTTAGTTTTCATAGTGGTATTCCTAACTATAGGTCTACGTACTTTGTAAAACTTGTTTTTACTTAATATCATTTTGTTTTGAATAAAAAAGTCTACACAATAGTAATTGAAGGGTAAAATCTTATTTACATGATTCATAAATAAAATTTGATGATGTGATTTATAAATTGGATGAAGGAAACCCTTCTCTCTCCGAGTTATAAATAGGACCAGGAGGAATAATTTATTTGGGATAAGAATTATATTGTTTTTTTTTCTGTAAGTTATTTTTTTTGTACTTGTTTAAAAATTTAATTCACTTTTTTCATATAGAACTCCAATTGATTACACATGTATCTGTATTAATTATCACACCTGGACCCGGAATTAACCATTTATTCTCCCTCTTCAGGTGAAATATCTCTTATATCTTATTCTCATCAGTCATTTTCACCTAAGTTGGTTAGTTATTCGTAGCTTATATATAACACTGAAAATAGTAGTAGAAATGGGGAAGGTTAATTATATATAGGACCCTAACAAATAGGTGGGTAAAACCCACTTATATATATGATTTTCAGAAATTATACGAAGATATGATAAGAGAGATAGAATCAGTAGTAGAAAAGGGAAGGTTCCAGATTCAGTGAGGAACCAACACAGAGGATTTTCAGAATGGAATGACAAAACAACAAAGCAGAACCATCAGCCTATTGTGCAGGTAAACAAAGTGTTGAAACATGCACACACAACACACCAACACAGTCTTTTGCATAGCTTATAAAGTTCTTCAACATTTTACTGTTTTTTTTTTTTTTTGGGGTGGGGGTAGATTATAATTGATGGAAGAGACACAAATGCTATAGATGATGATGGATTTCAATTACCAACCCTTGTTTATATGGCACGAGAGAAGCGTCCCAACTTCCCTCACCACTTCAAAGCCGGAGCCATGAATGCACTCGTAAGTAATACTATCAATTATTGGAAGTCTTTAATATAAGAATCAGTTGAATTTTTTAGAATAGAAGATAAATAACTTAGCTTAAATAATCTATATATATTTATTGTTTTTTCTCGAAACTGATTTGTCTAACTTATAAACCGATATATAACCTAATATATTATACACTTAAATATTTCACAGAGATTAGGTATAATATGTTATAATTAAATAATTATTTATCTTACTTAAATCTTTCCAAATTAATCAAATGGGTCTTATATTATTAAAGAGCAGAGGTAATAATTTTTATATCAAGCAGTGAACTTTTTAAACAGGTTGATTGTATTTTCTAACCCCGTGTGTGTGTGTGTGTATATATATATATATTTTAACAGACAGAAACTTGTGCATGTGTATATGCAGATAAGAGTGTCGTCAGAGATAAGCAATGGACCTATAATTCTCAACTTGGACTGTGACATGTGCCCAAATAGTGCAGATACAATACAGGAAGCACTTTGTTTCTTTATGGACGAGACAAGAGGCCACCGTATAGCTTATGTGCAGTTTCCTCAAAGCTTCAAGAATATCACCAAGAATGACCTCTTTTCAAATTCTTTTCCTGTGATCAATGAGGTGAACTTAATTAAACACTTAGTCGATCTCTCATTTTAAATTAATTAAACTCCTCTTTTATTTTCAGACCATCAAAGTCTAATTAATTAAAACCTTCTGTTCTATACATTAATAATTCTTAAGATTGAGCTTGCCGGCTTATGTGGAAATGGAGGAACCTTGTACTGTGGAACTGGGTGTTTCCACAGAAGAGAGAGTCTCTCAGGAATGCACTTCAAAGATTATCACAAAGCCAAATGGGAGAACACCAAACCTAAGACACAAGACAAAAGAACATCTGCTGAATTAATTGAAGCATCAAAACCTCTTGCTAGCTGCACCTACGAGAAGGGCACTCAGTGGGGCAAAGAGGTGTGTTTAAATATGTACTCCCTTTAGTCTACAATATAAGTTGCCTATAGAAGAATCATTCGGTCCACAATATAAGTCATTTGGAGAGCCATTAATGCTTATTTTTCAATTTTGCCCATGTAACTAATGGTTAAATATGACCTTATAGTATTTTTTCTCTCTCCTTCAAAACCTCTTTTTAATATAAGTAAAGTTGGAATTTCTTTTTCCAATTTAAGGACAATTTAATGAGTTAACTACTATTTCTTAGTTTCGATGAATTAGTTAGTTGAAGTGACTTATATTGTGGACTAAAGTAAGTATATATATTTCCTCTAGTCCTTAATCTAAAGTCTTTTTTTTTTTTTTGAAAGATTAAGGAAGCTAAATAAATTACTTTAATGTATTTATATTTATTATTTTTCTTCAAACTAATAATTTGTCCGACCTATAAAGTAATATATAATTAAATGATACACAACATATGTTATCATTAAGCACTTTATTTAGCTTCCTTAATATCATTAAAAAAGTCAATTGTGTCTTATATTAAGAATCATAGGAGGCAGAAAACATACATATATGCTTGTGTGTGTGTGTGTGATGTAAGCTACCCAATGATGATTGTACAGATGGGATTGGTGTATGGGATGCCAGCAGAAGACGCAGTCACAGGGCATGTGATTTCATGCAGAGGGTGGAAATCTGTTTACTATAATCCAGAAAGAGAGGCATTCTTGGGGTTAGCTCCGACAACCTTGGACGTGCTTCTTGTTCAGCACAAGAGGTGGGGACATGGTTTGTCTCAGATCTTCTTCTCCAAGTATTGTCCTTTCATTTCTGGCTACAACAAGTTAAGCTTAGGTTTACAAATGGGATGCTGTGTCTACTTTCTATGGGCTTTTATGTCTCTTCCAACTCTTTATTATCTTGTCGTCCTTCCCATTTCCACACTTCGTGGCAGTCCATTGTTCCCGCAGGTACGTAATCTCCTATTAATCCCTCTTGTCTTAACTTTTCCAATCCTTATATAGTAGTATAGTACGTACTATCCAGACTCAATGAACAATAATAATGTGGTTTCTAGCTAGTAGATAGCTTATTGATGAGGATAAAATATTACACTCTCTTATCAAATAAAAGCATGAAGTCTATATCAACACACGGATAAGTAAACATGGTTAAAAGTACATATATAGTTGGTGTTTGAAAATTCTTTCCCCTATTTTGTCCATCGTTGAAGGAGTTGAGTTAATCTATCGTTACCGTTATTTACATGATAAAATGAAAAATACAGTAGTGATATTTTTGAAAAAACTTTATAAAATATTAATTAAACTATGCCATATCGCCACTATTGCCATTTTGCCAAAAGGTTTATAAGCATAGTGCCATGAAAGCATTTTTATAAGTGAGAGGTCACGGTTAATTCCATACAGTTTCTAATATGCTGTTAGTGCCTACCTCTTTAATTCAAAAGTTTTGCAATTTAGAATCAAACCACCCGACCTTTGATATCAACCCTAATTAATACATGTCGAGCCAAATGTACCAAAAGACATTAAAACTCTCCCACCAAGTATTTAATGCAATTGCATACAATTATGATCAATAGTCAATATCAGCAGACCCAGTTGACCTATTTCCTCAACTCGTTGCTCAATATTTCTTTTCTGAAGATTGATAACCCAAAAACCTTAGAAAATTAATGCCTATATATTTGGTAACGGAGGCAAAAATTATTATAATTATAAAATTCTTGAAATCATTATCCCCTCTTGTTTGCTTGCAGCTTCCAAGCCCTTGGATTGTTCCATTCTTATATGCATTTCTGGCAAATAACGCCTACAGCTTCTTGGAGTATGTGAGCTGCGGTGGCAAATGCAAAGCATGGTGGAACCAACAACGAATGACGCTGTTCCGAAGGACCACCTCGTATTTCTTCGGCTTCATCGACACCATCTCCTTGAACCTCAATCTCTCCCAAACAAAGTTCGATGTCACAGACAAGGCTGTGTCCCAAGAAAACCTCGACTACTACGAAAGAGAGGTCTTTTATTTTGGAAGCTCTTCGTTCTTGTTCACCATCATAGCCACACTCGCATTGCTCAATCTCTTCGGAGCAGTTTGGGGCATTAAGAGACTCATTCTTGAGGGGTCATCATCATCATGGTGGAGCCATCATTTAGGGTTACAGATTGTGCTCTGCGTATTGATTGTGCTTCTGAATAAACCTGTTTATGAGGCTCTCTTTTTTCGCTCTGATAAAGGAAGCTTACCATTGCAGGTTTTGCTCAAGTCTGTTGCTTTGGCTTCCTTGGCTTGCTTTTTAGCACCTTTTATCTGTTGAGAATATTATGTATGCAAAGCGTTAGATTATAACTGTGTTGACATGTTTCAGTTAATTTATGTTTGATGAATAAAGGGGCATGAATGTTTAATAATGAGCTATATTTAGATTAGACTGTGTTTTTGCTGCGCCACGGAAGTATATTGCTAGCTAGTTAATTCCATAATTAAATCTCTATTTGGATTATTTTTTGCTCAAAATTTCTATTTGGATAATAGTATTACTACTAGGTCAAATTTCAGTATTATTGGTACATTTGAGATTTTTTTTTTATGAGATATTTTGATATGGATATTTGATTGGGTTATATTCGAAGATTGTCTGAACCATTCAAGGAGCGTTTGTCTACACATAAGTTTTGGATTATTGACCTTTTTTAATTGACTTCTCAACTCAACCATCATTGATTTTGCGTTTAGAGACATATAATGGATCTGTGACTCCTAGGGAACGTGCGTGAGTATATGGCTATACAACCAGACAGACCACTTTGTTGGGTCAGGCAAGCGCATTTCCAATCGTTTATGTTTGCATTTTTATTAGCCCAAGACTACGGGCTTGTTTTGCCTTTTGACTTGGGCTCCAATACCCACTTGTTACAAAGAAAGGCACTGTAGTATATGCAAGCAAAATAATTTATTTTTTAGTACTATCCATGACCTAATTCCAAAAAACAACCACCTTTTTGAAAAGATAAAACCCAAGGAAACTAAACCTCAACCTTGTCTTCGCTTAGCAAGCATCCAAGGAGCGGAAAGTTTCAAGAGAAGGAGTTCTCGTTGCAATCGGGGGATAGCCGTGTGGATCAACGTTGGAGGACATCAACAACATTGAGGTCTTCAAGTGATCTAAGGCCCGTGACCTAACGAGTCAGGGGGAGACTGTGAGCAATCTGATCCGTTCAAATGGCGCTCGCTCTGATATCTCCTGCTCAAGTTCCCCTGTCTACAGAGGAGAATGACTTAATCCACCGAAACTCGAAGAAGATTAAAATGGAGCTTATAACATTCTTGATGAAAGCTGGCCTAAGCTAGGTACAAAGGCGAAGAAACAATGGGGTCATGGGTTGACATTTGTAGAGAAACTCCAAGGTCTAAACCATGATGATAAAATGGGGGAGATTGGTGTAGATGAGAAGGACCAATCTCTAAAGATATAGTATTTTAGATAAAGAGGACTATGAACCTATATGTAAAATTAGTGAGGATCCTATTAGGAACTTCCCCACTTTTTCCTTCTCTGGGAAATTGAAAAAAAGTTATGCAGAGTGTGGAACCAAGCTCTAATTGTAAAACTTATTGGGAGAAATATTGGCTACAAATTATTGCTATCTATCCTATAGAAGCTCTAGGCTAAGAAGGGGATTATTACTCTAATAAACATTGGTAGCGACTTTTTTGTTGTTAAACTCTTAAACAAAGAGGACTACATGAATGCCTTAACTGGGGGTCCTTGGATGTTGTTTGATCACTATCTCAAAGTGAGACCTTGGGAGCCTCAATTTCAACCTAAAACAACCTCTATTAATATAGTGGCGGTTTGGGTTCGATTACCTAATATTCCTCTTTATTATAACAAAGAGGCTTTGTCTTGGATTGGTGATCAAATTGGGGAAACCATAAAAATAGACATTAACATACACATCCAGTCATCTTAGAGGCCATTTTGCGAGAATCTGTGTTATTGTTGATTTAGGGAAGCAGTTAATGTCAGGGTTTTCTCTTGATGGTGATGATTATTACTTGGAATACGAAGGCTTGCATTGGCTTTGTCTTGGATGTGGTATGTATGGTCATAAAGCTGAAGAATGTAAGGTAAAACAGAAGAACTCAGAATCATGGGCTCTTCCTCAAGGCTGTGCTACCAAGGAATCAATGGGTGGCCGTGGAATGAACGATGTGGAGATGGAGTCTGGGTCTGCGCAAACCGCTGATGGGGATACTTGGAAAGTCATGCAGAGACCCTGTCGGCAAAAGAAGGGCAGTAAAGAAAAACTCCAGGGCGATATCCGGTGAGACGTCGGTGGTTCCCGATTTGGCGTGCTTGCTGAGGAAGGGAACGATGGTGAGGCTACTCGAGATAGAGACAGGTCAAAATGCCGTACAAGATGTTGCAGTCGAGAAACACACCCAACAACCAAAATCTGAGTTGATCTCTAGGGCTAGGAAAGGTAAGACACAAAAGAAACTCAGAAAATCTATCAATCTGGAGGGGAAAAGTGGGGCAACAATCAAAGATAAACAGGTTATGAGGAAGGAGAAAAGGACAAGGGAGATGGTGAGTGGTGCAGGGAAAAGCTCTAAGCTTTTGAGGTTGACATATGGGGAAGGTAGTGCGACTGGTGACAGGTTTGAGGAGATGCCGAAAGTGACGGAGGGTGAGCCGTGTGCAAGGAAGGACGTTGAGATTATTTCAAAAGAAAAGGAAGAAGTCTTAATCGTTGGACCGGATTGGACCCTTCTCCAAGTTGGCCTGTGACGGTGATGGATTCGAGAACCTTGGTGGGCTACAAGGGAAATTTTGGTCTGGCCCATCAAACTTTAAACATGATTCAGACAATGAAATTGATGAGGGTGGTGTTTTGGACCTGGCTTCTGTGGTGCCCGAATTGCAAGAGATCAATGTGGATTAATTGGGCCATTCTCTTTAGGCCTATTTTGCTGTTTTATATCTAATAAACAAAAAAATATTTTGTATTGGAATTACAGGGGAGCCAATAGTAGATTTTTTTTTCTGCTCTATCTGTAGAAATCCTAGGCCGTGCTTGGTTATTCTTCCGGAAACTAAGACTGAAAATCCTACTCATTTCTGCTGCCAGGAGATATTGGGGTTTGATGGGCTTGTGTTTGTTCCTAGTATGAGACATTGTGGTGGCTTAGTTGCTGTTTGGAAGAAGACTCTCATTAATGTCTCTGTTCTTCGGGATGCAAGGCAATTTATTCATTTCCTATGCTCTTTCAATGGGGAATCGCCTTTCCTTTTGACTATTGTGTATGCGAATCCGGCGCCTAGTCTCAAACAATTGCTCTGGAATGACATTAAGAATATTGCGAGTACTACTTTAACTCTATGGGTGGTGTTGGGTGATTTTAATGACATTCTCTCTTCTAACGATTGTATAGGAGGAGCTAGAGTTAATTTTTCCATAATTCAATTGTTTCAGGAAAGAATCCTTTACTGTAACCTCTCGGATATGGGTTTTTGTGGTCCTAAATATGCTTGGAGAGGTCCCCGTATTGCTCATTGTCCTTGGTTGTTTGAATGGCTTGATCGTGACTTAGCCAACTCCTCTTTTTTTTTTAATCAAGTTTCTCAAATTGCTTTCTATAGGTTTCTCTTCGGATTAAATACTCTGATCATAATCCTATTTGCTTATGTTTTGGTGATGTGACTGGCTCTAGAGTTGGTGGTAGACCCTTTAGATTTGAGGCTATGTGGGTTAAGCATGAACTCTAAAGTGATTTTGTTGTTAATAAGTAGGTAGCTGATGTGGATATTAACTCTGCCTTATCTCAGTTCCAGGAATCTATTATTAAATGGAATTGAAGACTGAGGTGGATATGAACTGCATATACTATGAAATATGTGTTGTCTTATTGATTCTATTTCATGCGTGTTTATACCTGGAATTGATGAGGCAATGAGCTTTGCTGAGATGTTGAAGTACGAAATATGTGTTGTCTTATTGATTCTGTTTGACTTGAATTTTGTTCAATACTGTGTGCTTAAATTTGAAACTTATCTGTACAAAGTTGTGTTTATGATAGTGTAGAGTTGTAATGCATTATGTTTAAATTGATTTCCTTGGAAATACTTTTCAATTGAACCCTATTTTTGGTCCTAAACTTTACGAAGGAGTGGGTTGCCTTTTATCCTGTTTTAAAAAAAATTTCAGGGGCAGCCCCACCACTAATTTTACACCCATAAACATTAAATCCTGGGTCCGCCACTGGGGTAGAGTATTATAAAATGTCAAGTTGATCATAATTAAGCCAACCACCAAGCTACCTTAATAAGACACGCAAGCTCATATGGATTGGATATATTATTAATAATGTTGTCGGCCAAACTCCACTTTGGTGGCGGTGGTGGAATCGTTTATACATATCATATTAAAGGCGCATGTTAATAATCCTTGAAATGAAAGTGCAATGCAACGTGGGAAGAGGAAAGTCTCTGAGGGCGAAAAAAGGGCGGTAGATCGGAGGGGTCGGGAGGAGGTGACGGTGGAAGGGCCTTAGATCAGAAGATTCACGTAGAAGGAGGAAAGAGTTTCTCATTTGGGAAAGCATCGAGAAGCGAGAGACCAAATGACGATGTAACTCCTGGTTCTACTTCTTGAAGAATGGTGCACCTAAGTTGTCCTATCGGGATAAACTTTTGTCACGGGATATGTAGGTTACCTGGTTAAACACTCGGAGGAGGATGATATTGTTAAGGGCTGGAAGGACTACTTCCACAAGATGAATGTGAACGAGACGTAGTATGTTCAGGGTAAATTTGATGAGGAGGATGATCAGGAATCTCGTCGGTTGGAGGGTAAACTTGGGAAGTTGGAATTCACCGTGGAGGAATATACTACGTGGTGTTTGCCTTGGATGAATTCTCTCATAATCAAGGTGCTAGGTACAAGCTTCCCTACGTATATTATCCGGGATCGCAGTAATCGGATGTGGAGACCAAAAGACCCATTGAAATTAATCCCATTGAGCAACGACTATTACATTGTGTCTTTCTCCAATAAAGAAGACAAGGAATACGCTTTTCAGGAGGGCCCATGGATGATAGAAGATAATTATCTGATTGTTCAGAGGTGGAGACCAAATTTTAACCCATGGAAGGCGGATTTATAGTGCAATATTGCGGCCTGGATCAGACTGCTAGATGTTCCTTTTGAGTTCTATAATGTTGAGTCTCTACGTAGAATTAGCAACATGATTGGAAAGATGATTAAGGTTGATAGATCCACATCGGTTTATGATAAAGGGGGCTTTGCACTTATTTACGTGGAAATTGATCTAAAGAAACCTCTTATACCAACGTACATGGTATTTGGGGAAGAACGGCCTATTATCTATGAGGGACTCCATCTAGTATGCTTTGAGTGTGGCAAGTATGGGCATAAGAAGGAGGGATGTCCATTGAAGCGACCTCGAGTTCATACTCAAGTTAATTCTCCTGTCACCGAGGGTATGGGCGCAAGAGGAGATAGCGGCGGCGTGAACATGGAGAAACAGAAGGAGTCGGAGAATGGTGTTCTTGTCATCGCCGGAAATGACTCTACTAGTGGTAACGGCGGCAATGGGGTGGAGGAAAGCCCATTTGGGAAGCTTCGGATCCTAAGGTGGGATTTTAGGGGAGTTTCACGCACGTTTGAATTTGGAAAAGGAAGTTATGAGGCTTCGTCATAGGGCGTTGATCAGGGGCATGATGAGGGAAGGAGTGATGCACAACGGATAAGTGTGAAGAAGGAAGATAGGGTAGTTATGACCGAGGTTCATGGAGCTGTTACCAATAATCAAGGACCACCAAAGGCGGAGTGGGTCCCAGTTGGTTTGAAAAGAAAGAATGCAAATAAGGGAAAAATGAAAGGCAAGGAAAATAGGAATCCTGCACATGATCGGGTCCAGCGGCAATCTCAAGTGGGTCGTGTTAATGGGCCCATGACTACTAATCCCTTTAATCCTTTGCAGGAATCCGTGGCCCAGGTAAAGATTATAGGGCCAGACCCTATTGTGCAGTCCATGAATGGCGAGGAATTGGGGTCATTAACGTCCAACTCTAGTCCCGTGACGCAGGTGACTGGACAAGGGATAATTGCAGCGAGCGTCACATCGAATGTTTTGGAGGCTGACATACAGACTCATCATTAGGGTGTTGAGCATCAACATTCCGACGAACTCATGACTGACCAGGAAGACCGAGGGGGACGCTTCCATACCCCAACCCACCACTACCATTTCCCAATGAATTTCCTCATCTGGAATTCCCGGGGCACCGGAGCACATAGTTTTCCTACTTTCGTTCGTGACCTCAAATCACACTACTAGTTGAATTTCGTTGCATTATTGGAGACTAGGTGCTCTAAGGAAATGTACGAAGGAAGAGCTCGCCAACCGGGCTTCCTAATATTGAGCTTATGGATTGTGAGGGATATAGTGGCGACATTTTCTGTCTTTGGGATCATAGTATTACTTCCATTTCTTTGATTGAATGTCATCACCGGTTGTTCATCTGCAGTTACAGGAACAATGGGGAACTCTTGGATGATTACTATGGTGTATACTAGCCCTTCTAGTATTCGTCGCAGGACCCTTTGGGAGAATCTTTCCCGTTTAGCATTGATGAGGGCCTTTTTGTCTTTAGCCTTGGGGTCCACAATCAAAAATAAACCAAGGATTACGTATAGCAAACCTAGGATCGTTCTCTCTCTCGAAGAGCCTTTTATTAAGTCCTAAGTAATCTAAATGACATGTAAATGCAATTAAAACAAGGGGAAATTTGGTTTTGGGTTTTCAAATTAATAAACTAAAATAAAAATGCAATTAAATTAAATGCTAAACTATTGTTTTTGGTATTTTTATAAAATTGGTGAATGAGAGAATTAAATGAAATCGAATTGAAAATATGGATGATGGTGCTCTTGGTGATGAAGAAATGGCTATCCTTGCTTAAAAAGATTATGGGAGTTAAAATTCATCAAGTCTTTAAGAAAAACCCCAAGATACCACTTGAGTCCAATATTCTCAATTAATAGTGGCTCCTACAAACATAGCTAACCACTACTTTTTGAGAAATTGTTAAAAACCACTTGATGTGCAATTAAAATTGGAATAATGCAACATGAGTCTTCTTAAAATTGAGTACATAACGGTCCTCTCAAAGGGCACAAATCAACCACATTAACTAGACAATAACACGCTAATTAATATAATCTCATTGCAACCACAGGAAATTAAAACAATTATAATATTCACATTGCAAAATTCAATATCAATCACAATTATCAAACCAACGAGACAATAAACATTAATCTCAATTACAGAATTTATACACAACAATCCCTAAAACTAGGCAACCTAAATGTATAAATCTAGACTAATAGTAAGAACAAATTAACTCCCCTTTGAAGCTCGAACTCACGCATTAATCTTCACCCCAAGATCGAGGAAAATCAGCCACCCATAGCAATTGGAACACTCGCCGGAATTAATGGAGTTGAGAGCTAAAAGCGCCGTGACGGAGGTGGGAGTTAGTGATTATGGAAGATGAAGGCGTGGTGAGGGATGTGTGTGTGAGAATGGGTGGATGGAGGTGGAGTCGTGAAGATCCGAGAGTGAGTGATCGGCTGTGCGAGGCGTTGATGATGGCTGAAGGTGGTTGCTTGCGCGACGATGGTGGCGGAGGAAGTCGCCGCGAGGTTGGGTTGAGAGGGAAGGTCGAAGAAGAAGGAGTGAAGAGGTCGTGAGGCGTCAAGGTCTAGGTTCAGAGTGTGAAGGCGAGGTTCCCCACCTTTCCTGTGTGTACGCGGCGCTGTAATTTTTATTCCTCCATTCAATTTGTCGGGGCTCCACCTCACGGGTCTCATGCTCCAACTCTTCTTTTCAGTTTTCCCATAGGCCGACCTAATTACTCAATGATCAAAACGTTGTGTTTTATCCATTAAATGTGTCAAATCTTTTTGTTCTTTTTCCCAGCTCCACGGGTTTGCTCCCAGGTCCATGGGTCTGCAAAGAGAAATGCTGAATGAATCAGATCCCTAATTATTAAATAGCCCAAAACGCATAGTTCAAATAGGGACCTCAGTGAATATTTAAAAAACTGTTACAGAGGGACTAAAGTGCAAAACTTAAAAGTTCTTAGGACTAAACTGAAACTTTTATAATTTTGGTTCAAACTTTCATTTTCAAATTTGATTTAATTCTTTCAACTACCTACAATTTAAACCAAGTAATCTAACATCAAATATTCTCATAAAAATCAATAATTAAGAGTAATTACATTTTTTTGACAATTTTGCCCTTTTTAGCCCTAATTTAACATATTTACTCTTAATCTCAATTTATCACAAGAAATACATTTAAAGCTCAATAGCTAAGAGAAAATACATTAAAAATCCCCATTTAATTACCAAAAATCATGTAAAAATATGGTTCAATCAAGCATCATTGTCTCAAGGGCCTTGGCTACTAGGTGGGGATTTTAATGGTACATTGTTGTCCAATGAGAGGCGCTCTTTTGCCACGTTTCGGTGCTCTACTGACTGGGATATCCTCTCTTGGACTGAGACTCATGAGATCAGGGATGTAGGGTTTGTTGGCCCATAATTTACATGGAAACGAGGCACTTATGGAGGCTAGACTTGATAGATTCCTTGCAAACAAACAATGGCTTAACATGTTCCCTAATGCCTCGGTGGCCCACCTGCCGTTTTTCAAATCGGATCATAGACCGTTGCTCCTCTATCTTGATTCGAATACAAGTGTCATAAAGCCTAACCGACCGTTTCGCTTTATTGCAGCCTGGGTCCTACATGAGGGGTTTGATGAGTTTGTTCGACAGTCTTGGTTCCATGATTCCCCTTGGGTGCAGAATATCTCTCAGTTTTGCGATGCTTGCTCAAAGTGGAATAAAAATGTTTTCAAACATACTGAGGGAAGGAAGAAGCAGCTTATGCGTCGTCTTGATGGAATCAATAGGGCTGTTTCTCGTGTTGGTCTCTTGCCTAAATATGAAGACCTCCAGTTAGCTATTTGGAGGGAGCTCGAGGACATCTTAACCCAGGAATCGCTTATTTGGGCACAAAAAGCCAGATTGGAATGGTCAATTTATGGCGATCGTAACACCAAATACTTTCATGCCGTGCTAACCGTTGGCGAAAATCACAAAGGATAGAGGCTATCAAGAATAATGAGGGAACATGGGTGTACGATATCTCAACCATTAAAGGTATGGCTACTAGTTTCTTCTCAAACCTGCTTACAGAAGATTCTAGCTCCTGACCAGTTTTTGCGTGTCCTATGACTTATCCCTCTATTGAGGAGCATATACTTCGTTGGTGTAATAGAGAAGTTTCGCATGGTGAGATAAGGGAAGCCATTTTCAGTATGGGTGCCCTTAAATCCCCGAGTCCTGACGGGTTTAATGCCCTTTTCTACCAAAACCAATGGAGCATGGTGGGACCGTCCGTTGTGAACTATGTGAAATATCTGTTTGCTAACCCACAGGATATTACCGAGATCAATGGAACACTGGTTGTCCTTATCCCAAAGAAAGATCACCCAGAAACTATGGGGGATCTGAGGCCGATCAGCCTTTGTAATGTTATTTACAAAACCATCTCAAAGATTATTGTGAATAGATTGAAGCCTATTCTTCCCTCGTGATAGCCCCCAACCGGTGCGGTTTCGTGCACAGCGGACATAACGACGATAATATCATTGTCGCCCAGGAGGTTATCCACACAATGAGAGGTATGACGCAAAAGAAGGGTTTTCTGGCAATTAAAATTGATTTAGAGAAGGCCTATGACTGAGTCAACTGGGAGTTTCTCTTGCGTTGCCTCCAAGAAATCAACCTACCCAGCTGGCTTACTACAGTAATTGAGAAGTGTGTCTCTAGTTCAAATATGCAGATTCTGTGGAATGGGGATAAGGCGGAGTGTTTCCATCCATCTAGGGGGGTTAGGCAAGGGGATCCCATATCGCCTTACCTTTTTGTCTTATGTATGGAAAAACTAGCACATCTTATCCAAGCAGCTATAAATGTAGGTGACTGGAAGCCAATTCGACTCACTCGTTCTGGGCCTCCTATCTCCCACCTGTTCTTCACGGATGACATCATTTTATTTGCAGAAGCCTTAATGGAGCAGGTATCTATTATAAATGACTGCCTCAAGACATTTTTTGAGTGCTCTGGACTGAAAATAAATCAACAAAAAACTCGGGTATTTTTCTCAAACAATGTACATCACATTTGAAGAAGTGAGATGTGTGCGACGCTTGGCTTCTCCATTACTAGTGATTTGGGTAAATATCTGGGGGTTCCTCTTCATCACAAACGAGTAACAAAGGAATCTTTTCACTACATGGTTGACAAGGTGAAGACAAGGCTATCGAACTGGAAAGCCAAATCTCTATCATCCGCAGGAAGATCTACACTCATCTCATCAGTGACCATGGCTATTCCGGGGTATGTCATGTAGACCTCCCTCCTTCCGGCTAGCACATGTGAGTCCTTGGACCAATGCAATCAGAAGTTCTTATGGGGAAGCACGAAGGAGCAACGGAAAATACCTCTGGTGGCTTGGGACGCGATCTGCAAACCCAAAGCTAGAGGTGGTCTAGGTCTTCGTCACACGAGCCACTATAACCACACACACCTAATGAAGATTGGGTGGAATCTAGTGGCTGGGCGAGATGAGTTCTGGGTGAAAGTTGCGAGGAACAAATATAGTTGTGGTTTGGATGTGCTACCGAAGATTGAGATGGCAAAACCGGGGTCAAATTTGTGGAGTGGAATTAAACGCACATGGAATAAGGTTCAGGACAGAATTGAGGTAATGCCAAATGGGAAAGCAAGGTGGAGATGGAGCAAGAGTGGCACGTTTTCTGTGAAATCTACATATGACGCTACCATCCAAGATGTGGCATCTCCGAATCCGATATGGGGAAAGATGTGGAAATTAAAGGTCCCAGAGAGTTGCAAATGTTCCTTTGGCTAGTCCTCCATAATCTACTTCTGACAAATGCTGCTAGGTTCAAGCGTGGCTTGAGTGTTGATGCCAGCTGTCAGGTTTGTGGTGCGCCACACCTTACTTTTTGAAGGTAAGAAGACCTCAAATAACACTATCTTGTCCAGTGTTTCTGCCATGGTTGGCAGCATGATGAGGAACAGAGAAGGAGCTGTAGAACTGCTGAAAGGAGAGCAACACCCGGTGACCAGGAAGGGAGATGGCAATCTCCACCAGCTGGTTGGGTGAAGATAAATATTGATGGGGCCTACTCGGCTGTCAATCCAGGTGTGGCCAGTGGCGGTGTATTACGGGATGAGCATGGAGAGTTTATAAAAGCGTTCATGTTCAAAGGAGAAGAGGGAGATTGTCTGACAGCTGAATTATGGGGTTGTCTCCTTGGAATCAAGCTCGCGTGGGATCTGGGATTCCGAAAGGTGATTCCGGAGCTCGACTCGGCGAGATGCGGTTACCGCTTGGAAGCCCGACAGTGACACTCATGAAGATCAGGGATTATTGATGAGATTAAAAGTATCTTGAACCGGGATTGGGTGGTTGAAGTCCAACTCATAAGCTGTTGGTTGAATAAAGCTGCTGATAGGTTAGCCAAAATGAGCCTCTCCGCTATGCCTGGGATTCAGATTATCCCAATTGCGAATACGGCCGTCGAGGCTCCTCGCTAAAGATAAGAAGTAGTTTCTTTTTGGTTACTTAATTGTATAAAAAAAAAGCTGCATGTTAATGAGCAGGGAAAAAAACACGAGGGAACCATAATTAATGATGGATAGAGATGTGAGAGTTATGCAGCATTGTTTGAGACGTAGAGGAAAGGTCATCGTCTACAGGATCTTCTCCGTCACATTATTCGCCGAAATATTCTCCAACTGGGCTTACAGATTGTAACGCCCGGCCTAAATGCGCCTTTATTTATCAGAGTTATAGCGCACAGGCACCGAAATGATTTGGACGACTTAATTGCGGAATAAAACTTTCATAAAATAACTCAGTTTGAAAACACGAGGATAAATTTTTCGCGATTCAAATCCATCCCATAGTGGGATGATAATACAGTAATCCAAAATAGACAGATGATAAACGTTAAAGTATAGGCTAACTACTCATATTTTTCCAAAAGTTCCATCTGTTTGTAACCCCATACCGCATCTTGCCTCTTGATCCCGAACCACTACTGTCTCTTTCATGCGGTCTAGAGTTCAAATGAATGAACCCCGGGGTAACGACCCAATCTCATATGCGGTATGAAATGTAAATGACAAGATAATACATGTATAAGCATAGAATAATTCACAAGAATAAGTCGCACCGTAACCGGTTAACGGCCAAGGACCGCATGACCACTTTGAAACACGCAGGCTCCATTTTAGGACACGCAGCCCTATGAGACATGCAGCCTCAATCCATAGCTAGGATACACAAAAGCAAATTATCTAGCAACCATGATCAGTCATACATGCATTACATACATACGGGCTAACAAGATAACAGTTACCCACCTCGAGCTTGAATACTTAAATTTAAATCCTAAGTGTTGGGATTGGTCGAGGCGTCTAGGAATTCCTATAAACATTTATCATTGCCATTAGTCACTTAATCGTGTCGCAACGTAATTAGCTAGACGAACTAATTTTTAGAGGATTAAAAATGATTAACCCCAAAAATTCCCTTACTAATAATACCCTTTTTAATTATTATTAATTAATAATAACACTCTTTTATTTATTTTAATTAATAACTCCCTTTATAATTTATTCCCTTTTTACTAGTAAATAATAATATTATTTATCTATTTTATTACTTATTTCATTTCCTAATAATAATAATATTTATTTATTTAAGAGCTGAGTACGAGCACATAATTTATGACCTTACTTAAGATTTAGTATCATAAAGGATAAATGCTGGTCTTTCTATGTTGTTTTAACATACATACAAAACAGACCCTCCCATTCTAAAATGCTTCATGATTAAATGCATAGTATATTCTCTGTAATTCACACATGATTTATGTACGTTGCTAAAATTCACCATTATAACATTAAAATAAAATTATAATTTTCATCTAGTAAATTGAGACTTTCGAATTCATTTACTCTCCACGTGATACATAACCTTACAGCCATAATAAGTTTGCTTACTTACTAATTCATCTTCCAGGTTCTAAGTTCTAAATGATTTATATATAGACATATAACCTCAACCTATAAGTATATATATAAAGAAATCACAAGACTTATTTTTCTTTTCTTTCTTTCTTTTTCCAAAAGCGTACCTTTTAACTTCCATCTGCAACAACGTGTTTATATATTTTCCATAGTAAGGTTCCCTAATGCAACAACATATATATCTATTTATACATCACAGTAATGTTTCTTATATTTTCCCAGAGGTTGCCACGTATATATACATATATGCTCACAACAAGGAAAACGTTTCTGACCATATACATATAAGAAAGCAAGGTTCCTTGGTTCAAGTTTGGTTCCCTATGTATACACACACACTTTGGCAGCAACCTTTCTATTTTCTCAAATGCATTTATACTACCTCAGTAAGCTACTTTGTAATATATGACCGTAAGCAATATTATATGTAAACTTATGGTACTCACTTTTACTCCTTAATGCAGATATGCCCCAGTAACATAGTGGGGGTTTTTTTTTTCTTCTTGTACCTATACCATAAGGTTTCGGTTCTGCTACATTCATGGTTCTTAATATATAAATATAAAACAGAAATACCTGGACTCATGTGCTAGTCTGTGAGTTTTTTTTTTAAAGAAGAAAAGAAAAAAAAAAAAACGTAAAACAATTGCAAAACTTCCTCTATGCTAGCGTCATAAAGCAGAGAACATGCACAGGACCATTTGATGAAGACCTTTTGTCATTAGCCTTGGGGTCCACAATCAACAATTAACCAAGGATTGCGTATAGGCAAACCTAGGATCGTTCTCTCTTCGAGGAGCCTTTTATTGAATCCTAAGTAATCTAAATGTCATGCAAATGCAATGAAAACAAGGGGGGATTGGGTTTTGGATTTTTAAATTAATAAACTAAAATAGAAATACAATTTAATGAAGCAGAAAATGAGAAGAAGCAGATTAAAATCGATCAACCCAACATTCGGATTCCGAGACTTCCATCATTAAACAAAATATAAATAACCCACGTTTGGCTCGGACGAACCGAGATCTCTCGCATTCGCCCGAGAAAATCCCTCGACTAGACGATTGCTTAGAATATGTTTGAACAATGGCGTCCCACGTGCGATCGCACAGCAAAACTTAAAACCTAGTTCGAACTCAATCCTTGGGATAAACCAAACTGAATATTAAATCTAATATTCGAACTATTTCCAGAAATCGGATCCGATAAGATGAAAATAGAAACGAGTTAAATCACCGATAAAGCACAAGTTCTCTGGATGAATCATGGAATCCTCACATTGGGTTAAATACAGAAGAAAAGATGAATAAGAAAACCAAAAAGAAATCCTATTCAACGTAATTGAGAATATATTTTTAGTCATCTAGTCTAACCTATAAATAGGAAACACTAGGGCTACAAGATTGGCCCAAAAATAGGAAACCTCTAAGAATAGGAAACCTCTAAGAATAGGAAACCTATAATAAATGGTCTTTTATTACAAAATTCGAGCAGAATAAAAATCCAGAAAAATGGGTCTGTCTTTAGCTCTAATTTCGTCCATCTTCTTGTCCAAATCAGCCTTTTGAGTCTTCATAACAATTGTAGCTCTCTGAATCATCTAAAAAAGGAAAGAAGAATCAGGCTAATTGGATATCTAGATCAAAAGTTATGGTGAAAATACTAAATCACTGTAAATCTGGAATTTAATCATAAAAATGAATTAAATCCAATTGAAAGCTCAAAGCTTCGATTAAGTAATAAAATCCATTATTTATTAACTAAAAAATCATAAATTTATTCACCAAGAGATACAAATAAGTGTAATAATATTCAATCATCAAATTCCCCCACACTTATCTTTTTGCACTCCCGAGCAAAATTCAAAGAAAAAACTAAAATGAAAAACTCTTCCTTTCTAACAATTGCTAACAATGCAAAAATTTAGCAAAGGACACAAAGCTTCAAAAGACCAATCAATTAAGACCAAAATCCTTTCATCTCCAATTACAAATCCCGACAATCTTAATCAATGATGCTAATCACACAAGATGGTCTCTCAAGGATGCCCTCAATCAATCTCTCCAGTGTATATGTATCACTCAAATTCTACTCAAGAAAAGTAATCTACCATAAGCTTGCTCAATTTCTACTTCTCTATACTACTCATAACAAATGCATGGAAGAATCAAGAGAGCTTATTATTGAAGGTTGTAATGGGGCTAGGGTATAGGTGTGAATAAGTATGGATATGATAGGCTAAGCACCCAAGAAATTCAAAGAACATCAGTTAATAGCAAATCACCTCAATATCATTTCTTTTTATTTCTCCTTCTTTACATTGCTTCCTCCCTCTCTCTTTCTTTCTTTTCTTCTCTTTTTTTTTTTTTTTTGTACTTTTTTTTTTCTTTTTTGTACTTTTTTTTTTTGGGTATAGAATCACAATGACCAACATTAATGCCAAATGATGAATGGCACAAAATCAAAATCAAATACTCCCCCCCACACTTAAAATGTTGCACACCTGGGCAACCCCCACACTAGAAACACAAAACCAAGGTGAAACCAATGCTTAATAAATTTTCAAGGTGCGGAATAAAATGGTTTTACGCTTAGGCTTGTAATGTGGCTTAGAAAAGAATGAGTCAAGAAGGCACAAAGGGGCTAGCAAAGGGAATATAATGTAAGGGGCAGTCTATTTGGCCAACGTGGGAAAATGAAAGAAAGAAAACAAGCTTCCATCATACTTATGTACGTAAGTGAAAAATTTAGCTTCAAAAGAAAAGGAGCAAGTTCTAGAGAACACAAATCATGAGCGAGATGCACACATGAAAGAAAGAATGGTAAAAGATGAATTCCATTCATGCGCCCAAAATCTCACAAAGGTCAATACCAAATCATGCAACCGACGAGGGTTTTTTGCATGCACAAGGCTCGAACCCGAGACCTTGCTTAAGCGACACAAGCCGCTTACCACTTGAGCCAAGATGAATCGGGTAATTTGGATGATGGATATGGGTCATGCGTCTTGATGGTGTTTGTTTATAATATACCTGATACGTTTTTCTTTCATGTTGCTTTTCGTGCTTTTACGGAAGGAATCAGTGAATAGGCACTTTTCAATTGAAGTTTAAATCAATAATGATATAATGGTTTTGGGTTTTTTTTTTTTTTTTTGAACTTGGGCCATTGAATGAATGAGAATGCATAGGTGGGCTTTGTGTCTGATGATGAAATTTTGGAAGTTGAGGTTGTAAATGAATAAGATCCAATGCTTAATAGTATTTGTTCTAGTTTTTTTCTCTTTTTCTTCCTAATATTAAAATTTAAATCCTTATTTCTATTTAAGGATTTTCTTTCTTAATTAAATTTATTTTGGACCTAAAATATAATCTCCAAATATTTATGCCAAAAATTATTCTCTAATTATTTGTCCTTAATTTATGGGAAAATATGACTTAAATTCCAACAATTAACCTCATAAATATTTTAAACCAAAATTACATAATTAATTCCCATAAAATATCTAAATTTCAAATCCCAAAATTTGGGATATTACACGATTCTCTAACTTGTTCATCATCCATGGCGGTGCTGGTCAGCAACAAGAACATGATGGTGGTGTTGCAAACAAATCTTATTGGGTTCTGTGGGTTGTTTTGTTTGGAACTGAGCTTTGGTTCGGCTTCTACTGGATCCTCACTCAAGCTCTCCGATGGAACCTTGTCTTTAGACATCCCCTCAACAACCGCCTCGCCCCGACAAGCGAGATCAAATTAACAATCTCCCACTGACATGGAAGCTTTGAAATACAAGGCTATTCACTATGTTTTTTCACATGTGAAGGCCATTCACCATTTTTTAACTTTATTAACATGAAAGAGAATATAATCCATACTCCATCCTCTTCTTATTATCATGTGTTTTCATAAAATAAAAAAAAACCTTTAGATTTATGTAGAAATATACTAGTGTTGGTTCTTAATATTAGAGATAGTTGACTAATTTGGGTAGATTAGTGAAGTTAGTTTGGTCGGTTATTTGTAATGAATATAGATTGGTTTTCCTAAGATAACATCTTTCATCGAGGATTACTCTCGGATAGATTAATGTGTCAATCAATAGAGATACTTTAAGAAAAAAGTAATAAAATTGCGAGACAAAATGGATTGATATTTTATATTTAGAACCAACTTTAATCCTCAACTAGCTATTGTAACACCCCATTTTTCAAAAGCGGAATAATTTTTTTTTTCATCAGAGTAGAGCATCGGAGCAAGTAAAAGAGTAAGTAACTTGTGGTGTATCTGTTTGTTCATAAAGAACAGTACATTTACTAGGTAATATGACGGTACATGTCGTAAAAATCTTCGGTTAGGTCTTCACGCGTGCTGTTGACTCTGCTTACTCTTGTCTTCGGTCCTTGGTTCTCCGGACCCTGAAGCTATAGTAAGAGCTGAGGTCCAATGCCCATCGGACCTCAGGTAACGATTAACCTCATGCTCATGTATAACAATATATGTATGACAGATATTCATGACATTACAGCAATAATCAATACATAAGCACACAGCAGATGCAAGATTAACATATCCACAGTACATAACACACTACACATGCACAGTCACCCATGTTTGCACTAACCAGTGCCACGACGGCCCATTGTGTCCTCAGCGCTAGGAAAACTCAACAGCATTACCAAGACTATAACCCGTATAAACCTGAATGTATAAACACATGTGATCTAAGCTCCACGAACTTAGTCACGGTGCATGTCCAAAACAGAGTCCCATCCATGTCTTTATGAAAGTATCTATCACATATGTAAGCATACAATGAGCATCAGAGTTAGAGTTACAGTACGCGTTCGTACCTTCGTTTGGTGATGTCGGTACGTTCGTCTGTCGGTGTATGATCACATATGTCCTATAATGGTAATATCGCATTTATTAATTCACAAATGATATTCTAGTAGATATCTTAGTCCCTAATGACCTTTTTACTCTTGGTAGGATTATTTTTCAACTTATTTCCAAAATTTCGTAGAAAAACGCTAGTACAGTATTTCTGGGCAGATTTTTGGTCTAACTTTGAAAAATCATAATTAATTCCAGAAGTATCGAAACGAGGATCCGTAAAATTTCTTGGAAACCTCAACGTGTCTATTTTTGAGAAAAAATATTGGTTTACACCCAGAATTTGTGATTCATTCCCAATTTGATGATGTTCATCCTCTGCCCAGAATTTTTCCAGAAAAACGTAGCTTTATTTCCAGAATTTTTATCTCCCTCTACAGACCTCTAATTGATGCATAGTTTATATCAATAGAAAGCTATACATGTCTACTACACTCATGAATTATTTCAGAATTTATGAAGATGATTTTGCATATATAATATCACTATCAAACTTCCTGACTCTCATTGTCCAGCAACACCCCACAATTCCCATCTTATTCTAACTTGTTTTATTAATCCTAGAAGTCACTTCCCAACATGTTTCCACCTTGTCAGGCATCTTTTGATGCAATAAGGCTTGAAAACAATTATGGGAAATTAATTTACTTATTTCCTAGATTAAAACTAACAATTCTACTAAAAGCTACTAAGAACTACTAAGAACTAAAAACTAGAAACTAAAGACAAGCTTACCTCTTGAAGCCTCTTGCTTGCTACCTCCTTCTTGCTTCTACTCTATTAGAAATCAAATCTTGAAGTTTGATTTGGTGTGAAGAATTATGAAGGGCAATGCCCCTATTTATAGTAAAAGCTTATGAATTTTATCCCTTGGATCAACTTTTCTTATCAAGGGCTAATATTAATTTGTGCTTCTATAGTGACACAATTTGTGAGCAAATGCTTCCCATTGGTTAAAAACAATTACATTGGATTTATCTAATTATCTTAATTTCCAAAATTAAATCCCACATGTGCTCTAATAAAAATCATATTTTAATCACTCTCTCTCTCTCTCTCTCTCTCCCCCATCATCTTTTTCCTTGCTTTAACGAAATTCATTTTTGGTTGCCCGATCAATCACTAATACTTTTAAATTCCGAGTATGCTTTTTGATTAGCAGTTGGATATCCAGATTTATGGTCTAATTAGATTCCCCTCGATTGTACTAAGCTTATTCTTCAACGTTTACAAAAATAGTCTTTACTAGGCTTACTTTCGAGGTTAAATTACGTGGGTTCAAGATAAGTCCTTATATTTTCTCCAGGGTTCCTACTTCTTCACAACTATTTAAATTTGTATAAATTCTCACTTTATTTGTTGTTTTGAGTTTTTTTTACTTTGTACATCGATATTTATTGGATTTCAAACCATTATCCAATTTACTCTAGGATTTCAAACTTTATCAAATTTGCTTTAATTTTCTTTTTCTCTCTCTCATATACTAGACACACATATACTCACAACTCTTTTTCTTATTGGTGGATTTAATTTCACATGGATTATGCTTTATTAAATTAATTGTAAAACCCTTAGATTAGCTTTATGAGGTTTAATCTTGACCTTTAATTTATGCTAATCTCTTATTGGTCCAATTAGTTTCATGAGGATTAAGAATATTTTCTTGATTTATCATTGGCCAATTCAATTTCACAAGGATTAATATTAATTATTGGTTTAATCATAATCATTGGATTTCATTGTGTTTGTTTAGATTAAATCTTCTCCCTTGGTTAATTGATTTAACTAATCATGAAAATTAGTGCTTAAATAGGAAAGTATTATTTCACCCTCATTTTATACTTTTATTTTGCCCCTTGATTATTTTGCAACTAATCCCAATTAGTGCAAGCTAACTTGTTCATTTATTGTTGCTAATTCTCATTAATTAGCTTAAGTGTTTTCATAATATTTTCTTGCTCATTTGTTCATATGAGAACTATAGTTTAATATGGTATTTATATCATATTTTATGATCCTTAAATATAATTTCAAAATTGGCCCTTGATTCTTCATTAAGTTAAAATATCCCTAATTGATGACTTTTAATTGACACTAAATTTATTATGGACATTTATAAAATTATTTTAATTAACGTAAATTTAATTGTCATTTATTTATTGGTAATTTCCTTTAATTGATTTAGGTATTTTCATAACATTCTATGACTTTCTATAATTAAATAAAACTATATTGTAATATAATAATCTTAGGGTATTTTATGATATCTAAACCAAATTAGAAAATTTTGGGTCTTTGGTTTATTTACTTCTAGAACAAAATTCCCTAAAGTAAGCTACTAAATTTTGAGACCACATATTTACCTATTTCTAATAGGGTATTATTTGCTCGAAAATAGTATTTATGAGAATTATAAATTCTTGGGTATTACATCTCTTATATTAAGGATGATGCGGTATAATGTTTTCTTATTTTTGCCTATCATAGGTAGATGTTTTATATTTCTTTTTATTGATAAGGGTTTGATTGAATTTTTAAGATTTTTTGACAAGTTAATAATATAACATTTTTTTTAAAAAAAATACATGAAAAATATTTAAAACATGGTAGTAGTATTATTGCAAGAGACGGACGAGAGCATTTAAATCGAAAGGTGTTTAGAAAATATCAAGTGGAACTATTATATATTTCCTCTTTTATCCTGAACTTCAGGACTTCATCCTTATCTTATAGCTGTTTGCCTGGTTCAAATAAATTTTTTTTTTTTTTTTTTTTTTTAAAAAAAAGTTATTTTCCCATAGTTGTCTAATCGGAACATATCTGAAAATCATGGGATCCAATTAAGGGGAGCTCTGTTTTCTTCATTTAGACACTCTCCAACCTGGGACTTTAATATGTCATAGCCTCTTCCCCTATTGTTAGAAGTATGGACTTATACTAGTATAATTTAAGATTAAGATATATGACTTTTTAAATATAAATAGTATACCCCAATTCAGCAATACCATGGCACGAGTTTTGACTTTTTCCCATTACATCTTGTCTCTTCCATGGGAAAACAAAAACCACTGTTGAATATTTGAGGCTTAGCAGCCTTCAACTCTAGGTTTCTCGGTGAATTTTTAATGTTTACGATAAATATATTTAATCTTTTATATTTAGGTAAACAATCAATTCTCCTACAATTAATATGTTCATTATATTGCTCTGAAAAAATGTTGAAATAGAGGTTTTAGTAGCATATGATTTGAAGCTTATAATGGTTATTTGCAACGAGTTATCTAAAAAAGGGTTTAAGTTTCATTAGTGAAAATGGTAATAGGATAATTGATGCCAGGCCGAAAAAAGTACTCCCTTCGGTTCCGTCCTAATTATTTATAGGATAAAATTCATAGTCTAAACTATACTATAATTTTTGTCCTATAACTCAGATCGGAGATAGTAATAAACTAATTGATGGTATTATTGGATAAATTTGAAAGTTTAGACTTTACTTTAGACAGCTTTGGCGGCCCCACAAATAGGGCTGACCATTAGAGCCGTCAAAACGGGCCGGGCCCGTCGGGCCGGCCGTTTAGCCCTCCCGGGCCCGTTACGGGCGGGCCTCAAAAATAGAAGAAAGAGATGAAGTCGGGCCTGCGGGGCCGGGCCCGACGGCCACGGGCTTTTACGGGCGGCCTCATGCGGCTACGGGCCGGCCCGTTTAGCCCATCATATTTTTTTTCTTTTTTTTTTTTAAAAAATGTTGAGTCTTAAAAAAATTTCTTTGATATATTTTCCTAACAAAATCCTGAACTGAGTTGGAATATAATGTTTATGTCTTATAACAATGTAGAGTCTTAAAAATTTTAAACTAATATATTAATATTGTTATTGACTACTCCTATGATCCTTACACTATAAACTATGTTCATGTCCCTTCCACTCCTCGTCTCCTCCTCGATCGCAACTCTTCTCGGCTCTTGCATCTCACGACCATAATTTATGTATATTAGTGGTATGCTTTTTATATTTTATGTAAGTTATTTTAGAACATAATTTGTTTTTGATTATGAATTCGTGAATGCTTATTTGTTGGATGATTGTGTTTTTTGGATATAAATGTTGACAACATTTATTTGATAAATTAGATGATTTATGTTGTAATTTAGAGCTTTAATTGTTGTAATTTACTAATTATATTTGTGTGAAAAACACGGAGAAAAATAATTAAAATTTGGAATAATAATTTCCGAGCCCCGCGGCCGGCTGCTCCTCGGTCCTCTCGGGTAGGGCTTTGAAAAAAGTGTTTTTCTTACTCAGAACCTGGAGGGCGGCCACGATGGGCCCGGGCCCATCACGGGCCGGCCGATGGGCCGGCCTACCCGATTGACGGCTCTACTTGACCATAGAACCCATAACCCGGGAGCCCGCCTACAACCCATGCAATTGGGCCATTTTGAGCCCGCTCAAAAAAGCCGATAACGGGTTGGGTTAAAACCCGCGTATTTAAGACTTAAATGGGCGGGCTATGGGCGCACCTTCGGGTTGCCCAAACCCGCCCATTTAGTTATATATTTATTTTTTTATTAACTATATGGACACTTGGATAATAATACGTCACATTACCATGAAATACCCATTCCTCATTTAACCATTCCCCCACTTGGAGTTTGAACATCAAAATTATGTTATGATAACACTTGTCTAAATTTAGATTCTTTTGTGTGAATTATGATTATTGAATTTTGAAGATTCATATTTCAGAATTTAGAATGATAAATTTGAGTGAATACGTAATACTTATATATATATATCTTTCTCCAAAAAAATAAACTTGTCAAATGTAAATGGGTTACCCAAAACCCTTCACTCGCTCATTTATATGTTAACCCATTTAACATGGGTTAGAATGGGTTGAGGTACGGGTATGGGCTAACCCATACCCATTTAAAATTAAATGGGCGGGCTCTGGGTTTAGGCATGGGCTGCCCAACCTGCCCATTGTTACGCCCTACCCACAAACACCCTCTCCACTCCACCTAACTCATACCACTCATTCTCCTCTCATATATAAATAATTTTTAATTAATTTACGCACACTAATAAAAATATGTAAAATTGGAGAAAGTCTCTGATTCAAAATTTTATGGGTGGCGATGACCTAAATTAGAATACTAATATTTTTTGTGTACAAAATTTTTAAAGTACTGATACCACTTTATGTGTGTAAAAATTCATTAATCCTCAGCAATAAGCTTTCAATAGGAGGCTTGTCCGTCCCCAATTTTTCTCGAAACAGTTAAAAATATTAATAAATTTTCTCATAAAGCTTAACGAATTTTCAAGTTTACTTTTTTTATTAAATACATTAAAGTCTCATATCATATTAATTTTTATTCACTAAATATGGGCATATATATATATATATATATATATCTCTCTCTCTCTCTCTGTGTCTGACCACATGTGTATGGAAGAAAAATATTTAATACTCCTTTAAACTATCAAATGCCTTGTTAAAAGACTTAAAACACCCTCTATATGGCCTATATATGGGACCTGAAGAAGCATGATGGAACCGATTTCCCTATTAAAAGCTTTGCTCAGCAAATAGAGCTAAGTATATGTACACTTTCTAGATCTAATCTAAAATGATCCACATTTGATTTTTTTTTTTTTAAAAAATAAAACTTATTTGAATGAGTATAAAATCTAAAATAATTGTTCAAAAAAAAAAAAAGAGTATAAAATCTAAAATAAAGTTAATATCTTAACTACTATTTTTTTTGAAAAATGATTTTTTATTTGAAAATCACTATTTTAAAAAAAAAAATTATATCTGGACAGTCTCGATCGAATATGGGCAACCCACACATGCTTAGCTCTCCCGGCTAAGTGCTTAGCAGGGGAACTAGTTCCGTGATTACATGTGTATAAGTATATATACCTCTCTATATATGTACACACGTACCCTTGACATGGGGCTGTTTTGAATAGGTATGGGCATAGTTTACCAAGAGGACGTCTTTGTGTGCACAGCAGAACCAGAGATAGAGCCACCAATGATGGTGATGAACACTGTGTTATCAGTGATGGCTTATGATTATCCCTCTGAGAAGCTCAGTGTGTATCTCTCCGACGACGCTGCCCCAGAGATAACCTTCTACGCTTTACTAAAAGCTTCTTCTTTCGCTAAGCATTGGCTTCCCTTCTGTAAGAGATTCAACGTTGAACCCAGGTCAACTTCTGCTTATTTTAACTCTTTGTCGTTCTTCTCTACTTCTTCAAAGGACTCTGTTTGGACCAAAGAGTTGGCACATATTAAGGTCAGTGGCGGAGCCACAATGTAGCCCATGACTGCAGGTGCAGACAGAATTTAAAAAAAAAAAAAAAAAAAAAAAAAAAAAAAAAAAAAAAAAATTTGTGAGTCATTAACACCTGCAAACCCCTGGTCCCTCGCTATCGTAATAGAGGAAAAGGCGATGCAACATTAACTTCAGGCTGTTTATTAGGCGCAACAAGCATAGACCCTTCACTCGTACTCTTAAGTTGGTGCTCATTCCTACGGCCCACAATTTTAACACCTGTAGTTCCCTTTTTCTTCGTCGCCCCACATCCTGCATGAACGCATTTGATATATCTTAAGTGGTCCTTCTATGGAAACCAGCTTCCTCTACTCATCCTTTATATGGGTAGGGGCTCTTCCCATTTGAAAGGCCCAGATTTAACATTTTTTAATTGCTGATTTCTAAATAAAAAATTATTTCAATGGGTAGATAAGTTCTCAAATAACATATTTTTAAAAAATCATTTTTTCATTCAAGAAATAGGAGTTTGGTTAATTAGTTTGGAATTTTTATAATTAATTAGGGAAAATAAGTGAAAAAAAATAATGCTTTAGTGTTATATCATTAAACATGCTGATGTGGGAAACAATGTTAGCTCAGGACATGGATGAGCAATACAACCTTGCAAGTTCTGACTGACCATATGCATTAATGTGTTCATCATAACTTCTTGTTGGCTCCTTGGAATTTTATCTCGAAGTTCATGTTTTAGTTAAATAATTAAGCACTCTGTATCTAACTTGTGCTTTCCAGCGGATTCATTGGTTGATGCCAATAGTAATATATATGAACCAATAGTGTTTGTCATTGGTTATGCGGTAATATTGATTACATGTCAATATTTGTGAGAATTCCACCTAGAACTTATCTCCTTTTTTTGGGGCAAAGACAGAGAAGAAAGTAAAAATAGTGAGTATAACATTCCAAGATTTGTACAATTCAGAGTATAGATATGTTTAATGTGAAGAATGAGAATGGTTGTATATGTTGATATGTGTTCAAAATCAAGATTTGAGAGAGAGAAAAGGGTAAAAGAGTGAGAAGACAAACATGTTCATGAAAGATGAAACTATAACTGACAGTCTGGATAACATTTTGTCTTGGGGATATCAGACTTGCCTACATGGCACCATGTTTTAGGTAACTAGTACTCTCTGTTTCAACCAGAAGGAGAATGTTTTTTTTGCTAATTGGACAGATTTTAGTATTCTAGTAGAGAACATGTGTGTGCATGTGTGTGTTTTCATACTTGCTGATATATATCAAAGCTTTCATATATATGGTTATAATTGATTACTGTATTCGGCTGAAAACTTCTTTAGATTATGCTAAATATCAAAACTTCTTTCATGTATTTAAAAATTTCCTTAAAAAAATATTTCGGGGGCAGCACCCCCAAATACCCCTCACTAATTGTGCAGACACAAATAAAAAAATCCTAACTCCGCCGCCACTGATTAAGGTAAGATAATTTACATAATTCAGACCTATTATATAACGTGTTTGAGCTTTATCTAATTCCTTAGTCTGCAACTAGAAACTGTACCAAGATATAGAAAGACGAATTGAAGATGCGACCAAGTCGGGAAAAGTACCCAGAGATGTACGTTCATAGCACAAGGCATTTTCTCAGTGGGATTCCTTTTCGTCTCGACGTGACCATGATACTATGCTTCAGTATCTATCCATCTATCTATCTATCTACCTCCTATTTATAAGCCCTTTTAATTTTCAAGAGAGTGAAGGTATAAATCTATCTATCTATACATACATACATACATACATACATACATACATACATATATTATATGGTGAACTTATAATTTCATAAACATCATTTTATTTTATTTTAAATATCTATCTGACTAGATCATTGAGCACTGGTTAGCCCCAATTGATAGTAGCTCCTAAAGGCATTATTTTGTGTTTAGACAAGCTCGTAATTTGGACCTTGTGCTAAAGTAGTCAAAGTTCCTTCCAAAAAAAAAAAAAAAAAAAAAAAAAAAAAAAAAAAAATCGTTTTAACCTGCTCTCTATATCATACGCAAGTAACCTTTTTTTTTATACTGCAGATATTACTTCATAGAAAAGATGCAGAGAATTCGAATGATGTAGAAGGATCTGTTATGCCAACTCTAGTGTACTTAGCTAGCGAGAAGAGACCCCAATATCCTTACCATTTTAAAGCTGGAGCCATGAACTCTTTGGTACAGTATCGTTTATATAATTTCACGCATATAATGTGTGTGAGTGAGAGAGAGATGAACAACTCATGGACGTTGTTGCTTTTTCAAAATATGCAAATAAGGGTGTCTTTAAGGATTAGCAACGGCAAGATAATAATGAATGTGGACTGTGACATGTACTTCAACAATTCAGAATCATTGAGAGACGCTTTGTGCTTCTTCATGGATGAAGAGAAAGGCTATGAAATAGCTTATGTGCAGTTCCCACAGTACTTCGTGGGTGTCACCAAGAATGACTTGTATGCCAGTTATCTACGAGTAATTTCTGAGGTTAGTTAACGCATTATATATACTTCTAACAATGGAACCTTATGTGTAATAAGTTTTAAAGTTGTCTCCAACGTTGTACTGATGAATCGTATCTGTCATACAACTTGAATATAATATTGTTGGGGCCCATTTATTGTAGTTGGAATTTCATGGTGCGGATGGTTGTGGGGGCTCGCTGTATATTGGATCGGGCTGTTTTCACAGGAGAGAAGTTCTTTGTGGGAAGAAATTCAGCAATCAACGCAAGGTTATTGACTGGAACAGCGAGGACAATGGCCTATTCATGGAAGAAGAAGCAAGATTGCAGAAACTAGAACAAGAATCAAAGGCTCTTGCTAGCTGCACCTATGAACATAACACAACCTGGGGAATAGAGGTCTCTCTCTTTATATATATGGATATATACTACCTCCACTCTCTAGTTGAAGGGTTGAATTTGTTCTTAAATATAACTGTAATACCCTACTGTATGCTGATATTCATTAGAGTAATTATGCGCAGTTCAACGTTCTTTACCTTAATGTAGGAAGTTGTGGGGCAAAATAAAAATAGTACAATATACTGATAAAATAACAATTTGATTACATACAGGAAATTTCCACAGGATCTATACACATCTACAGACAGAAAAATTATTTACACTGTCATCCTTCAAATCTTCGGCATTCCCTCCGCTGGTTTGTCTTCAAGCAACCTTTCCTCCGGGATCTCGTGTAGCACTTCTTCCCAGTGCACACCTGCTAATTGGTAGTGGAGGGTGAGAATATGGGGAATCTCATTAGCAGACAATACCAAACAATGCATGCAAGATAAATGCTAGTGTATGAGATGCTTGCCTTGCTTAGGCTCATGCCAACATAATGACATTTCTGCATGCTCAATGCTTCAAGCATCATACTCATGGCCATAACATAATCAGAAACAGAGCTTTAATCATTTAAATATGTTAAACATAAACAAGCAAGTATAGCAATCATACACATTAACACATAAGCAATATATCAAGTACATGCAATTAGGGTAAATCCACTACCTTAAGGACTAATGTCCTTCCTCCGTTTCCTCTTCTTCCAACTGTCGGGTTGCTTGAAGCTCCTTCCCTTTTCTCCTTCCCTCTTATTTCGTTTTCCCCTCTCTTTCCTCTCTTTTCCATGCTTCGGCCAAGAATGGCCTAAAGACAAATGAGGAGAAAGGGGTATATATAGAATACAGGTGTGGTCCAGAATGCGCTGTATGTCTGGTCTAGAATGTGCCGTGTGTTTGGCCCAGAACGCGCCGCTTGTCTCACCCAGAAGGCACCACGTGTCTGGCCTTGAATGCACCACGTGTCAGGTCCAAAATGCACTACGTGTCTGGTTCAGAATGTGCCACTTATTAGGTCCAGAATGTGCCACGTGTCTGGTCCAGAATGCGTTACTTGTCTAGTCCAGAATGTGCCACGTACTGGTGTCATTTCCCCCCTAAAAACGCAGGGTACACATATGCATCTTGAAAATGCAATGTGCACACCAATACTAGCACATTTTACTCGATCAATCTTCTCGTGCCTTATAACATAGCTGGGTGACCTTTTTCTACCAACACAATGACACCGTATAAGCGTTATTGTGCCCTTGTGCACTAGCACTTTAATTCTACAGCCTACACATACTAGGTCCACTGCCCAGTATGGCTGTACCATATAGCCTTCGAGTGACTTTATATCTCTCGACATTCTTAGGACTCTTCCCAAACTGGGCTTAGTCATCTGCCTACTTTAGGCTTATTCTCAATTTTTAGGGCCCAAAATTCAGGATGTTACAATAACACCTCAAGCCACTTTGTCTATCAAATTTACACTACCTCCAGTTTTTAATATAAGAGCTAGTTGATTAATTTAAGTAGATTAAATAAGTTAGTTATGTTAGTTATTTATAACGAATATAGGTTGATTTTCTAAAACACCAAATTTCATCATAACTATCCTTAAATAGAAACTTATTAAAGTATACAATTTGTTATTATTCGAGAGCAGATGGGGCTGGTATATGGGTGTACGGTGGAGGATGTGATAACAGGATTAAGCATACACAGCAAAGGATGGAAATCAGTGTATTGTAATCCAAAGAGGAAGGCATTCTTAAGGGTGGCTCCAAACACATTGGGACAAACACTGGTGCAGCACAAGAGATGATCAGAGGGTCAACTTCAGATTGCGCTTTCAAAGTACAGTCCTACTTTGCATGGTTATGGAAAACTTAGTTTGGGCCTTCAAATGGTGTGCTCCTCCTATAATTTATGGGCACCAAAATGTTTGGCCACCCTCTGTTTCTCCCTCCTCCCTTCTCTTTGCCTCCTTAAGGGTATTCCCTTGTTTCCAAAGGTACGATCTCTCCCTCCCCCCGGCTCTCTCTCTCTCTCTCTATATATATATATATATCAATTAATAGCCTAGTTATAAGCATCGTAGTTGCTTTATCAGATAAAATGAGTCATGATCAAAATGAATTGTGGTGGTGGATATTGTTTAATCAGATGTCAAGCCCATGGTTCATACCTTTCCATGTAATAGTTTCGGAAACCACTTACAGCTTGTTTGAGTTTCTGATCTGTGGAGGCACACTTGAGGGTTCGTGGAACGAGCAAAGAATGTGGCTTGACAAGAGAACAAACTCTTACTTCTTCACTTTCATGGATATCACCTTGAAGCTTCTAGGGTTTTCATCTGATTCAGGCTTCATAGTCACATCTAAAGTTGCAGAAGAAGAGGTCTCGCAACGCTACGAGGAAGAAGTTATGGAGTTTGGAGCCTCTTCTCCAATGTTCACTCTCTTGGCATCATTTGCTATGCTCAATTTGTTTTGCTTTCTTGGCGTATTAATGGAAGCTCTTATAAGTGAAGGGCTTTGTTAGGGTTTTGGAGAAGCTGATTTTGTAGATTATATTATGTGGGGTTCTTGTTCTCATCAATGTGCCTATATACCAAGGCCTTTTCTTTAGGAAGGACAAGGGAAGATTGCCTATCTCCGTTGCCATTCAATCTACAATATTTGCTTTAAGTGCATGTGTTATCTTCAAGGCCTTGCACTCAACTTAATTAGGCTCTTATTATCTTTGCATTGAGAGTATGATTATTATATGTAATGTTCAATTCTGGAATAAGTGAGATATATCTGTTTTAATTTGTTAGAACCACTTTTATATCATCGTGATAATTTAACGCTTAATATACTTGACGATCACTTAGAACATATCAAACATAGTACCCTAATATCTGACAATTAAGAATCATCAAGTATTTGGTCAAAAAATATTTAATGCGTCCATATTTGACAGTTCGGAAGTGTAAGTGTAAGCAAAAATAACCGTTAAGTATGAACTTTTCTGTAATAATGGATGCTTACTATTTTATGACCCCTGCACTTATTGTAGCCAATAGCATCATTGTTTTTGCATGCAGGTTAAGAATACTTCCTATCCCACCGTCGGCCTTCAAAATTTAAATTCTCATTTTATTTCTCATTGCCTTCATTATTAGAATCATAGGGATATTATTTTTATTTTCATTTCAACAATCCCTATTTTTGTTTATAAGTTAGGTAGGTTTCCATTCCATTGCACATGAGAAGTTGAAAAATCAGTTATTTCCTTTACAACTTGTGATAATGTATTTCTTTCTAGATTTTGTATTAATATATTCATCTATTAATAATGATATACTATCTCAGGTTTTAAATATAAGATCCAATTGATTTTTTTTAGTGGTTAAGGAGGCAAAATATATCACATAATCACAATATATGTTGTGTATCAATAGATTTTATATTAGTTTATAAGTCAAACTAACTAATTTTGAAGAAAAATGATAGATATAATTACTTTAAAATAATTTATTTAAATTTTCTTAATTTTTTTAAAAAAGGTTAACTAGATTTTATATTTAAGACAAAAAATATTATAATAATAGCCGTTGATGATGATAATGGAAATGAAAATGATAGTGATATTATCAGGAATTAATTCATACCCATCACCCTCAGGCAATGCTTTCATGGCATGTCTGATGGCAACATTTATTGAATGAAAGGCACAGCCGCCAAACAGCTGCCCACGAATAAAGTACTATCAATTGTTTATGCTGTCATGCATCCACATTCCTGGTCGGAAGATAAAAATTACTCTCTTTCGATTTCTAACATAATATATATTTATCTAATTTAATTAGGTTAAGAAAATTAATTAATATAACATATTTTTTTAAAAATATCCTAGTCATCTTCTTTAATTTCCTCATTTCCTTTTATTCTTAATTATTGTTGGGGAAGTATCGATCAATAGAAGTAAATTAAATAAAGATTGACAAATATAAAAAATATGTCTTATATTTAGAATCAAGATTAACCCTCCAAATATATCTTATATTAAGGATCGGATGAAGTACAAGTAATTTGTACTCCCCCTCCTATCCTTAATACAGAATTGGGATATGACATTGGTCTTAACACTACAAAAAAACTGTCATTTTATAGAGATTAAAATGGTGTATTCATAGCGGTTGAAAGAACCACTACAAAACACATTGTTGTAAAGGATTTTGTACCAATTTTTAAGAACATATACTAATTTAAATAAAACCGCTACTATATTTGTGGTGGTTTCGTCCCACTGCTACAAGATGCGTATGTAGATAACGTTATTTGAATATCTTGTAGCGGAGTTTTAAAACCACTACAAACGTTGGTGCCAAAATTTTGTTGTGGTGGCAAATGAAAATTGAAAAGGCGGCAATATTGTATCAGTTTTGAAACCACTACTAAGTAGATTCAGAAATTTTGAAAAAATTGGCGCCAAAATATTTGCAATGGTTATGAAACCGCAACCAATGTTAGATGAAATTTCAAAAGTTGTGTCAAAAATTTAATCTTAAGTTGGATTTAAATTTGTAGTAGTTTTATTGCATAACTTTTTTAGAAAAACCAAAATAATAATTTGACTGTAATATTGTTCCAATATTATGTTGAATGTTTTATGATTTAAGTAATAATTTAAATGATAGTAATTGATATTTGAGAAGAATGATTAAGTTAGATAAGTATAAATACTATGTAGGTTTAATATTGAGAAGGTGCAAGTATTAAGGACCTATGTTGTCCACTAGATGTTATTTGATTATAGAAGGAACGCTGGACATGTTGGGGGAAGTCTTTAAATGTCTGGAGAAGAAGAAAAAAATATTTAGTATAAGTATTATAAGAAGAAAGAAAATAAAATGTTGAAATCAAAGATTTAAAAAAACACTATATTTGATCAGCTTGCTCAGCTCTTCAGGAAATCTTCACTAGATGAGGGAAAATGAGAGAGAAGAGGGGTGGGAGAGATGGAAGAGGGCTTGAAATGAGGTGTGGTGGAGGTATTTAATTCATAGGGATCTATATAACGCTTGTAGTGATTAAGGTGATGGTTTTGGCGGTTATAAAAATACTATATATATTGGTTGGATTTTTCTTAAAAGAAATATAAATTGAGGTTTAGCTATAATTTTTTTAATCATTTTCCATCACCACCCCTATATAATATATATGGAGAAAATTAGTGGTTAGTTTAGTATTTTTTACAAAAATTAAATTTAAATTAAACGCTAATAAAGCGTAACTTATAAATTTTAGTTATCTAGTTCCAAAGGATCGGAAGGAGTAATTTTGTTAACTCAATTTCTCATCATTAGTATCTTATTTATCAGTTATCTTCTTCTTAATTTCTCTTACAACAGGGAAAATTAATATCTCGATCCTTTTAACTCAACTATGACTTAATTCTAAATTTTTAACTTTGTTAAAACTCAATCCATATTCTTTTCTCGTTCGCCCAATTATTCTATATGTCAAAAGAAGTTGTCAATGTGGCTTTCCCATAAGCTCTTCATTTCATTAGCCATTCTAACTGAGTTAAAATTCGAAGGATAAAAAGATTAATTTCTCTATATTATATATATAATTACGATAATAAAAAAGAGTTATATATGAATAAATAATGTTTAAATTATTAATTGAATATATATGGGTGCTGATAATTATTTGAGCAGCAGCAACTTTTGTTTGTAGCGAGGAGTGGTCCACATGGTGTGTGTAAGGCTAATAATTATGTCTCTCCCACTTGATAATAAAATATCGTGATGCCGTAGTATACACGGAAGTATGGAGAAAGAGTATCTACTAGAGACTCACATTAAAAGAAACAGGAAGTTTATAAAAGCCCTAAAATGATGTTTAATTCCCCAGCTAGTTTGATTTATTTTAAATTTTAGGGCGAATTAATAAAAAAAAGGAGTCGAACCTCTTTAAATTAACTTTTTTAATATGTTATTGAAACAAGTCCAATTATTATTGAAACAAGTTCTTTTTGGACTGACAAACATTTTTTTTAATAAACACATACATAAACATAAATCACACACATTAATTGATTTTTACCCCCACTTTAATTTGTAGTAATGAGTTAGGATAAAAGACATTTTTACCGCAACCAGAATCCAAACCACCAAAATTGATTCTCACCTAATCTTCCTCTCATGTTGGGTTAGGTTTCTTTCCTAATCCTTTTCTCATTATCCCTCTTCATCTCTAAATCATTTCCGTTTAATCAATCACATTATTACTTTAACATCCCTATCCTCTTTCCAATCAATTGCTCAAATGGGTTGATGAGAGAAAATGAGAAAAAAGATGAAGAGAAGATCTTCTTCCTCTCATGCTATATATATATATATATATACACACCACATGTAGGTACACTCATTATAGGGAAAATTACAGCAAGGCCCCAAGGACCATAAAAAATATCAAAAAAGTCCCAATAGAAATTCACATAAATGTATTATTTGTATGGAAACAAAATCCAGGTTTTTAAATTTTGTTGTAAATATGACACTTCCATTACAAATATTGCTTTTTCATTTGTAAATGGCTATATTTTAAATTTATTGTAAATATAAAGACTTCCCGTTTTAAATCCAAATCCGGTTTTTAAATTGTAAATGACCTTATAAATATTGCGTTTAGGGACTTAAGTTTGAAACAAAATCCAGGTCTTTAAATAGTTGTTGTAAATATGACACTTTCTTACGTTTGTAAATATGACTTTTTCTTTGTAAAAATATGGTCAGATTTTTAAATTTTGTTGTGAATATAAGACTTTCTGTTATAAATATAATATTTTTTTATTGTTAATACAAATAATATAAATAAAAAAAAAAAAGCTTCTAAAGACTTCTGTGTAATTTGGTGATTTTAAGGCACCTCATTGTATTTATTTATGGTCATTGGGACCTGCACGTGATTTTCCCCTCATTATATTCATCCATGTGAACCCGCCACAGAAACATTCTACACTCTTCAGACTTCACATATACACACACACATTTAGAGCTGGAGAGTTATATTGATTGATACATATACTTAGAGAGAGAGAGAGAGAGGAGAATGGGAAGGGTAGGTGAAAAGAGGGAAGTAGGCGATGAAGAGGAAGCCTGTTTGTTATTTGAGACGAAGCAAGCCAAATGGAGAGGAGCTTATAAAGTATTTTCATGCACAATTTTTGCAGGTACGTCTATATATATATTTTCTTTTATGACGAACTTATATATATATATATATATATATGGTGACTGGGTGTGTGCGTGTGTGTGAAGGGATATGTATGATATGGTGGTACAGGATAAGGAAGATGATATCTGGAGAAGGAGGAGGAGGAGGAGGGAGGAGTTGGGTTGATATTGGGGTGATGTGGTCGGAGATATGCTTTGGAATGTTCTGGGTTCTCACCCAATCTCTTCGTTGGACCATTCTCCATCACTTCCCCTTCAAACACATCCTCTCCCACAGGTATCTCTTTATTTCATTCATTCATTCATATATGCACTGGTTAATTTATCAAGGTAGTGTATATATCTTCTCATCATAATACAAATCAGCATAAAGGGATAGTTTTTGGAATGAATATACATATAATATCAATTAATATAAAATATCAATTAAGAGTGAAAGTCTTAAACCTTTTTAGAATCAAGTTTACGTGCTATTAATTACTCCCTCCGGTCCTAATTATAGGAGCAAATTTTAGAGTTGGTTTTGGTCCTAATTATAAGAGCAAGTTTTAACTTTTGTCTTATTTTTCCCATATTATCCCTACTAATACTTCTTCCACAATAATGAATTTAACAATACGCTTATATTCGGGTAAATAGCTCACTATAATTAAGACCGGAGGGAGTATTTCACAATATTTATAGTTTTATAGATTTTACTCCGTTTGATCCTACACATACACACACCAGATACAAATTTTTGGGTGACATGGTTCTCTGATTATAATGACCATTCTGGTCCTTAATATATCTTATATTAATGACCTAGGGAGTATACCACTACATTAATTATCACTCACATGTATCCTTTTCTTACTCTTTCACCAACTCTCCCCAGTCCCCCACAAATAATAGAGGTAGGTGTTCTTGAAAAATAAATGCATTTTTTTTACACATTTACTTTGTTTAATTAATTTTCTTAATATCCGTAATCTGATTATTTGAATATTTTTCTGTTCTATTTATAAAATTTTATAAGTCATTTTTAATATGTTTCAACGGAATCAGAAAAATTTATCTCAGATTTAATTAAATCCAACTCAAATTTTAACAACTTTCAAACTTTATTCATATTTAATATACACTATACTCCATGAGAATAAAATCTATACAATAATAAATAAAGGATAAAATTGTACATCCATATATAAAAAAGTAATTTGTGACTTACAAATATGACAATAAAAGCCTCTCTACCTTATAGATAAAACATGAGGAGTATTATTTATTGGACTAGAGTGACAATTTATCTCAAATCTAATTTCTTCCTACTTCAACTCAAATTTACTGGAATTTATCACAGTATATCCAAATATACTAAGTGCTTATTTGAATTGGCTTGCTTTAAGTGTTTTTGCACAGTATGAAATAAATATTTGATAGGAATTTTGTCTGGATGATTGTGTAAATAATTAAGTGCTTTAATTTTGGGATGTTCCAATCATAATCCTTAACATGCACTTAAAGCTATTTCACATCTTAATAAGAAAGCGATAGAAAACATAATATATATGAGGTTTGATTGATGATTATACTATTGTTTAGGTCTCTCCAATATAAAACTTAAAAATAATCAACGATATGATTTATTCTTTATATTTTATATATTCTGTGTAATACAGCTAGCATGCACAAACCTGATACGGCGCAATTCTTCATTCGTTTCTCCTTTTCTTCTGATAACATAGTCCTTCAATATGGGGTCCACCAGGGACGGACCGCCGGCCGGGGGGCCCTAAATTTTTTTAAAATATATATATAAACAAATGAAGCTACTTTCTTCGTGTATATATATGAACACACAGCACACATTGACCAAGTCACCATACTTTGCTTTCATATATATTAAAATAAAATAAAGAATATAATAATAAAAGGTGGGGCCCACAACCTTTAATTATCCCAAACCCAAATTGTTTGCACTTTTCCCATATGTTTGATCTCTTCTTCCTCTCCATCACGTCTTGCCCGTCTTGTCCGTCGTCCGCCATTTTTTTAAAATAGTTTAGGTCAAATTTTGAAAATAAATAAGGTATTTAAAATCCTTTTTTTTTTTTGATTAAATTTCCTTTAAAAAATTTATTATACATGGTTTTATCTTTCTAATGATAATACTTTTATATTGATTATAGAATATTTTAAGGTTAGTATTTTGGACACATTTTAAATTTTGTTAAAAGATAATTCATGCCTGATTATTATGGGGAAGAGTACTATCATTAATACTTATTTTAAGAGAAAGAATAGTGAGTCTTTGTCTTCATCTACTCCTAATCTTGAATTGTCAATTACTGAGACTCTTTCTTCAAAGTCTCATAGAATTAAAAACAAAGAGATAGTTAAAGAAATTAATCTTGTTTCATTGAAAATGTATTTATTTCAATTTTTTTATATTAAATATGATTTAGCATTTTTAATTTTCACCCCATAATAAAATTCAATCCCTGAGTCAACCTCTGTTATGGTATGATTGGTATCTATATATATACATACATAACCATTCTGTTCGTTCCTTGCACGGAACTACTCCCGCCAGGTCATAATACAAGAGTCAAAATAACTTAGAAAAAAACCGCAGCCCCTCACAAATTTTGATTTAGTCTTGCTTGCGGGGGGACACTGTACTTCTACAATCCTTTTCTAAACCGAACAATGAATACTTAAATGCTGACAATCATAATAAATAAAGGGTTGAAAGGTAAAAATACCCAAAAACTCTTATCAAAAGTGCTCCTAACACTATAAACTTTTCTTCAAATTTCTCAAAATAGGATAAAAATTGCCCAAGTAAAGTTTATGATGCTAGATACACTTTTGAAAAAGTTTATGGACACTTTGCACCTAAGTTATGGTGCCACATGCACTTTTTAGAAAAGTTCATCGGTATTTTGTCCCTTAACTCATAAACAAAAGATAATTTAGTCAAAGTAGTTTGCATCAATTAATAACAAAAGATAACAAAACACCCTAGGATAAGATAAGATTTTTATCAAAACACACAATGATGGTACATCTACGTTCATAAATACCTCATTGTATACAACATTTTTTATTGTGCTCATGCCCTCATATTCATGCTCTTCCAAAACTATCTTCAAACCTTCCATGCTTCTTACTCTAGACAATGCAGCATATAATTGGTCATGTGTGAAAATAAGTTTTGAAAATATAATCCAACATGATGAAAATATTGTCCTTAACTTTTGTTTATGATCATGACAAATGAAAGCAAAATTGCGAATTGTCTCTTATGCATGCAAAATGACCATTAGATTCAGACAGAGGTTCATTTCCTTTTTATGAATGAGCACACCTTTTCATTTGGTATTGCTCCATTCCATTTTATTGCCTCAATAACTTTCTTACCTATAACTGATACATGCAAACCTCAGCAACCTTTTGTGTTTGGAAATTTAAGAGTCTTAAAAACAATATGATAATATATATAAATTTTATCTTAAGCAAATTGATCACAAAAGAAAGGATTTAATGGGATAAAAACGTCTTTAATTAATATATAACTCATATTTATCTTATACATCATTTCACATATAAACACATTATGTGTCTACGCATATTTTTCTCTTAATTATTTTATGTTTTTCAAAAGAAATTTAACGATCAAATCAGATTCTGTCTAGCATTGCAGTTTTGATTCTCCAGATCTAGAAAATTTGGCCAAGCTATAAGATCAAACAGCTCACTTTTATTACTATGTTCATTTAATACGACTGAAATAATGCACGTGCTTTAATTAAGGTGGAGGAATGGGCACTAAATTAAGAAAGGTCATAGTCCCCTTTCAATTTTTGTTGTCGTATTATAAGTGTATGAGGTAATTTTTTTTTGGTTCCATACGTGAGACCGTTGCAATCCATTTTGTCTTGTAAATTCATTTCTATTTCTTAAAAATTCCTAATGATTTATATGAGATATAAATGTGTATAGATATGGTGAAGAGAGACTACCCGGCGTTGACATATTTGTGTGCACGGCGGATCCAATGTTGGAGCCACCAAGCATGGTGGTGAACACAGTGTTATCAGCAATGTCATACAATTATCCTTCAAAGAAGCTTAGTGTTTATCTTTCTGATGATGGAGGCTCTGAGCTCACTTTCTATGCAATTCTAAGGGCTTCTCTTTTCTCCGAGCATTGGATTCCTTTCTGCAAGAGATTCAATGTTCAAACCAGATCTCCTGAGGCGTACTTTTCCCACCTTTCTGATGGGGCCATGCTTCAGAATGGTCAACAATGGTCATCTATGAAGGTACTTAATTAATTTCTCCTTCTCCTTCAATACTATAGTCATAGGCCCACCCTTGAATTGGGGATTTTTTTTAAAAATATTTTTAAATTAAAAAAAATCAATAAATGTTTGAATGATTGTCCACCCATAAATGAAGTGGCCACCTTTAATACATTAATACTACACTTCGTAATCGGAAAAGATGGATGAATGGTTGAATGATTGTTTAGTGCCTTATATTAAAAAAGATGTATTTGATAGCATTGGTAATAAGGCAATTATGATGGTTCTAAAAAATAAGGCTTAGAAGAATGACATTGCAATTATTTTTATTGTAATATACTTTTGTTATTAAAGCATATATACTTGTACTTATTGAGTGCCCACCCTTAATTGTAATTTATATAGCTGCATTTCTAACAGCACTTAGCCTTACTTTTCCAAATGACAGGTTTATAAAATAACTGTCTCTTTTATTACATGATCAGTATTCATTTGATTTCATGAATATTTTTTTGATATTCTTTTCCTTTCTTGTTTATATTCTTTTGTTTTTTAACGTATTTAAAATTTTCCTTAAAAAAAATTTGGGGGCAGCCCTCAAATCCCCACCCTTGACTATAGTGCTATATAGGCTACAGTTACCCACCCATTCATAAAATTTCTTATTTATAAAAAAAACATTAGTGTCTTATTTTTGTTTACATTTTCATTTTACCCCTATTAAAGACTATAGTGCTATATATGCTACAGTTTCAGCATGCTCCTGCGTTTCTTTTTATAAGAAATAACCGCCTTCTTATTTATAAAAAAACATTAGTGTCTTAATTTTTGTTTACATTCTCATTTTACCCCTATTTAATTAGACGTATTTCTCACACTCCCTTCCTGCCACACATTCTCTCTATTCTACAATCATATTTATTACTCCTACAATATTAATTTTCTTATTATCTCTCTTTTACAATCCTCTTTATTGTAATAATTTCCTTATTCTCTATCTACTAATAATAAATAAGGATCTTTTTATCAAAATAGTTACAATTTTTACATATTTATTATCCTTAACTGCCACTTTGATCTTTATATTCAGTTAAGTGTTCTTTATAAAAAGAAATAGAGAGAGTGTTTTACAGAAACTAAGAACAACTTTAGGCCTTATTAACTTTATCTTAAAATTGAATAACTTTTCAACTTTAACCCCTATTTATATATACATTTTTCAAGAAAATAACAGTCTAATTTTCCTCCCAAGTGTTTAAGAGTCTCGGTGTTCAAGATTCATAAGTCTGGCATGATACCAAATGCAAAGCGCCTCTCACAATCTATTGTGTCAAGAAATGCTTCATTCGTTTTCTTGCTCAACCTTCTTACTCTTTGGCTATCACTTGACCAGAGATATTGCCATTGCTTCAAGATTTTGCTTTTGTTGATGTCAAGATCATCACCTTATGTTATTTTCTTCAGTTGTTTAGTTTTCATAGTGGTATTCTAACTATAGGTCTACGTACTTTGTAAAACTTGTTTTTACTTAATATCATTTTGTTTTGAATAAAAAAAGTCTACACAATAATAATTGAAGGATAAAATCTTATTTACATGATTCATAAATAAAATTTGATGATGTGATTTATAAATTGGATGAAGGAAACCCTTCTCTCTCCGAGTTATAAATAGGACCAGAGGAATAATTTATTTGGGATAAGAATTGTTTTTTTTCTATAAGTTATTTTTTTTTTGGTACTTGTTTAAAAATTTAATTCACTTTTTTCATATAGAACTCTAGGGATGTCCAAAAACCCGGTAGTCCAGGTGATCCGACCCAGCCCAATCCGGTGAAAAAAAAAAAAGCCGGTCCGAGATCATTCACGCAGACCAAACCGGACTAGTTTGGTCGGGCCGGACCGGACTTTGGTCCAAGGGGTTCAGATCCTATGGACTGGTCCGGTCTGGCCCGAAAGTGTTTTTTAATTATTATTATTATTTTTTAAAAAGCCACTTCATTAGTCTCTCACTGGGCTTTATTGTTTATTGAGTATTGATGAATGTATTGAGTATTGATCTGTGGTTTGACTTATAAAATTTACTTGACTTTATAAAAGCATGCCTCTATTTTATATTGTATTCTTGTTCAATGACATGTTGTTGGAAATTATTATGGGTTTAAGATTGGATTTAAGATGTTTGCATGTTTATTTATTATCCTGTAGGTGGTTCATTGATTTAATTATTGTTTTGGAAGTGGTAAAAGAAAAATTAAAAAAAAAAAAAAAAGTCCTGGACTTAGCTTAGATTGGTCGTGGTCGGGCTGGACCGACCCGGACCTCGGACTGGATTGTCCAGCCCGAGGTCCCTCCTGGACCAGACCTCGGGTTGACCCCTAACCCGGTCTGGTCCGGTCCATGGACATGCCTATAGAACTCCAATTGATTACAGATGTATCTGTATTAAGTATCACACCTGGACCCGGAATTAACCATTTATTCTCCCTCTTCCGGTGAAATATCTCTTATATCTTATTCTCATCAGTCATTTTCACCTAAGTTAATTAGTTATTCGTAGCTTATATATAACACTGAAAATAGTAGTAGAAATGGGGAAGGTTAATTATATATAGGACCCTAACAAATAGGTGGGTAAAACCCACTTATATATATGATTTTCAGAAATTATACGAAGATATGATAAGAGAGATAGAATCAGTAGTAGAAAAGGGGAAGGTTCCAGATTCAGTGAGGAACCAACACACGGGATTTTCAGAATGGAATGACAAAACAACAAAGCAGAACCATCAGCCTATTGTGCAGGTAAACAAAGTGTTGAAACATGCATACACAACACACCAACACAGTCTCTTGCATAGCTTATAAAGTTCTTCAACATTTTACTGTTTTTTTTTTTTTTTTTTTTGGGGTGGGGGTAGATTATAATTGATGGAAGAGACACAAATGCTATAGATGATGATGGATTTCATTTACCAACCCTTGTTTACATGGCACGAGAGAAGCGTCCCAACTTCCCTCACCACTTCAAAGCCGGAGCCATGAACGCACTCGTAAGTAATACTACCAACTATTGTAAGTCTTTAATATAAGAATCAGTTGAATTTTTTTAGAATAGAATATAAATAACTTAGCTTAAATAATATATATATATATATTTATTGTTTTTCTTGAAACTGATTTGTCTAACTTATAAACCGATATATAACGTAATATATTATACACTTAAATATTTCACAGAGATCAGGTATAATATGTTATAGTTAAATAATTTATTTAACTTACTTAAATCTTTCCAAATTAATCAAATGGGTCTTACATTATTAAAGAACAGAGGTAATAATTTTTATATCAAGCAGTGAACTTTCTAAACAGGTTGATTGTATTTTCTAACCCCGTATGTGTGTGTGTATATATTTATATATTTAACAGACAGAAACTTGTGCATGTGTATATGCAGATAAGAGTGTCGTCAGAGATAAGCAATGGACCTATAATTCTCAACTTGGACTGTGACATGTGCCCAAATAGTGCAGATACAATACAGGAAGCACTTTGTTTCTTTATGGACGAGACAAGAGGCCACCGTATAGCTTATGTGCAGTTTCCTCAAAGCTTCAAAAATATCACCAAGAATGACCTCTTTTCAAATTCTTTTCCTGTGATCAATGAGGTGAACTTAATTAAACACTTAGTCGACCTCTTATTTTAAATTAATTAAACTCCTATTTTATTTTCAGACCATCAAAGTCTAATTAATTAAAACCTTCTGTTCTATACATTAATAATTCTTAAGATTGAGCTTGCCGGCTTATGTGGAAATGGAGGAACCTTGTACTGTGGAACTGGGTGTTTCCACAGAAGAGAGAGTCTCTCAGGAATGCACTCCAAAGATTATCACAAAGCCAAATGGGATAACACCAAACCTAAGACACAAGACAAAAGAACATCTGCTGAATTAACTGAAGCATCAAAACCTCTTGCTAGCTGCACCTACGAGAAGGGCACTCAGTGGGGCAAAGAGGTGTGTGTTTAAATATGTACTCCCTTTAGTCTACAATATAAGTCGTTTATAAAAGAATCATTCAGTCTACAATATAAGTCATTTGGAGAGCCATTAATGCTTATTTTTCAATTTTGCCCATGTAACTAATGGTTAAATATGGCTCATTATATTTTTCTCTCTCCTTCAAAACCTCTTTTAATATAAGTAAAGTTGGAATTTCTTTTTCCAATTTAAGGATAATTTAATGAGTTAACTACTATTTTTTAGTTTCCATGAATTAGTAGAGGTGACTTATATTATGGACTAAAGTAAGTATATATATTTCCTCTAGTCCTTAATCTAAAGTCCAACTAACTTTTTTTTTGAAAGATTAAGGAAGCTAAATAAATTACTTTAATGTATTTATATTTATCATTTTTCTTCAAACTAATAATTTGTCCGACCTATAAAGTAATATATAATTAAATGATACACAACATATGCTATCATAAGCACTTTATTTAGCTTCCTTATTATCATTAAAAAAGTCAATTGGGTCTTATATTAAGAATTGTAGGAGGTAGTATATATAAAACATACATATATGCTTGTGTGCGTGTGTGATGTAAGCTAAGAGTACCCAATGATGATTGTACAGATGGGATTGGTGTATGGGATGCCAGCAGAAGACGCAGTCACAGGGCATGTGATTTCATGCAGAGGGTGGAAATCTGTTTACTATAATCCCGAAAGAGAGGCATTCTTGGGGTTAGCTCCGACAACCTTGGACGTGCTTCTTGTTCAGCACAAGAGGTGGGGACACGGTTTGTCTCAGATCTTCTTCTCCAAGTATTGTCCTTTCATTTCTGGCTACAACAAGTTAAGCTTAGGTTTACAAATGGGATGCTGTGTCTACTTTCTATGGGCTTTTATGTCTCTTCCAACTCTTTATTATCTTGTCGTCCTTCCCATTTCCACACTTCGTGGCAGTCCATTGTTCCCGCAGGTACGTAATCTCCTATTAATCCCTCTTGTCTTAACTTTTCCAATCCTTATATAGTAGTATAGTACGTACTATCCAGACTCAATGAACAATAATAATGTGGTTTCTAGCTAGTAGATAGCTTATTGATGAGGATAAAATATTACACTCTCTTATCAAATAAAAGCATGAAGTATATATCAACACACGGATAAGTAAACATGGTTAAAAGTACATATATAGTTGGTGTTTGAAAATTCTTTCCCCCTATTTTGTCCATCGTTGAAGGAGTTGAGTTAATCTATCATTACCGTTATTTACATGATAAAATGAAAAATACAGTAGTGATATTTTTGAAAAAACTTTATTAAATATTAATTAAACTATGCCATATCGCCACTATTGCCATTTTGCCAAAAGGTTTATAAGCATAGTGCCATGAACGCATTTTTATAAGTGACAGGTTAAGGTTAATTCCATACAATTTCTAATATCATGCTATTATTGCCTACCTCTTTCGTTCAAAAGTTTTCCAATTTCTTTTCTGAAGATTGGTAACCCAAAAACCTTAGAAAATTAATGCTTATATATTTGGTAACGGAGGCAAAAATTATTATAATTATAAAATTCTTGAAATCATTATCCCCTCTTGTTTGCTTGCAGCTTCCAAGCCCTTGGATTGTTCCATTCTTATATGCATTTCTGGCAAATAACGCCTACAGCTTCTTGGAGTATGTGAGCTGCGGTGGCAAATGCAAAGCATGGTGGAACCAACAACGAATGACGCTGTTCCGAAGGACCACCTCGTATTTCTTCGGCTTCATCGACACCATCTTCATGAACCTCAATCTCTCCCAAACAAAGTTCGATGTCACAGACAAGGCTGTGTCCCAAGAAACCCTCGACTACTACGAAAGAGAGGTCTTTTATTTTGGAAGCTCTTCGTTCTTGTTCACCATCATAGCCACACTCGCATTGCTCAATCTCTTCGGAGCAGTTTGGGGCATTAAGAGACTCATTCTTGAGGGGTCATCATCATCATGGTGGAGCCATCATTTAGGGTTACAGATTGTGCTCTGCGTATTGATTGTGCTTCTGAATAAACCTGTTTATGAGGCTCTCTTTATTCGCTCTGATAAAGGAAGCTTACCATTGCAGGTTTTGCTCAAGTCTGTTGCTCTGGCTTCCTTGGCTTGCTTTCTAGCACCTTTTATCTGTTGAGAATATTATGTATGCAAAGCGTTAGATTATAACTGTGTTGACATGTTTCAGTTAATTTATGTTTGATGAATAAAGGGGCATGAATGCTTAATAATTAGCTATATTTAGATTAGACCGTGTTTTTGCTGCGCCACGGAAGTAATTGCTAGCTAGTTAATTCCATAATTAAATCTCTATTTGGATTATTTTTTGCTCAAAATCTCTATTTGGATTATAGTATTACTACTAGGTCAAATTTCAGTATTATTGGTACATTTGAGTTTTTTTTTTTTTTTTTTTTTTTTTTTTTTTTTCAAATGAGATATTTTGATATGGTTATTTGATTGGGTTATATTCGAAGATTGTCTGAACTATTCAAGGAGCGTTTTTCTACACATAAGTTTTGGATTATTGACATTTTTTAATTGAGTTCTCAACTCAACCATCATTGATTTTGCGTTTTATAATGGATTTGTGACTCCTAGGGAACATGCATGACAGCATGAGTATATGGCTATACAACCAGACAGGCCACTTTGTTGGGTCAGGCAAGCGCATTTCCGATCGTTTATGTTTGCATTTTTATTAGCCCAATACTACGGGCTTGTTTTGCCTATTGACTTGGGCTCCAATACCCACTTGTTACAAAGAAAGGCACTGTGTTATATGCAAGCAAAATAATTTATTTTTTAGTATTATCCATGACCTAATTCCAAAAAACCACCACCTTTTTGAAAAGATAAAAACCCAAGGAAATCAAACCTCAACTTTGTCTTCGCCTAGCAAAAATTCAAGGAGCGGGAAGTTTCAAGAGAATGAGTTCTCATTGTAATCGGGGGATAGCCGTTTGGATCAATGTTAAAAGACATCAACAACATTGAGGTCTTCAAGTGATCTAAGGCCTGTGACCCAACGAGTCAGGGGGAGATTGTGAGCAATCTGATCCGTTCAAATGGCGCTCGCTCTGATATCTCCTGCTCAAGTTCCCCTGTCTACAGAGGAGAATGACTTAATCCACCGAAGCTCGAAGAAGATTAAAAATGGAGCTGATAACATTCTTGATGAAAGCTGGCCTAAGCTAGGTACAAAGGCGAAGAAACAATGGGGTCATGGGTTGACATTTGTAGAGAAACTCCAAGGTCTAAACCATGATGATAAAATGGGGGAGATTGTTGTAGATGAGAATGACCAATCTCTAAAGATATAGTATTTTAGATAAAGAGGACTATGAACCTATATGTAAAATTAGTGAGGACCCTATTAGGAACTTCCCCACTTTTTCTTTCTCTGGGAAATTGAAAAAAAGTTATGCAGAGCGTGGAACCAAACTCTAATTGTAAAACTTCTTAGGAGAAATATTGGCTATAAATTATTTCTATCTATCCTACAGAAGCTCTGGGCTAAGAAGGGGATTATTACTCTAATCAACATTGGTAGCGACTTTTTTGTTGTTAAACTCTTAAACAAAGAGGACTACATGAATGCCTTAACTGGGGGTCCTGGGATGTTGTTTGATCACTATCTCACAGTGAGACCTTGGGAGCCTCAGTTTCAACCTAAAACAACCTCTATTAATATAGTGGCGGTTTGGGTTAGATTACCTAATATTCCTCTTGAGTATTATAACAAAGAGGCTTTGTCTTGGATTGGTGATTAAATTGGGGAAACCATAAAAATAGACATTAACACATCCAGTCATCTCATAGGCCATTTTGTGAGAATCTGTGTTATTATTGATTTAGGGAAGTAGTTAATGTCAGGGTTTTCTCTTGATGGTGAAGATTATTACTTGGAATGCGAAGGCTTGCATTGGCTTTGTCTTGGATGTGGTATGTGTGGTCATAAAGCTGAAGAATGTAAGGTAAAACAGAAGAACTCAGAATCAGGGGCTCTTCCTCAAGGCTGTGCTACCAAGGAATTGATGGGTGGCCATGGAATGAACGATGTGGAGATGGAGCCTGGGTCTGCGCAAACCGCCGATGGGGATACTTGGAAAGTCATGCAGAGACCTTGTCGGCAAAATAAGGGCAGTAAAGAAAAACTCCAGGGCAATGTGCGGCGAGATGGCGATGGTTCCCGATTTAGCGTGCTTGCCGAGGAAGGGAACGACAGTGAGGCTACTCAGATAGAGACAGGTCAAAATGCCATACAAGATGTTGCAGTCAAGAAACACACCCAGCGACCAAAATCTGAGTTGATCTCTAGGGCTAGGAAAGGTAAGACAAAAAAGAAACTCAGAAAAGCTATCAATCTGGAGGGGAAAAGTGGGGCGGCAATCAGAGATAGACAGGCTACGAGGAAGGAGAAAAGGACAAGGGAGATGGTGAGTGGTGCAGGGAAAAGCTCTGAGCTTTTGAGGTGACATATGAGGAAGGAAGTGCGACTGGTGACGGGTTTAAGGAGATGCCGAAAGTGACAAAGGGTGAGCCGTGTGCGGGAAGGACGTTGAGATTATTTCAAAAAAAAAGGAAGAAGTCTTGATCGTTGGACCGGATTGGACCCTTTTCCAAGTTGGGCCTGTGACGGTGATGGATCGAGAACCTTGGTGGGCTACAAGGGAAATTTTGGTCTGGCCCATCAAACTTTAATCATGATTTAGACGATGAAATTGATGAGGTTGGCGGTTTGGACTTGGCTTCTGTGGTGCCTGAATCGCAAGAGATCAATGTGGATTAATTGGGCCATTCTCTTTAGGCCTATTTTGCTGTTTTATATTTGTTGTTTATGTCTAATAACCAAAAAAATATTTTGTATTGGAATTACGGGGAGCCAATAGTAGAAGCTTTTTTCTGAATTTTCGCTCTGTTTGCAGAAATCCTAGCCTGTGCTTGGTTATTCTTTCGGAAACTAAGACTGAAAATCCTACTCATTTCTGCTGCATGGAGAGATTGGGGTTTGATGGGCTTGTGTTTGTTCCTAGTATGAGACGTTGTGGTGGCTTAGTTGCTGTTTGGAAGAAGACTCTCATTAATGTCTCTATTCTTCGGGATGCAAGGCAATTTATTCATTTCCTATGCTCTTTCAATGGGGAATCGCCTTTCCTTTTGACTACTGTGTATGCGAATCCGACGCCTAGTCTCAAACAATTGCTCTGAAATGACATTAAGAATATTGCGAGTACTACTTTAACTCCATGGGTGGTGTTGGGTGATTTTAGTGATATTCTCTCCTCTAACGATCGTATAGGAGGAGCTAGAGTTAATTTTTCCATAATTCAATTGTTTCAAGAAAGAATCCTTTCCTGTAAGCTCTCGGATATGGGTTTTTGTGGTCCTAAATATGCTTGGAGAGGCCCCGTATTGCTCGTTGTCCTTGGTTGTTTGAATGGCTTGATCGTGACTTAGCCAACTCCTTTTTTTTTTTTTTTTAATTATCAAGTTTCTCAAATTGCTTTATGTAGGTTTCTCCTCAGATTAAATACTTTGATCATAATCCTATTTGCTTATGTTTTGGTGATGCGATTGGCTCTAGAGTTGGTAGTAGACCCTTTAGATTTGAGGCTATGTGGGTTAAGCACGAACTTTAAAGTGATTTTGTTGTTAATAATTGGGTAGCTGATGTGGATTTTAACTCTGCCTTATCTTAGTTCCAGGAATCTATAATTAAATGGAATTGAAGCTAATTTTACACCCATAAACATTAAATCCTGGGTCCGCCACTGGGGTAGAGTATTATAAAATGTCAAGTTGATCATAATTAAGCCAACCACCAAGCTACCTTAATAAGACCTGCAAGCTCATATGGATTGGATATATTATTAATAATGTTGTCGGCCAAACTCCACTGGTGGCGGTGGTGGAATCGTTTATACATATCATATTAAAGCTGCATGTTAATAATCCTTGAAATGAAAGTGCAATGCAACGTGGGAAGAGGAAAGTCTCTGAGGGCGAAAAAAGGGCGGTAGATCGGAGGGGTCGGGAGGAGGTGACGGTGGAAGGGCCTTAGATCAGAAGATTCACGTAGAAGGAGGAAAGAGTTTCTCATTTGGGAAAGCATCTGAGAAGCAGAGACCAAATGACGATGTAACTCCTGGTTCTACTTCTGGATTGAAGAATGGTGCACCTAAGTTGTCCTATCGGGATAAACTTTTGTCACCGGGATATGTAGGTTACCTGGTTAAACACTCGGAGGAGGATGATATTGTTAAGGGCTGGAAGGACTACTTCCACAAGATGAATGTGAACGAGACGTAGTATGTTCAGGGTAAATTTGATGAGGAGGATGATCAGGAATCTCGTCGGTTGGAGGGTAAACTTGGGAAGTTGGAATTCACCGTGGAGGAATATACTACGTGGTGTTTGCCTTGGATGAATTCTCTCATAATCAAGGTGCTAGGTACAAGCTTCCCTACGTATATTATCCGGGATCGCAGTAATCGGATGTGGAGACCAAAAGACCCATTGAAATTAATCCCGCTGAGCAACGACTATTACATTGTGTCTTTCTCCAATAAAGAAGACAAGGAATACGCTTTTCAGGAGGGCCCATGGATGATAGAAGATAATTATCTGATTGTTCGAAGGTGGAGACCAAATTTTAACCCATGGAAGGCGGATTTATAGTGCAATATTGCGGCTGGATCGATCAAGCTAGATGTTCCTTTTGAGTTCTATAATGTTGAGTCTCTACGTAGAATTAGCAACATGATTGGAAAGATGATTAAGGTTGATAGATCCACATCGGTTTATGATAAAGGGGGCTTTGCACTTATTTACGTGGAAATTGATCTAAAGAAACCTCTTATACCAACGTACATGGTATTTGGGGAAGAACGGCCTATTATCTATGAGGGACTCCATCTAGTATGCTTTGAGTGTGGCAAGTATGGGCATAAGAAGGAGGGATGTCCATTGAAGCAGCCTCAGGTTCATACTCAAGTTAATTCTCCTGTCACCGAGGGTATGGGCGCAAGAGGAGATAGCGGCGGCGTGAACATGGAGAAACAGAAGGAGTCGGAGAATGGTGTTACTGTCATCGCCGGAAATGACTCTACTAGTGGTAACAGCGGCAATGGGGTGGAGGAAAGCCCATTTGGGAAGCTTCGGATCCTAAGGTGGGATTTTAGGGGAGTTTCACGCACGTTTGAATTTGGAAAAGGAAGTTATGAGGCTTCGTCATAGGGCGTTGATCAGGGGCATGATGAGGGAAGGAGTGATGCACAACGGATAAGTGTGAAGAAGGAAGATAGGGTAGTTATGACCGAGGTTCATGGAGCTGTTACCAATAATCAAGGACCACCAAAGGCGGAGTGGGTCCTGTTGGTTTGAAAAGAAAGAATGCAAATAAGGGAAAAATGAAAGGCAAGGAAAATAGGAATCCTGCACATGATCGGGTCCAGCGGCAATCTCAAGTGGGTCGTGTTAATGGGCCCATGACTACTAATCCCTTTAATCCTTTGCAGGAATCCGTGGCCCAGGTAAAGATTATAGGGCCAGACCCTATTGTGCAGTCCATGAATGGCGAGGAATTGGGGTCATTAACGTCCAACTCTAGTCCCGTGACGCAGGTGACTGGACAAGGGATAATTGCAGCGAGCGTCACATCGAATGTTTTGGAGGCTGACATACAGACTCATCATTAGGGTGTTGAGCATCAACATTCCGACGAACTCATGACCGACCGGAAGACCGAGGGGACGCTTCCATACCCCAACCCACCACTACCATTTCCCAATGAATTTCCTCATCCGGAATTCCCGGCACCGGAGCACATAGTTTTCCTACTTTCGTTCGTGACCTCAAATCACACTACTAGTTGAATTTCGTTGCATTATTGGAGACTAGGTGCTCTAAGGAAATGTCTGAAGGAAGAGCTCGCCAACTGGGCTTCCTAATATTGAGCTTATGGATTGTGAGGGATATAGTGGCGACATTTTCTGTCTTTGGGATCATAGTATTACTTCCATTTCTTTGATTGAATGTCATCACCAGTTTGTTCATCTGCAGATTACAGGAACAATGGGGAACTCTTGGATGATTACTATGGTGTATACTAGCCCTTCTAGTATTCGTCGCGGACCCTTTGGGAGAATCTTTCCGTTTAGCATTGATGAGGGCCTTTTTGTCTTTAGCCTTGGGGTCCACAATCAAAAATAAACCAAGGATTACGTATAGCAAACCTAGGATCGTTCTCTCTCTCGAAGAGCCTTTTATTAAGTCCTAAGTAATCTAAATGACATGTAAATGCAATTAAAACAAGGGGAAATTTGGTTTTGGGTTTTCAAATTAATAAACTAAAATAAAAATGCAATTAAATTAAATGCTAAACTATTGTTTTTGGTATTTTTATAAAATTGGTGAATGAGAGAATTAAATGAAATCGAATTGAAAATATGGATGATGGTGCTCTTGGTGATGAAGAAATGGCTATCCTTGCTTAAAAAGATTATGGGAGTTAAAATTCATCAAGTCTTGAAGAAAAACCCCAAGATACCACTTGAGTCCAATATTCTCAATTAATAGTGGCTCCTACAAACATAGCTAACCACTACCTCTTGAGAAATTGTTAAAAACCACTTGATGTGCAATTAAAATTGGAATAATGCAACATGAGTCTTCTTAAAATTGAGTACATAACAGTCCCTCAAAGGGCACAAATCAACCACATTAACTAGACAATAACACGCTAATTAATATAATCTCATTGCAACCACAGGAAATTAAAACAATTATAATATTCACATTGCAAAATTCAATATCAATCACAATTATCAAACCAACAGAGACAATAAACATTAATCTCAATTACAGAATTTATACACAACAATCCCTAAAACTAGGCAACCTAAATGTATAAATCTAGACTAATAGTAAGAACAAATTAACTCCCCTTTGAAGCTCTGAACTCACGCATTAATCTTCACCCCCAAGATCGAGGAAAATCAGCCACCCATAGCAATTGGAACACTCGCCGGAATTAATGGAGTTGAGAGCTAAAAGCGCCGGTGACGGAGGTGGGAGTTAGTGATTATGGAAGATGAAGGCGTGGTGAGGGATGTGTGTGTGAGAATGGGTGGATGGAGGTGGAGTCGTGAAGATCCGAGAGTGAGTGATCGGCTGTGCAGGCGTTGATGATGGCTGAAGGTGGTTGCTTGCCGGCGACGATGGTGGCAGAGGAAGTCGCCGGCGAGGTTGGGTTGAGAGGGAAGGTCGAAGAAGAAGGAGTGAAGAGGTCGTGAGGCGTCAAGGTCTAGGTTCAGAGTGTGAAGGCGAGGTTCCCCACCTTTCCTGTGTGTACGCGGCGCTGTAATTTTTATTCCTCCATTCAATTTGTCTCGGCTCCACCTCACGGGTCTCATGCTCCAACTCTTCTTTTCAGTTTTCCCATAGCTGACCTAATTACTCAATGATCAAAACGTTGTGTTTTATCCATTAAATGTGTCAAATCTTTTTGTTCTTTTTCCCAGCTCCACGGGTTTGCTCCCAGGTCCATGGGTCTGCAAAGACAAATGCTGAATGAATCAGATCCCTAATTATTAAATAGCCCAAAACGCATAGTTCAAATAGGGACCTCAGTGAATATTTAAAAAACTGTTACAGAGGGACTAAAGTGCAAAACTTAAAAGTTCTTAGGACTAAACTGAAACTTTTATAATTTTGGTTCAAACTTTCATTTTCAAATTTGATTTAATTCTTTCAACTACCTACAATTTAAACCAAGTAATCTAACATCAAATATTCTCATAAAAATCAATAATTAAGAGTAATTACATTTTTTTTGACAATTTTGCCCTTTTTAGCCCTAATTTAACATATTTACTCTTAATCTCAATTTATCACAAGAAATACATTTAAAGCTCAATAGCTAAGAGAAAATACATTAAAAATCCCCATTTAATTACCAAAAATCATGTAAAAATATGGTTCAATCAAGCATCATTGTCTCAAGGGCCTTGGCTACTAGGTGGGGATTTTAATGGTACATTGTTGTCCAATGAGAGGCGCTCTTTTGCCACGTTTCGGTGCTCTCTAGCCGGGATATCCTCTCTTGGTGAGACTCATGAGATCAGGGATGTAGGGTTTGTTGGCCCATAATTTACATGGAAACGAGGCACTATGGAGGCTAGACTTGATAGATTCCTTGCAAACAAACAATGGCTTAACATGTTCCCTAATGCCTCGGTGGCCCCGCTGTAGTTTTTTCAAATCGGATCATAGACCGTTGCTCCTCTATCTTGATTCGAATACAAGTGTCATAAAGCCTAACCGACCGTTTCGCTTTATTGCGGCTGGGTCCTACATGAGGGGTTTGATGAGTTTGTTCGACGCCTTGGTTCCATGATTCCCTTGGGTGCGAATATCTCTCGGTTTTCCGATGCTTGCTCAAAGTGGAATAAAAATGTTTTCAAACATACCGAGGGAAGGAAGAAGCAGACTTATGCGTCGTCTTGATGGAATCAATAGGGTCAAGCTTCTCGTGTTGGTCTCTTGCCTAAATATGAAGACCTCCAGTTAGCTATTTGGAGGGAGCTCGAGGACATCTTAACCCAGGAATCGCTTATTTGGGCACAAAAAGCCAGATTGGAATGGTCAATTTATGGCGATCGTAACACCAAATACTTTCATGCCCATGCTAACCGTTGGCGAAAATCACAAAGGATAGAGGCTATCAAGAATAATGAGGGGACATGGGTGTACGATATCTCAACCATTAAAGGTATGGCTACTAGTTTCTTCTCAAACACCGCTAGAAGATTCTAGCTCCTGACCAGTTTTTGCGTGTCCTATGACTTATCCCTCTATTGAGGAGCATATACTTCGTTGGTGTAATAGAGAAGTTTCAGACAGTGAGATAAGGGAAGCCATTTTCAGTATGGGTGCCCTTAAATCCCCGAGTCCTGACGGGTTTAATGCCCTTTTCTACCAAAACCAATGGAGCATGGTGGGACCGTCCGTTGTGAACTATGTGAAATATCTCTGTTTGCTAACCCACGGGATATTACCGAGATCAATGGAACACTGGTTGTCCTTATCCCAAAGAAAGATCACCCAGAAACTATGGGGGATCTGAGGCCGATCAGCCTTTGTAATGTTATTTACAAAACCATCTCAAAGATTATTGTGAATAGATTGAAGCCTATTCTTCCCCTCGTGATAGCCCCCAACCAGTGCAGTTTCGTGCCTGGCAGACATAGCAGCGATAATATCATTGTCGCCCAGGAGGTTATCCACACAATGAGAGGTATGACGCAAAAGAAGGGTTTTCTGGCAATTAAAATTGATTTAGAGAAGGCCTATGACTGAGTCAACTGGGAGTTTCTCTTGCGTTGCCTCCGGAAATCAACCTACCCACTGGCTTACTACGAATTGAGAAGTGTGTCTCTAGTTCAAATATGCGGTCTGTGGAATGGGGATAAGGCGGAGTGTTTCCATCCATCTAGGGGGGTTAGGCAAGGGGATCCCATATCGCCTTACCTTTTTGTCTTATGTATGGAAAAACTAGCACATCTTATCCAAGCAGCTATAAATGTAGGTGACTGGAAGCCAATTCGACTCAGACTTGACCTGTAGGCCTGACCTGTAGGCCTACAGACTTGACCTGTTTAAATATTAAATAAATATAATTATATTTATATCCTATAAATAAGATAATATTTATTGTTCTTATTCTTATATTATAATTTCAAGATATATTTATATAAGTTTTGATAGGCTTAAAGTATATAAAGCTTATTTATGGCCTCCAAGGCCCCTATAATATGAGGCCTTTTTGAAGGCCTACATTGTAAGTAGGCCTTTAAAAAGGCTTCATGCTCGATCAGGCCTTATGAAGACTCAAGCCTAAGCCTAAAAAAAAACTTAAATTTAGGCTCAGGCCCAGGCTTAGGCTTTACGCCCTCATTACAGGCTCAAGCCTATTTAGTTAAAGTCTGACCTATTTCCATTCCTAACTTGCAATATCGAGAAATTGAATTTAGGGGCAACATTACTCCGTTTTGAAACTTTAGGGGCAAAATTGCTACTTTTTTTGGGAGCAATATTGTCCCTAAAGTTTTAAAACGGAGCAATGTTGCCCCTTCGTTAAAAACCTTAACGTTGATCGTTAGGGTTTTGAAACTTCAGGGGCAACATTGCTATGCTTGAAACTTCAGCGGCAAAATTGCTCTTGGGCGCATACTTTAAGGGCAAAAATGGACCTTAACCCTAATTGAAAAGCTATTTTTTTTATATAAAAATTTTAGGAAAGGGGTTGGGCTCACCCACAGTCCAAGGGCAGTGCGATTGGAGCTCAATTCACAGGGCATACTGGCCAGAGAGTACACATGCCTCCACCTCCACCAGCATTTTCACTGCTTCATAGGATGTCTCCCCCAACACCTTGACCAACTCTAGGACCGAACCCCATCCTTTTGAGTGAGAAAGTTTGACCCCTTCGTCAATTGAACCCAAGGACGAGGGGTAATTGAAAAGCTATTTTTTTTTTTCTGATAATATGAAAAGCTAATTGTATAAATGTAAAATAATTAAAAAGCTTGATTTGGGCAAATGAATCTTGGCCCATTCATAGCTGTATTTTCTTTTTTGGACCTTGGCTATTATTAGCTGTATGACAGCTTGCATTATATTGGGCTATGGCCCCGCTATAATTTTAAATTTTAAACCAACGCATAATTAGCCCAACTTTTTTGGCAAAAAAAAAAAGTTAGCCCAGTTTTAATTAATTTAACTCAGGTCCCGAATGCCACGTTCTGAGAGATTTCAATTCAAGGTGGCCCTAATTGCATTATTATGGTCAAGCAGGCATTTTTGGGATTGGCAGGGATATTTTTGTCTTTTCTCAGTCCAGTTCTAAAATGTTGTTTTAGCCTTTTGGGATTACCTATATCTTTTTGGGTGAGAAAAAAATTGAGTATGATGGGAAATTTAAAAATAATAGAGGAAGGAAAAAATGAATTTTCTGTTGCTTAAATTATGAGAAAAAAATTAGAAAGAGGAAAAAGTTGAGAAATAAAAATGGGACTCACATAGTCCCATGTGGTTGCCCCAAAATTTCTCTCCTATTCAACTAAATGTTACCAAAAAAAAAAAAAAACTCCTGACACTTCCCAATATATATATGTATATATTCTCACTACCTTTAATTTCTATATATTTCCTATTTTCTTCTGTGATCGAAAGAGTGTAAATTCAAGAATCAAAAGTAGTGATGCAAAGAAAACAAACAAAATGGAAAGAAGAAAAGGGGAAATGAATCTTGTTGTTGATGAGAAACATAGAAACAGACCCGCAAATTAAAGGAGGAGAAGCCAACTTCCCAAGGTTCTGCTCTCAGCTCCTTATCAGCCCACAGCCGTCCTCCACCTCAACAATTATCAACTTGATCCTTTTTATTTTATTTTAATTTAAATGAAAACAACACCATGTGGTTTGGTTTTTAATCCCTATATTTTAAGTGCATATAAATATGTGAGAATAGTTTTATTTCGTAAGATAAAAAAAGCACTTATTTTTAGTTCTTTCGAACAAGTACCATATATATTTATCTTGCACAGGTAAAATCCATAAAATGTTATGAAATCAAGAAAATATAAAAGATTGAGATGAAGGGATAAAAAGAGACAATAGAAAACCGTAAAGATGAAGACCGGAAGAAAACTCTCCATTCACACACAATGGCGGATTTAGGGGGGCTAGGGGTGGCCCAGCCCCCTAATTTTTTTTAAAAATTATATATAACAAGGGACTTGATTTTTCTAATTAGATGTTAGGCAAAATCCGGTGATGCTTCATATGCCGCAACTCCGCAAGGAAGCAACCCTTAAACACAGTGGATAGTGGATGTTTCGGATTAGTCCTATTGCTCCATATTATTCCTTATCTTGTTTTCTTAATTACTCTTTCTTATTTAGTTCATGCTATGTGGTTAACCTGTCTTTTTCATTAAGGAGGAAGCTTGTACCAACTCTTCCAGTTTCTACAGCAACTGTTGAAAGATTTTTCTATGTTATAAAGATAATCAAGAACAGGCTTCGAAATATAATAGAAGACCAATTTCTTCATGATCCTTTGATTAGATACATCAAAAAAAATTGTTATCAGTTCTAGCACTGATTCAATTATAGATGAGTTTAACAATATGAAAACATATAGAGTAAGAGTCAAGTAAAGTGATCTTAATTTGTGTAATATATTTCTTTCAATTTTTTATATATTAGGTCTGTATTATATTTCAAGTACTTTTATTTATGATATATTCTCCTGATCCTAAATATAAGATAAAGTTTGTGGTACAAATTGCACAATAAACTTTTTCCTAGATTTATAACCGGAGGTAGTAGTATTTTTTATTTTCGCCCCGTTATTAAAATTCCGGCTCACCCTGCTTCACACAAAGATTTCATATACCTTCAATCCTTTGTGTTAAGCCTCTATATATAGACTTCAAATCCTCCCAAGTAAGGTTATCAAACTCACCAGTTTAAACAAACTCGTGAGAGTGACGTAAACTCATATCGTGAACTCGAATCGTAAATTCGTAAGAGTTTACTTTTATTATTAAATAGGTATTACTAGTGTATAATTAAATCATTAAAATATAAAAATGACAACAATTTGATTTAAATATATTTTAAATCCAAATAATTGAAATTAAATCCATCAACATTCATTATTTATCATGTTTAATAAAGAAATTTCTATATAAAGCCGCTGAGCATAATCAAATCAAAAAATTAATACAAATTTAAGAGTAAGTTACCACGGTTTTGTAAGCTAGAAACGGTAAACTCGGTGTATAAACTCGTGAGTTTAACCGAATTTACAACTAGTTCGAGTTTATACTGACTTGACTCGTTTTTGTAAACTAGAAGCGTAAAAACGATAAACTCGGAGAGTCAACTCGCGAGTTTGACCACAATGCTCCCAAGAGTTACAATGTCATAAACATAAGAATCAACCAAAGTTATGATGGAGCTATAGTGTCATAAACATAAAAATTAATTTAGAATATAAAACTACATAAAACCATGGGATGTTATAGGCACTATGAAATCCTAAAAGATTATGAACATCCACTACCATAACATTCATAACATAAAAATAATTTTATATCGTAAAGTATGAAAATGTTTTTTCATGGCAATTAAAGGAGGAAAATGTCTGCCAAGCGCGTTGGCACTAGTGCCAGACTTAGGAGTCTGGCCTCCCCCTCCCCCTCAGGGGTTCGACCCCTGCCTATTGTATCAAAAAAAAAAAGGAGGAAAATGTCTTTTTTCAAGCGGAGACAAAACAAGCTATATTTAAGACCAACTTTCATACTTAGGCCCCGTTTGTTATGAAGAAGATTTAAAGAAGGAAAAGAACTTAGAGGAAGGAAATGAATGGAATGGAAGATTAGGAGGAACGTAAAAAGGGTGTTGTTTGGTAGACGGAAATTGAGATGGAAGATGGTGATTTTAAAAAAATTACAATTAAAATGTTAGCTTTGAAATGTCCAAAATATCCCTTACTCTAAAAACAATTTTTCCCCCGAGATCTTCTTCATCCCCGCCGACAACAACGCACCACACACACACACAAAATTTTCAGATCTTCTTCTCTCCATCTACGCAACACTCGAACAGCACACACACACTCACAAATTTCAGATCTTCTTCATCCCTGCAACACCCGACAACAACACACACCCACGAAATTTTCGGATCTTCTTCATCCTTGCAACCCACAACGGTGACGTGCAAAAGAAGAAAGGATGGAGGGATTTGCAGACGGCGTCGGTGTCGGAGTCGGAGTCGGAGTTGGCGTTGGCGTCGGCAGTGGCAAGGGTTACAGATGGATTGAAGAAAAAGATGAGGGTTATTTGGGAATCTTCCCAAGGGAAGATCACTTTCCATTCAAAAATGGAAGGAAAACCATCTTCCCATGAATGAAGGAAGATAATGGGCCACCGGAAGATTGGATCCCGGGAAGATGGAGCAACCAAACAGGATTTTGCAAGGAAGATGATGAATCTTTCCTCCCCTCCCTCAATCTTCAGCATAACAAACAGGCCCTTAGGATAAGTTTGGTTTGAGGGAAGTGGAGGGGAGTAGAGGAGAAATTGTGGGCCCCACTAGACTGATTTTTTTTTTTTTTTACAATTTTCTCTTCCCCTCATTTTTTTTCACTCCCTTCCCCTTCCTTCAAACCAAACTTACCCTTAGAGCTAGTTTGAAACTTTTCTTTTTATACATCGGTGATGGTGATGATCTTTTTAAGCAAGTTAACCTGCTTTTTTTTTTTTTTTTTTTTAAACTATTTTTTTTATTTTATAAAAAAAAAAAAAAAGAAGAAGTATAATCATTAATACATATATACGACATAAATACGTCAAATTATACTGTTGCTCGATCATGTATACGGAATATCATTATAATAATTAAATGAGCACATTAATGATTAGGGTCTTGTCTCTTAAACTTTTCCCCTTCCATTTATTCTTTTTGGCAATCAAAAGCATGAGCGCATAAAGATTAAGCGGACCTAGCTAACTGCTTATAGGGACGTCTGATTTTCTACGTTTTTATTGTACTTACGAATAATTCAAATCAAATTAAATTTTAACAATATGCTACTTCAATTTTGTTTGTTTAAAATATAAGCCAAATTTAATAATATATAAAGCATTTATTGTTTTAAATTTTACCCTTATATAGAAGTAAATACTTAACTAATTTTTTTAATTTTTATAAATTAGTTATCTAGTTCCAAAAGGATCGGAAGGAAATGAGTAATTTTGTTAACTCAATTTTTCACTAGTATCTTATTTATCTATATATTATCTTCTTCTTAATTTCTCTTATAATAGGGAAAATTAATATATCGATCCTTTTAAGTCAATTATGACTTAATTTCTGAATGTTTTAGCTCCGTTAAAACCCAACCCCTATTCTTTTCTCATTCACCGTCCAATCATCCTATATGTCAAAAGAAGTTGCTAATGTGACCTTCCAATGAGCTCCTCATTTCATTAGCCATTCATAAATGAGTTAAAACTCGAAGGATAACAAGATTAATTTCTCCATATTATATATATAATTACGATAGTAAAAAGAGTTCATATGAATAAATAATGTTGAAATTATTAATTGAATATATATGGTGCTGTTAATTATTTGAGCAGCAGTAGCAGCTTTTGTTTGTAGTGAGGAGTGGTCCATATAGTGTGTGTGTAAGGCTAATTAATTATGTCTCTCCCACTTAATAAATATTGTGATGCCCTACTATACACTGAAGTATGGAGAAAAAGTATAGGGAAAATGATACTAAAATACCAAATGAATTTGCAAAACCCCCAGAAGTCCGTCGAATTTACAAAAAGACTGTGAGGTGACAAGGACCTTTGGGGGTTTTACAAATTCGAGCCAAATTACCCTTTTGCTCTTAGGGTTAAATAATTTTTTTTAAAAAGAAAATAACCCCCCCGCGGGGGGCCCCACCGCCAGCCGCCGGCGACCACCGTCCACCACCGCGGCCGCGCCACCGACGACCATCGCCGGCCCCCCCCGCTGGTCCCATTGGCGCCGGCGGTGGTGGACGGTGGTGGTGGGGCCCACCGCGGGGGTATTTTTTTTTTTTAAATTATTTAACCCTAAGGGCAAAAGGGTAATTTGCTTAATTTGCAAAAAAACCCCAAAGGTCCTTGTCACCTCTCAGCTTTTTTGCAAATTCGACGGGTTTTGCAAATTCATTTGGTATTTTAGTGTCATTTTCCCAAAAGTATATACTAGAGAGTCACATTTAAAAGAAGCAAGAAGTTTATTATTAAAGCCCTAAAATGACGTTTAATTCCCCCAGCTAGTTTGATTTATTTTAAATTTTAGGGAGAATTAATTAAAAAAAAGGAGTTGAACCTCTTTAAACTAACTTTTTAATATATTATTGAAACAAGTCCAACCAGTGGCGGACCCAGCATTTTAAATTTGTGGGTGCACAATTAGTTGTGGAAATCGGGGGTTCGGAGGCAGCGCCCCCGAAATTTTTTTTAAGGAAAGTTTTAAACGCATTAAAAAATAAAAGAATATAAACAATAAAAGAAAAAGAAAACTTCAACTTAACACAGAAAAATAATAATCAAGAGTCAATTAACTTTTACATTAGAACGATTACAAAAACATTCTTTGATTCTTCATTCCTTAAAAATATTGCACTATAAATTACTATTTAACAATTAGGATTGGCGGCTACAAATATAGTATAATTTAATACCCACGGTTATTTGCTTTCCAGTATTTTCGATTCAAACAAAACGCAACATGAGGTAGTGAGGTCTGGTAATTACCAAAAGTCTAGCAACCCACGTAGTTTTACTGACTTTATATCGCTATCGCTGCAAGAAAAAGTCTAGCAACCCAAGATTAATGTATTTATATTGTTAAATATATATATAGACCTATACTTTTTTAAAAAAAGATTGAAAAGTTCTGTCTACACGTGCGTTAACGTAGGTCCGCCGCTGAGTCCAACTATTATTGAAACAAGTTCTTTTTGGACTGAATTTTTTATTTAATAAAAACATACATAAACATAAATCACACACATTAATTGATTTTTACCCCAACTTTAATTTGTAGTAATGAGTTAGGATAAAAGACATTTTTACCTTGTATCAAAAAAAAAAAAAAAAAAAAAAAAAAAAGACATTTTTACCGCAATCAGAATCCAAACCACCGAAATTGATTCTCACCAAATCTTCCTCTCTGCTATACATATACTACACGTAGGTACACCTACACCGTACACTCATTATATTCATCCATGTGAACCCGCCACAGAAACATTCTACACACATCAAACTTCACATATATACACACACATTTAGAGTTGGAGAGTTATATTGATTGATACATATATACTTAGAGAGAGAGAGAGAGAGAGAGAGAGAGAGAGAGAGAGAGAGAAATGGGAAGGGTAGGTGAAAAGAGGGAAGTAGGAGATGAAGATCTAGAGGAAGCTTGTTTGTTATTTGAGACGAAGCAAGCCAAATGGAGAGGAGCTTATAAAGTATTTTCATGCACAATTTTTGCAGGTACGTCTATATATATATATTTTCTTTTATGACGAACTTATATATATATATATATATATATATGGTGACTGGGTGTGTGTGTGTGTGAAGGGATATGTATGACATGGTGGTACAGGATAAGGAAGATGATATCTGGAGAAGGAGGAGGAGGAGGAGGGAGGAGTTGGGTTGATATAGGGGTGATGTGGTCGGAGATATGCTTTGGAATGTTCTGGGTTCTCACCCAATCTCTTCGTTGGACCATTCTCCATCACTTCCCCTTCAAACACATCCTCTCCCACAGGTGTCTCTTTATTTCATCCATTCATTCATATATACCAGATACACATTTTTGGGTGGCATGGTTCTCTGTTTGTTTATAAGAATTCTACAAATTTCTACCCTAATATTAACTATATGTTACTCCATACGGTTCTTCATATGCCTTATATTAATGATTAGAGGAGTATATACCACTGTATTAATTATCACTCACATATATTGTTTTACCACTCATTCACCATCTCTCTCAGTTCCCCACAAATAATAGAGGTAGGTATTCTTGAAAAATAATTGCATTTTTTTTTTTTTTACATATATACTGTGTTTAATTAATTTTTTAATATCCGTAATTTTATTATTTATATATTTTTCTGGTCATATTTATAGTATTTTATAAGTCATTTTTAACATGTTTCAACGGAATCCAAAAAAAATTATCTTAAACCTAATTAAATCTACCTCAAAATTTAACAACTTTTCAAATTTATTCATATTTAATATATACTCTATAAGAATAAAATCTATACAATAACAAATAAAGGATAAAATTGTACATTCATATAAAAAAATTAATGTTGTGACTTATAAATATGACAAAAAAAAAAAAAAAAAAAAAAAAAAAAAAAACTCTATACGTTGTAGATAAAACATGAGGAGTATTATATATTGGACTAGAGTGACAATTTATCAAATCTAATTTCTTCTTACTTCAACTCAAATTCACTGGCATTTTTCACAGTATAACCAAATATACCATGCTTATTTGAATTGGCTTGCTTTAAGTGTTTTTGTACGGTATGAAATAAATATTTAAGAGGAATTTTATCTGGATGATTTTGTAAATAATTAAGTGCTTTGGAATGTTCCAATCATAATCCTAAACAAGCACTAAAGTTATTTCACATCTTAATTAGAAAGCATAGAAAACGTAATATGTATGAGGTTTGATTGATGAGTTATGCTATTGTTTAGGTCTCTCCAATATAAAACTTACAGACGCGCACTTTTTAGTTTTTACTTTTGTAGATAATCAACGATATGATTTATTCTTTATATTTTATATATTCAGTGTAATACAGCTAGCCTGCACAAACCTGACACGGCACAATATATTCTTCAGTCATTACTCCTTTTCTTCTGATAACATATCGATGTGGGGTCAACCTCTGTTATGGTATGTATATATATACATACATAACCATTCTGTTCGTTCCTTCCACAGAACTACTCCCTCCAGGTTTAGCAAAAAAAAAAAAAAAAAAAACTAACTCCCTCCAGGTCATAATACAGTACAAGAGTCAAAATAACTTAAAAAAAACCGCAGCCCCTCCCAAATTTTGATTTGAGTCTTTATTGCGGACACTGTACTTCTACAATCCTTTTCTAAACCGAACGATGAAGACTTAAATGCTGACAATCATAATAAATAAAGGGTTGAAAGGCAAAAATACCTAAAAACTTTTATCAAAAGTGCTCCTCACATTATAAACTTTTCTACAAATTTCTAAAAATATGATAAAAATTGCCCAAGTAAAGTTTATGGTGTCAAATAATACACTTTTGAAAAAAGTTTATGGGTACTTTTGTACCTAAGTTTATGATGTCACATGCACTTTTCAAAAAAGTTTATAGGTATTTTTACATCTTAACCCATAAACAAAAGATAACTTAGTCAAAGTAGTTTACATCAATACAGATATCAAAAGTATGATAAGATTTTTATCAAAACACACTACGATAGTATATCTACGTCCATAAACACCTCATTGTATACAACATTTTTTATTGTGCTCATGCCCTTATATTAATGCTCTTCCAAAATTATCTTCAAACCTTCCATGCTTCTTGCTTTAGACAATGCAGTATATAATTGTCCATGTGTAAAAATAAGTTTAAAAAATATAATCCAACATGATGAAAATACTGTCCTTAACTTGTTTTTATTGGCCATGTGTGAAGATAAGTTTTGAAAGATATAATATAATCCAACATGATGAAAATATTGTCCTTGAATTTTGTTTATGGTAATGACAAATGAAAGTAAAATTGAGAATTGTCTCCTATACATGCAAAATGACCATCTAGATTTAGACAAAGGGTTCATTTCCATTCTATGAATGAGCGCACCTTTTCATTTGGTATTGCTCCATTCCATTTTATTGCCTCAATAACTTTCTTACCTATCACTATACATGCAAACCTAAGCAACTGTGTTTGGAAATTTAAGAGTCTTAAAAATAACATGATAATATATATAAATTTAATCTTAAGCAAATTGATCACAAAAATTAAGGATTTAATGGGATAAAAAACATCTTTAATTAATATATAACTCATATTTATCTTATACTTCATTTCACATATAAACACATTATGTGTCTTCGCATATTTTTATCTTAATTATTTTATGATTTTCAAAAGAAATTTAACGATCAAATTAAATCAGATTCTGTCTAGCATTGTAGTTTTAATTCTCCAGATCTACAAAATTTGGCCAAGCTATAAGATCAAACAGCTCACTTTTATTACTATGTTCATTTAATACGACTGAAATAATGCACGTGCTTTAATTAAGGTGGAGGAATTGGCACTAAATTAAGAAAGGTCATAGTCCCATTTCAGTTTTTGTTGTCGTATTTTAAGTGGATGAGGTAGTTTTTTTTTTTTTTTTTTTTTCTGTTCCATACGTGAGACCTTTGCAATCCATTTTTTCTTGTAAATTCATTACTATTTCTTAAAATATTCCTAATGATTTATATGAGATATAAATGTGTATAGATATGGTGAAGAGAGACTACCCGGCATTGACATATTTGTGTGCACGGCGGATCCAATGTTGGAGCCACCAAGCATGGTGGTGAACACAGTTTTATCAGCAATGTCATACAATTATCCTTCAAACAAGCTAAGTGTTTATCTTTCTGATGATGGGGGCTCTGAGCTCACTTTCTATGCAATTCTAAGGGCTTCTCGTTTCTCCGAGCGTTGGATTCCTTTCTGCAAGAGATTCAACATTCAAACCAGATCTCCTGAGGCGTACTTTTCCCACCTTTCTGAGGGGGCCATGCTTCAGAATGGTCAACAATGGTCATCTATGAAGGTACTTAATTAATTACTCCTTCTCCTTCCAGTACTATAGTGCTATATACGCTACAGTAACTTTCAACGTGCTCATGCGTTTCTTTTTATATGAAATAACCGCCTTCTTATTTATAAAAAACATTAGCATCTTAATTTTGTTTGTTACATTCTCATTTTACCCCTATTTAATTAGACATATTTCTCATTCTCCCTTCCCGCCACACATTCTCTTTATTTTACAATCATATTTATTACTCCTACAATATTTTAATTTTCTTATTATCTCTCTTCAACAATCCTCTTTATTCTTTATTGTAATAATTTCCTTATTCTCTATCTACTGATAAATAAGGGTATTTTTATCGAAATAGTTACAATTTTTACGTATTTATTATCCTTAACTGCCACTTCGATCTTTATTCAGTTAAGTGTTCTTTATAAAAAGAAACAGAGGGAGTGTTTTACAGAAACTAAGAACAACTTTAGGCCTTATTAACTTTATCTGAAAATTGAATAACTTTTCAAATTTAACCCCTATTTATATATACATTTTTCAAGAAAATAACAATCTAGCTTTCCTCCCCAAGTGTTTAAGAGTCTCGGTATTCAAGATTCATAAGTCTGGCATGATACCAAATGCAAAGCGCCTCTCACAATTGGTTGTCAAGAAATGCTTCATTCGTTTTCCTGCTCAACCTTCTGACTCATTGACTATCACTTGACGAGAGATATTGTTTGTTGATGTCAAGATCATCACCTTATGTTATTTTCTTCAGTTGTTTAGTTTTCATAGTGGTATTCTAACTATAGGTACCTACTTTGTAAAACTTGTTTTTACTTAATATTATTTTGTTTTGAATGAAAAAAAGTGTACACAATAATAATTGAAGAGTAAAATTGTATTTAAATGATTTCAAGATCATCACCTTATGTTATTTTCTTCAGTTGTTTAGTTTTCATAGTGGTATTCTAACTATAGGTACCTACTTTGTAAAACTTGTTTTTACTTAATATTATTTTGTTTTGAATAAAACAAAGTGTACACAATAATAATTGAAGGGTAAAATTGTATTTAAATCATTCATTAATAAAATTTGATGATGTGATTTATAAATTGACCAAGGAAACCCTTCTCTCTCTCGAGTTATAAATAGGACCAGAGGAATAAGTTACAATTTTTGGGATAAGAATGGTTTTTTCTAGAGTAAAATATTCTGACCACCCTTCTATTTTTCCTTAATTACGTAGACCTCCCCTCTATTTTAAAAATACACACTTAAATCCAAACTATTAACTCTGTTAAAATATTCTAAAAAGATTCTAAAAATATATTTTTTAATTAAAATTTATATAAAAATAAAATATGTTTACTAATTTACTCTTAATATTAAATCCCAAATTTTAATTGATATCTTGTAAATATAAAAAACTTTTAAAAATTCAAGTGAGTATTTTAAATGTTTGAAAAAAATTATAAATTAAAATGCCTTATACAATCTCTCAAACCTATATATTTTATTATATTTGATAGAAAAATATGTTTGATATATATTTTAAGTAATTTAAGAAACTAAAAATAAATAAAATTTAAAAAGTATGCTGAAAAATTAAAATTAAAATATTATTGATTTATAATCTCAAAATTAATAAATTTTTAACACATTAGAAAGTTAAGAAGTTTATTCAAATTAAAATGTGGTGGTATAATTTTTTTTTGGCCCATACATATATGTTTGCATTTAAATAATTTTGATGTCAAAGAAGCAGTGTTTGATAAAACAAAAGTTCAAAAGTTAAATTTAATTGTCAACTAACAGTTTGGATGAATGAAAATAAAATATCAAAATATGAAGGAAGTTTGTGTAACATACATTTTAATCTTAATGGGATATATATATGGGTTTTCAAAATAGAGATGAGGTATGTGTAATTAAAGTAAAATAGAGGGGTGGTTAGAGTATTTTACTCTTTTTGTCCATAAGTTATATTTTGTACTAGTTTGAAAATTTAATTAACTTTTTAATATATAACTCCAATTGATTGACATGTATCTGTATTAATTATCACGCCTGGACCCGGAATTAACCATTTATTCTCCCTCTTCAGGTGAAATATCTCTTATATCTTATTCTCATCAGTCATTTTCTCACCTAAGTTAATTAGTTACTCGTAGCTTATATATAACACTGAAAATAGTAGTAGAAATGGGGGAGGTTATATATAGGACACTAACAAATAGGTGGGTAAACACTTATATATATGATTTTCAGAAATTATACGAAGATATGATAAGAGAGATAGAATCAGTTGTAGAAAAGGGGAAGGTTCCAGATTCAGTAAGGAAACACAGAGGTTTTTCAGAATGGAATGACAAAACAACAAAGCAGAACCATCAGCCTATTGTGCAGGTAAACAAAGTGTTGAGACATGCACACACAACACCACAACACATTCTCTTGCATAGCTCATAAAGTTCTTCAAAATTTTACTGTTTTTTCCCCCCGATGGGGGCAGATTATAATTGATGGAAGAGACACAAATGCTATAGATGGTGATGGATTACCAACCCTTGTTTACATGGCACGAGAGAAGCGTCCCAACTTCCCTCACCACTTCAAAGCTGGAGCTATGAACGCACTCGTAAGTAATACCACCAATTATCGAAAGTCCTTAATATAAGAATCAATTAAATTTTTTAGAAAAGAAGATAAATAACTTAGCTTAAATAATCTATATATATTTATTATTTTTCTCAAAATTGATTTGTTTAACTTATAAACTGATATATAACCTCATATATCATACACTTAAATATTTCACAGAGATCATGTATAATATGTTATAATTAAATAATTTATTTAACTTTCTTAAGTCTTTCCAAATTAATCAAATGGGTCTTATATTGTTACAGAATAGAGGTAGTGATTTTTATATCAAGCAGTGAACTTTTAAACAGGTTGATTGTATTTTCTAACCCCGTATATATATACATATATATAACAGACAGAAACTTGTGCATGTGTATATGCAGATAAGAGTGTCGTCAGAGATAAGCAATGGACCTATAATTCTCAACTTGGACTGTGACATGTGCCCAAATAGTGCAGATACAATACAGGAAGCACTTTGTTTCTTTATGGACGAGACAAGAGGCCAAAATATAGCTTATGTGCAATTTCCTCAAAGCTTCAAAAATATCACCAAGAATGACCTCTTTTCAAGTTCTTTTCCTGTGATCAATGAGGTGAACTTAATTAAACACTTAGTCGATCTCTCATTTTAAATTAATTAAACTCCTCTTTTATTTTCAGACCACAAAAGACTAATTAATTAAAACCTTCTGTTCTATACAATAATGATCTTAAGATTGAGCTTGCCGGCTTATGTGGAAATGGAGGAACCTTGTACAGTGGAACTGGGTGTTTCCACAGAAGAGAGAGTCTCACAGGAATGCACTTCAAAGATTATCACAAAGCCAAATGGAAGAACATCAAACCTAAGACACAAGACAAAAGAACGTCTGCTGAATTAATTGAAGCATCAAAACCTCTGGCTAGCTGCACCAACGAGAAGGGCACTCAGTGGGGCAAAGAGGTGTGTGTTTAAATATGTACTCCCTTTAGTCTACAATATACTCTCTTATAAAAGAATCTTTCAGTCCACAATATAAGTCATTTGGAGAGTCATTAATGCTTATTTTTCAATTTTGTCTATGTAATTAATGGTTAAATATGGCTCATTGTATTTTTCTCTTTCATTCAAAACCTCTTTTAAAATAAGTAAAGTTGGAATTCTTTTTCCAATTTAAGGAAAATTTAATGAGTTAAGTACTATTTCTTAGTTTCAATGAATTAGTTGAAGTGATTTATATTATGGATTAAATTAAGTATATATATTTTCTCTAGTCCTTAATCTAAAGTCCAATTAACTTTTTTTTTTTTTTTTTTTTTGAGAGATTAAGGAAGCTAAACAAATTACTTTAAAGTATTTATATTTATTATTTTTCTTCAAACTAATAATTTCTCCGACTTATAAATTGATATATAATTAAATGATACACAACATATGCTATCATTAAGCCCTTTCCTTAGTTTCTTTAATATCATTAAAAAAAATCAATTAGGTCTTATATTAATGATAAGAGGAGGCAGTATATATAAAACACACATATATGCTTGTGTGTGTGTGATGTAAGCTAAGAGTACCAAATGATGATTGTACAGATGGGATTGGTGTATGGGATGCCAGCTGAAGACGTGGTCACAGGGCTTGTGATTTCATGCAGAGGGTGGAAATCTATTTACTATAACCCAGAAAGAAAGGCATTCTTGGGGTTAGCTCCGACAACCTTGGACGTGCTTCTTGTTCAGCACAAGAGGTGGGGACATGGGTTGTCTCAGATCTTCTTCTCCAAGTATTGCCCTTTCATTTATGGCTACAACAAGTTAAGCTTAGGTTTACAAATGGGATACTGTGTCTACTTTCTATGGGCTTTTATGTCTCTTCCAACTCTTTATTATCTTGCCGTCTTGCCCATTTCCACACTTCGTGGCATTCCATTGTTCCCGCAGGTACGCAATCTCCTATTAATCCCTCTCGTCTTATAATTTCCAATCCTTACATAGTACGTACTATCCCGACTCAATGAACAATAATAATGTGGTTTCTAGCTAGTAGACAGCTTATTGATGATGATAAAATATTACACTCTCTTATCAAATAAACGCATGAAGTATATATCAACACACGGATATGTAGACATGGTTAAAAGTACATATATAGTTGGTGTTTGAAATTCCCCCCCCCCCCCTATTTTGTCCATCGTTGAAGGAGTTGAGTTAATCTATTATTACTGTTATTTACATGATAAAATGAAAAATACAGTAGTGATATTTTTGAAAGAAATTTATTAAATATTAATTAAACTATGCCATATCGCCACTATTGCCATTTTGCCAAAAGGTTTATAAGCATAGTGCCATGAACGCATTTTTTATAAGTGACAGGTTAAGGTTAATTCCATACAATTTCTAATATCATGCTATTAGTGGTCTACCTTCATTTCAAAGTTTTACAATTTGGAATCAAACCACCCGACCTCTGACATCCAACAAATATTTAATAATGCAATTGCATACCATCATGATCAATAATCAATATCACTAACTAAGTCTACACACCCAGTTGAGCTATTTCCTCAGCTCGTTGCTCAATATTTCTTTTCTGAAGATTGATAACCCAAAAACCTTAGAAAATTAATGCTTATATATTTGGTAACGGAGGCAAAAATTATTATAATTATAAAATTTTGAAATCATTATCCCCTCTTGTTTGCTTGCAGCTTCCAAGCCCTTGGATTGTTCCATTCTTATATGCATTTCTGGCAAATAACGCCTACAGCTTCTTGGAGTATGTGAGCTGCGGTGGCAAATGCAAAGCATGGTGGAACCAACAACGAATGACGCTGTTCCGAAGGACCACCTCGTATTTCCTCGGCTTCATCGACACCATCTCCATGAACCTCAATCTCTCCCAAACAAAGTTCGATGTCACAGACAAGGCTGTGTCCCAAGAAACCCTCGACTACTACGAAAGAGAGGTCTTTTATTTTGGAAGCTCATCGTTCTTGTTCACCATCATAGCCACACTCGCATTACTCAATCTCTTTGGAGCTGTTTGGGGCATTAAGAGACTCATTCTTGAGGGGTCATCATCATCATCGTGGAGCCATCATTTAGGGTTACAGATTGTGCTTTGCGTTTTGATTGTGCTTCTGAATAAACCTGTTTATGAGGCTCTCTTTATTCGCACTGATAAAGGAAGCTTACCATTGCAGGTTTTGCTCAAGTCTGTTGCTCTGGCTTCCTTGGCTTTCTTTCTAGCACCTTTTATCTGTTGAGAATATTATGTATGCAAAGTGTTAGATTATAACTGTGTTGACATGTTTCAGTTAATTTATGTTTGATGAATAAAGGGCCATGAATGTTTAATATATAATTAGCTATATTTAGATCAGACTGTGTTTTTGCTGCGCCATTGAAGTAATTGCTAGCTAGTTAATTCCATAATTAAATCTCTACTTGGATTATAGTATGACTACTAGGTCAAATTTCAGTATTATTGGTACATTATTGAGATTTTTTTTAATGAGATATTTTGATATGGTTATTTGAATGGGTTATATTCGAAAATTGTCAGACCTATTCAAGGAGCTTTTTCCTACACATAAGTTTTGGATTATTGACCTTTTTTTAATTGAGTTCTCAACTCAACCATCATTGATTTTGCGTTTAGAGACATATAGAGTATCTGTGACTCCTAGGGAACATGCATGAGTATATAGCTACAACAACAAGATAGGCCAGTTGTTGGGTCAGGCAAGTGCATTTCCAATGTGTTATAGCCCAATACTATGGGCTTGCTTTGCCTATTGACTGGGCTACAATACCCACTTGTTACAAAGAAAGGCAGTGTGTTATATGCAAGCAAAATATTTTTTTTTTTTTAGTATTCGACGGTTAGATAAAAAAAAAAAGTATTCGACGGTTCCCCGAGCAAAAAAGAATTTATTTTTAGAGAGAAAAAGATTCCATTTGCTTTGCCTAATCTGGCATCTCCATCCTGGACTCGATCTCATGCTGAACAAATATTTTGATGGAAATCAATTCCATGTATATATATGCGCGAGTTTCTTTAGCTTGGAAACAGGTAAAGGATGGAAAGGAAAAGAAAGAAAGAAAGAAAGAAAAGAGGTTGTTATAAAAACTTGTTTAAATATATAAATTAAAAAAACAAAAGTCGTGTTGACTTTATTGACAAACTGTGACGAAAGATTTTAAAGACGAGACGACAATGTAAAGTTTATCCTATCGTTTTTATAATTCATCCAATCATTTAATTTAGGGACTTCCAAAGTTTGAAAAACACAATCACCTCGCCTATAAAGAAATTTTAGCTTTCAAGAAAAGGATTGAGAAGTTTAGTAAGTGACAAAAGCAAAAGAAAGGAACTGGGGGGAAAAACTAAAAGAAAGGGGAAAAATTAAAGTATATATCGTGGAAAATCCAACATAAGGTTGATCCGACCGTCTTTGTTGACCAAATTTGATGAAAATTTTAAAATATATCTTCCCATCAAAGCTATATACATATTCAGGTCAAAAAAGAAATCTATATACATAGATGGCTGCCGGAACTAAAAATATTTTTAGTCCGGGTGAAAAAATAAACATATTAAATCATTTACTAAATAAAATCACATAACATTAAAAATATCAATAAATAATAACCGATAATTATAAATCAAAAATAGATATAAGATGATAACAACATTTTCAGTAGGTATATCTCAAACAAAAAATTTACTTTCTTCTCACAACCCAATGAATAATAAACCAAATATTATCTTAAAGACATCACAAACACAAACATAATAATTATATGTATAATGAAATTTAATAAAATTATTTAAAATATAATTAAAGAAAAAAATGCATACCTAGTTTTTCAATTTGTTGGGAGCTTTGTGCATACATAACTTTATCAATATGGCAAGATTGGTTCATTAAGTGTGCACATGACTTTACAGGTGGTATGTTTGTGAACAAGGATCATCTCCCATGTGACTTAGAAAAACACAATCCTTTCCATTATGAACTCTTTTTCAATTATTAAAACATTTGATTGTGAATGCATCCCAATCATGTTGCCCACCAATCTTTGTAGTGAAAAGATATGCAGCATGTATATGAGGTGAATACTCAAGCTATAAAGAAAATTCTTTGAGCCAAGAAGCTGAAAAACGTCAAGAATGCTTTTCCTTTGGAAAAGGATAATTAGATTTGGAGCGATGAGGTTGATATGACCCAACTATTAAATAAATTCTCTGTAGCTCATCAATTTCATTAGCAGAATATTCCCACATTGGCTTATGCTTTCTTGGATCACGTTCAAAAATCTTATTTTTGACCATAATAATGTCATTAGCATGTTCAATTTTATAACATGTGGAAGGAGACTCATTACAAGATGTATCACTTTCATAATTTATTGGCTTAGAAATGTCACTTTTTGAAGTTACTTTTTTTCTTAAAAACAAATCTATGCTTTTCTATTTATCATTACTCATCTTTTTCAACCTACAATAAATTTGGTGACCCGGAATATATATTATTGCCAGTGTTAATTAGTATCTTTTGTCATTAAACATGAATTTTTATAGTACTACTCAATCCACAAAACTAACACTTAAATGCGCATTCCACCTACCTCAAAACAAAAAATTGGAGAAAACAAAAATAAAAACAATATGAACCCGAAAAAACATTTAAAAAAAATACAAAGTTGACTCAATTCAGCTAAACAAATAACCTATTATAGTCTATTGTTTAAAAGAGAAATTCATTATAAAATCATAAGACAACCAAATAATACATCCAAACTGATGAAAATTAGCCATTAATCATCCTATATGTATATATAGTTATTTATTGTCAAAATTCAAGACTCTTCGAAAATCATAACCCTAAAATTTTTACTAATCAGCACAATATTGCCCTATTAGAAAGAGAAAAATACGTAGAGTAACTTTCATAAAAGCAGTGAGGTGAAAACAAGTGATTTTGAATATTTATTTAGTCCTTAAAATAAAGATGAGCAACGTCGGACCCAAAAAATGAACAACGCACCAAAAAAATGACAAAGGAAGGTGGGGTGTATTTGATCAAATACCCCCTTCCAAATGCAAACTAAAGGGCCCATCAATTGTTATTATCATTCGTTTTTTTAATACGCCATGTTCTTTTTTTTTTTTTTTTTTTTTTTTTTTCAAAATCAAAACAATATATAAGATAATACTAATATTTTTATTAGGTATCTTAAACCAGAATTTTCTTAAACAAAAATTTTACTTTCCTCTCACAACCCAATGAATAATGAACCAAACATTGTCTTAATTGAAAAAAGAGTGTAATTATAGAGAAGATAAGATATTAGTGAGGGTTAAATTATTGATCAAAATAAAATAAAATATTATATAATATACACACGCACACATAAGATAAGATAAACTGGGACCAAAACCCTAACTATCCAAGATATAGTTCCGCCATTGAATTGGCCGCAAAAATTAGTTCCGCCATTGAATTGGCCGCAAAAATTGCTAAACTATACTTTCTTTAATTGCCATACATCCTAGCGACTATCGCGATCCAGTCTCCAAATATATGACACCTGTCTGATCGAATTTATAATAAAACATACGTATTTTTTTTAAGAAAATCTCTCAATTAATAATTAATAATTCTTTTTCTTTTATGATCCCAATCTCCAAAAGCAAAAAAAGAAAAGGCTAAAAATATATTGCATGGTTTGAAGTTTAAACCACCAAAACATTACACCTCTAAGTATATTTATAAGTTAAATTATTAAATTTATTATATAAAGGACAATTTTACCATTAACTTATTGTCTTCAACTTCTCAGTTCTCACCTATTACTTCATATTAAATAGTGGTAAAGTGATAGAGTAAATGAGATTTAAAACTTTGTCCTTTTAGTTAAATATGTTAAGAGTGTCACATAATTAAATAATTAACTTACCATTTTGTGTGGGGAATTGTTATTGTATAATACTACTTCTTGTCTTTAATATAAAATTCAATTAATTAATTTGAGAGATTAAGAAAACTAAATAAAATAATTTTTAAAGTATTTATTTTTATCATTTTTTTCAAACTCACCTGTTTGATTTATAAACTAAATATATAATTTAATAATATACATAAATATTTTAGGAAAATCACATAGGACATGTTATATATAATCCAGTAATTTATTTTACTTTATTAATCTCTCGAAATTAGTCAAGTTAGTCTTATATTAAGTATTCTCTTTGGACTTTATTATAAGGTATCAATTAACAATTCTTAAAAACTAATAAAAACAATTAAAGTCATTAAATTTATCCTAAAATTTAAGTAATTTTCAATATTATTCCTACTAATTGCACCAAACTCTAATATCATACTCCCTTCGGTCCTAATTATAAGACAACATTTGAGAGTTGGTTTTGGTCCTAATTATAAGAAAACATTCTAACTTTTGTCAATTTCTTCCTAAAATACCCTTATTTTATTCTTTCAAGTGTGTTTGATTTTTGGTGATTATATGTATGTGGGTGTGTAGACTCTTCCTATTATTGAAACTTTTAAATTATAGGATTTTAATTTATTTATCGATCAACTGCTTGCCAATATATATATATATACACACAGACACACACACACACACATATAGACAAGCACATTATATACCCGTGAGTGTGTATCTATGTATATATGTGTGTGTGTATACATATATGTATATCTATGTGTGTGCAGGGGCGGAACTTGGAGGAAAAGTTTGGGGGGGGGGTGCCAAATAGTGGTGGGGAGATTTGGGGGTTTGGGGGCAGCGCCCCCGAAATTTTTTTTTAAAGGAAAGTTTTAAATGCATTAAAAATGAAAAGAAAAAAATATTCATGAAATCAAGTCAATTAACTTCATCTTCAAGTGTAGTGTAGAATGGGTAAAAGCATAGTAAGGGATACACCACAAAAGTAAATTTTACTTATAAGCTAAAAATTTCGTGTAATTAGAATGAAATATAGAAAAGAATGATAAGATTAACATAAATCATACAAGACACCACATGGAACAAAGATTGAATTACACTACAAAAATGTTCCTATAATTAGGACCGGAGGGAGTATTACACTACGTTGGGGGGCCAAAAAAAAAAGAAGAAGAAGAAGTTAGGGGCCAAAAAGTTATATTCACTATGTTGGGGGCCAAAATTGTATTATTACATAAAAAAATAAAAATAAAAATAAAAAGTCCTATTAAAAAAATTTTAACAATTTTTTTTTTTTTTTTTTTTTTTTTTTTTTTTTGGGCCATGGCCCCCTTGTCATAACCATGTTCCGTCCTTGTGTGTGTGTATGTGTGTGTGCGCCTGTCAATATCTATGTGTATGTGTGTGCGCGCATATATAAACACACACACACACACACATATATACACATGTGTGTATGTGTGTGTGTGTGTGTTTGTTTCTATGTGTGTGTCTATATATATATTTGTGTGTGTGTATTCATATATATATGTGTAGATATATGTATGTGTGTGTGTGTCTATATATACACACACACACACATATGTGTGTATATAGTAAGACCATTATTTCAATTAAAAAACGTGTGAAAAGGAAAATTTTAAGTCAGAAAGGTATGTGGTAGGGGTTGTTAATTCACTTTTACTTATATCATTTTAAATTTATATAAGGGCATTTTAGGAAAATGAGTAAAATTAACTAATTTAACTTCTCTTCTTAATCTCTCCAAAATTGGTTAAATATGTTTTATAATTAGGACCGGAGGGAGTATTAATTATTATTTTCACCTACTACCCTTATTAATTATGGCATGCACAAAAAAAAAAAAAATTTAATGCTTGTTATAATAAAGACAAGAGGGAGTGCTGAGGATGAGCAGGAACAGTGACGGATCTTGGGATAAATATTTGGGGGGCCAAATATATACTCATTAACTAATTAAAAATTTTTATGATTTTATAACATGTTTAAAATATTCAGAGTTATAATAAAAGTATTTTAACAATTCTAATGTATAAGATAACATACCTTTCTCTAGTATAAATGTTTACCCGGATCACGCTCTAAGGAACTAATATCAAATTCATTGGAAGTAACCTTAGGAATTTTAGAATGTTGTTCCTCACATTCAAACCTTAGAGCATCATGGTAAGTCTTTTTCAACCCAGGTAAAGATGTAGAAGCTATGTTACCTTCCTCTATGTGATTACTAGCTTTCCTCTTGAAAAATGAATTAATTGTTTTATTTTTCGTCACCGAGCTATTCTTAGATTTTATCACTTTCCAAATAACTTATAAACAATTTAAACAATATAATTAACTATTATCATACTAAATATAAATAGAAAAAAATCATGGAATCAAGACCAAACAAAGTAAATATGGAGTTGAATCGAGCAAAGAAATAAGATGAGAGAATCTACCCAGTAGCAAGCAAGAGCCAAAAATCACAAATGAGTTGTCCAGGGAAAGGAGATTAGGAGAATAATAGGCGTTACCAAATGAGTTATCTTTGACATAATTGGAATAATTAATCAATCAATCAATCACATTTAATTGTTCATCGTCCATTAAATTTAATTAATTGGTTGAACAATTCTCATATTTTGTTGCTTAATTTAAAAGATTCCACATTCCCACATTTAATTTGCATAATTAATTTTTTAAAATATTTTTTTTTTCTTAGGGGGCCGTGGCCCCCCAGCCCCGCCCGGGACTGAGCAGGAGTAGGGTATTATAAAATGTCAAGTCGATCATAATTAAGCCAACCACCAACCACCAAGCTGCCTTAATAAAGACATGCAAGCTCATATGGACTGGATATATTATATATATTGACGCGATCATTAAAAATGTTGTCGGCCAAACTCCATTGGTGGTGGCGGCGGAATCGTTTATACATATCATATTAAAGCTGCATGTTAATGAGCGGGGAAAAAAACACGAGGGAACCATAATTAATGATGGATAGAGATGGTGAGAGTTATGTAGCATTGTTTGAGACGGAGAGACGCAGAGGAAAGGTCATCGTCTACAGGATCTTCTCCGTCACATTATTCGCCGGAATATTCTCCATCTGGACTTACAGATTCTCTAACTTGTTCATCATCCATGGCGGTGCTGGTCAGCAACAAGAACATGATGGCGGTGGTGCGAACAAATCTTATTGGGTTCTGTGGGTTGTTTTGTTTGGAGCTGAGCTTTGGTTCGGCTTCTACTGGATCCTCACTCAAGCTCTCCGATGGAACCCTGTCTTCAGACATCCCTTCAACAACCGTCTCTCTCTAAGGTTCCTCTCTCTCTCTCTCTCCTCCCTCCTCCTCCCTAAACATTGTTCCCTTAATTTAGACGACCCTTTTGTGGGAGGGTTAGGCTATAGGCACTTGCAGCATGTGATTACAAGCGAGATCAGATTAAGAATGTCCCACTAACATGGAAACTTTTGGAATACAAGGCCATTCAAACCACCACAAAACCAACCCCCCCCCCCCCCCCCCAAAAAAAAAAAAAAAAAAAAAAGAAAAAAAAGTAAAGGCCAATCACCATTTAAAAAAAAAAAAAGAAAAGATAGATTTATGCAAAAATATAGTAGTGTTGGTTCTTAATACTAGAGATAGTTAAGTAATTTAAATATATTAATAAAGTTGGTCATGTTAGTTATTTGTAAAGAATATAGAAGAGTTTTCTTAAAATAACATTTTTCATCATGATGACCTTGAAAATGTGTAGAAATAAAGTTGATTCACGTCTTATATTTAGAATTAAATTTGATCTCTTAATGGCTCTAATATTAAGAACATGATGCAATATAATGTTTTCGTATTTTTGCCTATCGTAGGTAGCTAGATGTTTTATATATATTTTTTTTATTGATAAGGGTATGATTGAATTTTAAAGAGTTTTTGACAAATTAATGATATAACAATTTTTTGAAAAATACATGAAAATATTAAATACATAGTTATAGTATTATTATGAGAGACGGAGAAGAGTATTTAAATCGAAAGGTGTCTAGAAAATATCAAGGGATACTAATTATATATTTCCTCTTTTATCCTGTACTTCAGTACTTCATCCTTATCTTTTAGCTGTTTGAGCTGGTTCAAAAAAAAAAAAAAAAAAAAAAACCATAGTTATCTAGTCGCAGTAATCGGAACATATTTGAGAATCATGGGATCCGATCAAGGGTAGCTTTGTTTTCTGCATTTAGACAGTCTCCAACCTGGGACTTTAACATGTTAAAGCCCCTACTAGACCGGAGGTAGTAGCAGTATTGACTTTTTCTAGTGTAATTTAAGATTAAGATATATGACTTTTTAAATAAAAATAGCATCCCCCAATTCTGCAATACCATGGCACGAGTTTTGACTTTTTCCCATTACATCATTTTATCTCTTCCATGAGAAGACAAAAACTACTCTGTTGAATATTTTAGGCTTAGCAGCCTTCAACTCCAGGTTTCTCGGTGAATTTTTAATGTTTACAATAAATATATTTAATCTTTTATATTCAGGTAAACAATAAATTTTGTTACAATTAATATGTTCATTATATTTCTCTAAAAAAATGTTGAAATAAATAGAGATTTTAGTAGCATATCATTTGAAGCTTATAATGGTTATTTGCAACGAGTTATCTAAAAAAGGGTTCAAGTTTAATTAGTGAAAATAGTAATAGGCTAATTGATGCCAGGCCAAAAATATATTAGTTTATTAGTTAAAATAATTAGTCTCGAAGAAAAAAATAAAAATTCACTCCCAAAAAAGTCAACTCGCTCCTAATTAATATAGAACAAATTCATAGTATATAGACCAGGGATAGGAATAAAATAATTGATGGTATTATTGGATAAATCTTGAAAGTTTAGACTTTACTTTAGAGAGCTTTGGCGGCCCCACAAACACCCTCTCCACTCCACCTAATTCATGCCACTCATTCTCCTCTCATATATAAATCATTTTTAATTAATTTACGCACACTAATAAAAATATGCAAAAATTGGAGAAAGTCTCTCATTCAAAATTTTGTGGGTGCCCATCACCTAAATTAGAATACTAATATTTTTTGTGTACAAAATTTGTAAAATACTGATACTACTTTATATGTATAAAAATTCATTAATCCTCAGTAATAAACTTTCAATAGGAGACTTGTCCGTCCCCAATTTTTCTTGAAACAGTTAAAAATATTATTAAAACTTTTATAAAATACATTAAACTCTCATATCATATTAATTTTTATTCAATAAATATGGGCATATATATATATATCCTGTGTGTATGTGTCTACGTGTGCATGTACGTACACAATAGCGGTGTCAAGAATTTTTGTATGTGTTTGCAAAATTAGTAGGGGTATGCCCCCAAATTTTTTTTTTTGTTTTTAAAGAAAAGTTTTAAATGTGTTAAAATACAAAAGAATATAAATAAGAAAATAAAATAAAACTTTAACAATTGAAACGAATTGAAGAGGTGATGGTGCAAACTCCAGTTCATTGATACTGTTTAGCAAAGTCAAAACTAGTAAAAGAAATTTTTTTGCTTATCAATTCAACTGAATCTTGACTCTTGAGTGAGTACCAGAACATACAACGCAAAGACAAAGGATCAAAAGGAAAACAACGTACTAAAGTAAAATGCTCATTGGCCACGCATTGGCTCATTGTGGAGCACAAGTGATTAAGATAGATTCTATATGGTATATATTGCAGCCGATACACTCTGCATACTGTGTTTAATCTAAATTCAGAGTTTGAAGAGATCAAAATGTGATATGATTCTGCCGTGTCCTAATTCCTACTAGATGAGATTTGACTTTCCTCATTGCATACTCGTATAGAATAATCCATAGAACTAGCAAATTATTTCTAGTTTTTCAAAGAAAGAAAAATTAAATAGCACTGCAAGGAACTCATCATCTAGAACCCAATTCCTGAAGACCTGACTCTGCGAACACTAGTCTCAGTACTGTATCGTAACACAACCAACTTTGAGAAGATAAAATTAATAAATGACACATTTAACACTACCCTATGCCACAACCAGAATGAAAAGCGCTTTTGACATATCAGTGTTATGTATAAGAAACAAAATTCTCAGACCACACAGAAGAATCACACACAAATAAAACCACAAAGAAACAACTCACATGAGAGTCAAATTTATCAATAGCAGCCTGAGCCTCTTCCCTGAAAGCCATAGTGACGAAGGCAAATTCTCTACTCTTCCCGTCCTTGGTTTTTATTATCTGCTTCAATTAAAAAAGCAAAACCTCAACCTTCAAAATTAGAAAAATTAGGAGTGGGAGAAGAACCCCAAATAGAATATCGAGATGAGAAATTGAAAAACCTCGACATCGGTTACAGTTCCGCATGTCGGTCACAATAGTGCTTTTCCCTTTTTTATGTTGGTAGTTTTCTAGGTTTGCTCTGGTTTTTCTTCTGCTGCCTCCTCTTGCGCAGAACATAATTCGAAGTAGAGTCTTGTGCTAGAGTCGATGGAAGATAAAATTGAGGGGGCAACGCAGTTGTGGAAACGATGGAAATAAAATTGAGTGGAGACGTTGAAAAACTAATTTAAAAATTGTCTGAGGCTGGTTTCAAACCAAGGACCTCCAGTGTGTTGTGTGAGGCTACATGATAACCAACTACACCACTTAGACAAATTATCACAAGGCTCCTTCAAAATATATATAGATTCTCAAAATCTTGTGTCAGCACTTGCACACATGTGCACAAGTGTCCACTGTTCATGTAGGTATGTGTGTGTGGAAGAAAAATATTTAATACTCCTTTAAACTATCAAATGCCTTGTTAAAAGACTTAAAACAGCCTCTATATGGCCTATATATGGGACTTGAAGAAGCATTGATGGAACCGATTTCCCTATTAAAAGCTCTGATTAGCAAATAGAGCTAAGTATATGTAGATTTTCTAGATCTAATCTAAATGATCCACATTTGATTTTTTTTCAAGTAAAATTTATTTGAATGAGTATAAAATCTAAAATAAAGTTAATATCTTAACTATTATTTTTTTTTAAAAAAATGATTTTTTATATTTGAAAATCACTATTTTTAGAAAAGTCATATCTGGACCATCCTGATCGAATATGTACAACCCACACATGCTTAGCTCTCCCGGCAAAGTGCTTAGCAGGGGAACTAGTTGTGTGATTACATGTGTATAAGCATATATACCTCTCTATATGTACACCCGTACCCTTAACATGGGGGTGTTTTGAATAGGTATGGGCATAGTTTACCAACAGTGGACGTCTTTGTGTGCACAGCAGACCCAGAAAAAGAGCCACCAATGATGGTGATGAACACTGTGTTATCAGTAATGGCTTATGATTATCCCTCCGAGAAGCTCAGTGTGTATCTCTCCGACGACGCTGCCTCAGAGATAACCTTCTACGCTTTACTAGAAGCTTCTTCTTTCGCTAAGCAATGGCTTCCCTTCTGTAAGAGATTCAACGTTGAACCCAGGTCCCCTTCTGCTTATTTTAACTCTTTGTCGTCCTTCTCTACTTCTTCAAATGACTCTGTTTGGACCAAAGAGTTGGCACATATTAAGGTAATATAATTTACATAACTCAAACCTACTATATAACATGTGTTTGAGCTTTATCTAATTCCTTAGTCTGCAACTAGAAAATTTACCAAGATATGGAAAGACGAATCGAAGATGCGACCAAGTCAGGGAAAAGTACCCAGAGATGTACGTTCAAAGCAAAAGGCATTTTCTCAGTGGGATTCCTTTTCGTCTCGACGTGACCATGATACTATGCTTCAGGTATGTATCTATCTATCTACCTCCTATTTATGAGCCCCTTTTCAAGAGAGTGAAGGTATAAATCTATCTATCTATCTACACACACACACACACACATTATATTATATGGTGAACTTATAATTTCACAAACATCATTTTATTTTATTTTTAATGTCTACCTGACTGGATCATTGAGCACTGGTTAGACCCAATTGATCGTAGCTCCTAAAGGCATTATTTTGTGTTCACACAAGCTCGTACTTTGGACCTCGTGCTAAAGTAGTCAAAGTTCCTTCCCAAAAAAAAAAAAAATCATTTTATCCTGCTCTCTATATCATACACAAGTAACCTTTTTTTTAACTGCAGATATTACTTCATAGAAAAGATGCAGAGAATTCGAAAGATGTAGAAGGATCTGTTATGCCAACTCTAGTGTACTTAGCTCGCGAGAAGAGACCCCAATATCCTCACCATTTTAAAGCTGGAGCCATGAACTCTTTGGTACAGTATCATTTATATCATTTCACGTATACAATGTGGAGAGTGAGTAATCAGAGAGATGAACAACTGATGGATGTTGTTGCTTTTTCAAAATATGCAGATAAGGGTGTCTTCAAGGATTAGCAACGGCAAGATAATAATGAATGTGGACTGTGACATGTACTCCAACAATTCAGAATCATTGAGAGATGCTTTGTGCTTCTTCATGGATGAAGAGAAAGGCCATGAAATAGCTTATGTGCAGTTCCCACAGTCCTTCGTGGGTGTCACCAAGAATGACTTGTATGGCAGTGATTTACGAGTAATTTCTGAGGTTAGTTAACACATTATATGTACTTCTAACAATGGAAACTTATGTGTAATGAGTTTTAAAGTTGTCTCCAACGTTGTACTGATGAATCGTATCTGTCATACAACTTGAATATTGCTGGGGTCCATTTATTGTAGTTGGAATTTCATGGTGCGGATGGTTGTGGGGGCCCACTGTATATTGGATCAGGCTGTTTTCACAGGAGAGAAGTTCTTTGTGGGAAGAAATTCAGCGATCAACGCAAGGTTATTGACTGGAACAGCGAGGACGATGGCCTATTCATGGAAGAAGAAGCAAGCTTGCAGAAACTAGAACAAGAATCAAAGGCTCTTGCTAGCTGCACCTATGAGCATAACACAACTTGGGGAACAGAGGTCTCTCTCTTTATCTCTATATATATGTATATATACTACCTCCATTCTCCAACATAGGAGCTAGTTAGAAGGGTTGAATTTGTTCTTAAATATAACACCTTAAGCCACTTTGTCTATCAAATTTACATCACCTCCAGTTTTTAATATAAAAGCTAGTTGATTAATTTAAGTAGATTAAGGAAGTTAGTTATATTAGTTATTTATAGCGAATATAGGTTGATTTTTTAAAATACCAAATTTCATTGTAACTATCTTAAATAGAAACTTCTTAATGTATAGAATTCTTTATTATTTGAGAGCAGATGGGGCTGGTATATGGGTGTGCGGTGGAGGATGTGATAACAGGATTAAGCATACAGAGCAAAGGATGGAAATCAGTGTATTGCAATCCAAAGAGGAAGGCATTCTCAGGGGTGGCTCCAAACACATTGGGCCAAACATTGGTGCAGCACAAGAGATGGTCAGAGGGTCAACTTCAGATTGCTCTTTCAAAGTACAGTCCTGCTTTGCATGGTTATGGCAAACTTAGTTTGGGCCTTCAAATGGCGTGCTCCACCTATAACTTATGGGCACCAAACTGTTTGGCCACCTTTTGTTTCTCCCTCCTCCCTTCTCTTTGCCTCCTTAAGGGCATTCCCTTGTTTCCAAAGGTACGATCTCTCTCTCCCTCTCTCTCTCTCTATATATATATCAATTAATAGCGTAGTTATAAGCATCGTAGTTGCTTTATCAGATAAAATGACTGCATGATCAAAATGAATTGTGGTGGTGGATATTGTTTAATCAGATGTCAAGCCCATGGTTCATACCTTTTGCATATGTAATAGTTGCGGAAACCACTTACAGCTTGTTTGAGTTTTTATTCTGTGGAGGCACACTTAAGGGTTGGTGGAACGAGCAAAGAATGTGGCTTTACAAGAGAACAAGCTCTTACTTCTTCGCTTTCATGGATACCACCTTGAAGCTTCTAGGGTCTTCATCTGATTCAGGCTTCATAGTCACATCTAAAGTCGCAGAAGAAGAAGTCTCGCAACGCTACGAGGAAGAAGTTATGGAGTTTGGAGCCTCTTCTCCAATGTTCACTCTCTTGGCAACACTTGCTATGCTCAATCTGTTTTGCTTTCTTGGAGTGTTAATGGAAGCTCTTATAAGTGAAGGTGGCTTTGTTATGGTTTTGGAGAAGATGATTTTGCAGATTATATTATGTGGGGTTCTTGTTCTCATCAATGTGCCTATATACCAAGGCCTTTTCTTTAGGAAGGACAAGGGAAGATTGCCTACCTCTGTTGCCACTAAATCTACAATATTTGCTTTAAGTGCATGTGTTATCTTCAAGGCCTTGCACTTAACTTAATTAGGCTCTTATTATCTTTGCATTAAATATCATTATTATATGTAATGTTCAATTCTGGAGTAAGTGAGATATATCTGTTTTAATTTGTTAGAACCACTTTTACATCATCGTGATAATTTAACACTTGATATACTTGACGATCACTTAGAACCATCAAACATAGTACCCCTAATATCTGACAATTAAGAATCATCAAGTATTTGGTCAAAAAATATTTAATGCGTCTATATTTGACAGGTTTGGAAGTGTAAGTGTAAGCAAAAATGAACTTTTATGTAGTAATGGATGCTTGATTACTATTTTACTACCTGTGCACATATTGTAGCCAATAGCATCATTGTTTTTGCATGCAGGTTAAGAATACTTCCTATTCCACCACTGAGGGACAGAACCAGGAATTAAAATTAGGAGGGGCGAAAATTATAGAATAGAACTCAGGTGTTCATGAAATTATATTTCAGCCTATAATAATTTCAATATTTTCATTTTAGTCCCTTTATCAAACTTTCGATGAAGACTAAAATGAAAGTTTTATAAGGCAAAAATATAATTTTCTAAAAATTTAGGTATGAATCCATAATTTTAGGGGGGCCACCCCCGGCCCCCAGAGGTCCGTCCCTAATCCCACCGTCGGCCTTCAAAATGTAAATTCTCATTTTATTTCTCATTGCCTTCATTAATAAAATCATAGGGATATTATTTTTAGTTTCATTTCAACAATGCCTATTTTTGTTTAGAAATTAGGTAGGTTTCCATAGCACATGAGAAGTTAGAAAAAAATCAGTTATTTCCTTTACAACTTGTGATAATGTATTTCTTTCTAGATTTTGTATTAATATATTAATCTATTAATAATGATATACTACCTCAGGCTTTAAATATAAGATCCAATTAACTTTTTGTTTTTTAGTGGTTAAGGAGGCAAAATATATTACATAATCACAATATATATTGTGTATCAATAGATTATATATCAGTTTATAAGTCAGATTAACTAATTTTGAAGAAAAATGATAGATATAATTATTTTAAAATAATTTATTTAGTTTTCTTAATTTTTTTAAAAAGTTAACTGGATCTTATATCTAAGACCAAAAATATTATAATATTAGCTGTTGATGATGATAATGGAAGTGAAAATGATATTGATATTATCAGGAATTAATTCATTCCCATCACCCTCAAGCAATGCTTTCATGGCCTGTATGATGGCAACATTTATTGAATGAAAGGCATAACCTCCAAACAGCTGCAGACAAATAATGTACTATCAATTGTTTATGCTATCATTCATCCACATTCCTGTTTGGAAGATAAAAATTATACTCTTTTTGATATTTAATATAGGGTGAAGGAGCAATAATACACATGAGCTTTGCCTTAGGGAGCACCCAGCACCACGAGCTTTTTTCCGGAGCAAAAATACACACGTGGTCACCTTATAGGAACAAAAGTGACATTGGACATTTGGGGAAAAAAAGTTGGTTAACTTGGTGTTAACTTTTGCCACCTATGTCTGAACAAATGCTAACAAGGAAACATTTAAAAAATAAAAAAGCCACGTTAAAATGTTGAAAGCTGGAAGCAAAGAACTTGCTATGGGGATTGAAAAGGAGAACCAGAAAACTGAACCCCTACTATCGCTATTGGCTAGCAAATCGTGCAAATTGAGCGAGGAAGAAAATTGAGTGAGCAAAGAAGAAAATGGGGAGGTAGGGTTCTTCACGCGGTGGGTGAACCTCGATTGATTCGGTAGAAAATGGTGAGCTAGGGTTCTGCACAGCGACGATAGCGGTGGCTAAAAGCGAACGATAACGGAGGCTCCCAGATTGTTGTGCATTCTTATTAGCAATGACGCCGAGGTGTGTGGTCAAGTGGGTAGCTTTGCGTTCATTCTTTTGTTCCTTTAATCTGCGTTTTCATAGGTGGTACAAGGCTATATGAACATTTGGTTTTTCTACGTTTATGCGTTTAATTATAATTTTGAAAATATAAAATCACAAATATGAACTTTTGGTTTTTCTACATTTCTGTTCATTCTAAATCCATTGGAAACCTTTAATTTAGAAAAGCTCATCTCCTTCATGCTTATATAGGGCTGGCCGAATAGGGGTATATGAAATAATTGATGAACTTAACTAAATTCCAGCAATTCACAACTAAGGAACGATTAAGCATCTTATTTGCAAAAGTTATTAACTTAGAACACCTATACCTTATTCTTGTTCTTTTTTTTTGTAAGATAAACTAATATAAACTTCAACAAAACAGGGGCTTAGGTTTGATTATCACCAAAAACAGAACCATAAATCACATACATATGTATCAATATCAAGATTCTAGCATTTAAGCACCCTTTTATGACAACATTTGAGTGTTTTCCATAAATTCAGACAATTCCAGCCCCTACTATGATATTAAAACAATGACTTGCGTTATGTTTTTGAGCTTTTAAAAATTTTGATTTCCAACCTGTAAGCTCAATGATCATGTGCAATGCACTAAATCATGTATAGGAACTTCAATATATGCACTGGCAATTACCATTTCACTTGTTCATTAGCTTTCTGAAAATAAAAATGGGTGATGTTATTTATTTGAAGTTGATTTTTGTCCTAATTGATATATAGGAATTTGAAATCAAGAAGGAGTTGGATGGTTTCGTCTTAACATCGACAATAGGGAGGGCGGGGAAATTGAGAAGGAAGGTGGTTTTTTGAGAAGACCTAGTCGCGAGGAACAATACGAAGGCCCGAGGCGGTATTGCCATCACAATTTGTTAGCTCCCAAGTGGATGTCGTGGTCGAAATGAAACCCAAGTAGGAGGTTTTATGGGTGCCGAAATTAATGCCAAGTAAGATTTGTTAGATGTGGGATGAGATTTTCAATTTTGTGGGTTGTTCATTTGTAACGGTTGGTGATGAAATTTTGTAGGATGGTGGGTGTGGATATTTCAAATGGCATGAAGGTGGGTTTGGGGAAAGGGAAAATGAAGTTATCAAAGAGCAACTCAATGACATAGACAAGTTATATGAGGAAAACAATCATCTTCGAAGAGGGGATGCATGTGCAAAGTGGTACAAAGAGCTTGTTGCACTTGAAGGTGAGGTGATAAAGAAGAAATCTGAACATTTAGTGAAAAAAAGTGAAGTGAATAAGGCGCAATGGAAGTCTAAGCTTACATTAGCAACATTGTTACTGACTTGGGTGTTGTTATTGTTAATGTATTTGTAAGGGTTGATGTTTACTTTTGTTATGTTTATGATAGTTTAGGCAAAGTATGAGTGGTATGTAATGTATTTGTTGATGTTAACGTATTTGTAAGGGTTGATGATTACCTTTGTATATGTCAATGGATTAAGTATGAGTGATATGTAATGTATTTGTTGACGTTAACATATTTGTACGAGTTTGACAGTAGTGTACAAGTTAGGGCTTTTACTTCTACTTATTTGACCCTTGCCCTGTATTGTTTTTTATTCCACATACGCTGTATTATATTGTGGTGTCTTGACCATGTATTTCTTTTGTTACATAGGCCACCGCATGAACATGAAAACCTAAACAATTCATGAAACATCACATGTTTTATGAATATATTTGCATTCCTGAGCATTATGTATTAACATTTCAAGAATTATTGTGGATGAGAATGCCCACAAAAATGGAAGGCAACAAACCATCCAAAAAAGCCCACAAAATTTGGAGATGATTAACACTAACAATATGAAGCAAAAAAGCCTATTGATATGGTTAATATTGACAATGCAGTACAACAATATTAGTAGCCTCCAAATGCAAGGTTGAGGCAAAAGACTTTGGCCTATACAATTTAATAAGCAAAATAATTACAGAACCTAAGCCCTTATACATTTACATATAGCCCTAATTAGTAGCCCCCTTTCCTTTATCCTTGTTGGTCCAAAGACATGATAAGAGCTGTGAGGTTGTAACACACGGTTCTCCTCTCCATTGTAGACCACGCGGCTGAAATGGAAGGTCAGAAGGTGGAGCAACCGTGAGTGATTCGGGTTGAAACTGAATGGATCTTAAACTTGTTGGCATGTTGGAGTTACAACCGCGAGATAACCTCACTTTCCTTTCATTTGGAATTGGAAATTGGGTTTGCGGGTCAGCATTCCGGTGCATATAGTCATGTGATGTACCCTCTTTGATAGAAAACTCAGAGTTAAGACCAGGCTGCAGTACCAAGGATCAGAAGTAGTTAAATTCAGTTTTAACCTTATTTACAAAATAATACATTATTAAAAGGGATTGAGTAAGAGGCATTAGTGTTCAGAAGATATTATAAGCAAGAACGAGCCAAATGACAGCCTTAAGGCTCTTTATACCAACAATTAACAAGTGTAACATAAAGCAGCAACCAAAATTGAAAAAATGTACCATGAGCATACCCTTCAAAGGCTTAACAAGCTGCTAAAGAAAAATTAGTTAAAGTCAAATAATATGAACATTCAATTAATCTTTAACCAAATTTTGACAGCTTGGTGATTAATCCCCAACCAATGACAGCAAGGTGATTCCAACCCCCAAAAACCACAATCTCCATGTTATAATAATTACAGCACATAACAATAGCCATCCTAGAGTGAATTCAATTTCTCAATATCACTTTTGGCACAGAACGTGACAGCAAGTACTGCACAATTTTAGCAACAAATTGTTACTCAAATTGACCAAAATTCAATTTTCAGCTCCCAAACTCGCTGCTAGTATCGAACAAGGATTACTCCAACAACAAAACTCTATGATTAGTCTCAACAATCAATCAACCGACCATAGTAATTGTAGCAACAAGCAACAACAATTCCTTATTTTCAAGATCAAATTCCAAGCATATAAGAATTAGATACAAATGGTAGTGAAAAATCATAGCAAACGCATAGCACATAAGAATGACTATTGAGAACTCAATCTCCACACACGATCAACAATCCAAATTTCAGTAAATAAAGCTCACAACAGAAATTTTCCAGCTATGACAGCACTGAGTTCACCAAGTGATAGCAGTTAATTACTCTTACGAACAATGATAATTCAGATTTAAAACTTTGGTTTCATATTTCCAATAGGAAAGCAAACAATAATGAAACTCCCCAACTCCAAAACAATGCAGTAAACTCACAATACTAGTATTTTCAATCAATTTTGATCACTAGTAAATTCTAAACAGGGCCTCACAAGAAGGCAAGACATGGTAAGACTAAGCCAAAAAACCAGACAATAACACATAGAGTTAGCAAATGGTATTAATGTTTTCCCATTCCTATTAGGAGCCAAAGCTTGAAAAATGAAGATGACTTACATTGTAAACACTACCCCCTGTGGTCTCGTCAAATCTAATCCCAAACCCATATCTACCTCTTGCATGCCTCGTGGAGGTCCTTGTTGTAGTAAAGGGTCGTGAATGGGAGGGTACTGGTTGGGAACTTTGAGTTGTGTTGGGTTCTCATTGTGTTGGTTGAGGGGGCTGTTGAGAGTTGAAGGGATGGGATGGTGATTGTTGTTGGTGCCTTCTGTTGGTTGAGGGGGCTGTTGGGTGGACGTGTACCTGGCTTTTGTTGCCTTTAGCTGTTGCTGACCATATGGAGGCTGCCATTGTAACATGCATTAGTACATAGACAAGTCTAAAATTCTGAAAGTAGAGATAAATACGTTAAAAACTTACATCCTTACAACTTGATTTGTTGTGTCCTGGTTTGTTGCAGCGGGAGCATTTGTGAGTCTTTCCACGCCTAGTTAACCTTTCAATTCCCCCTTGTTGAGGCATATGAGATGTAGACGACTCAGTTCTGTGGTGGCCAGATCTTGATTTCTTCCTCCTTCTCTCTGCTTCCTCAGTTCTGGTCCTTTTCTTGAGAGGCCGACTAGGCAAATTGGTGACAAGTGGAGGCTGCAATGGTCCAAAATTTGTTGTGCCCCAAAATTTCTTATTCCTAACTGGTTGTAATTTTGTTCTATAGGCTGCAATGTATGTGTCCTTGTGATAGTAGTGTGAAATGTAGGTCATGGGGTATATTTTTGCATGATACATAGCACAAATTGCATGCCGGCAAAGTATTCCCGTTAAATCCCACGCTCTACAATTACACATTCCTCTTGAAATATGGACTATGTGCCTATCTTGCCCCTCTACAATCTCATATCCATCATCCCCATTAAAAAAGACTCTACAATCAGCAGCTAGGAACCTATTGGTCTCAAACAAGTCCATACATTTAGGACTGAAATTACTTTTCCAACCATGCACGTGTCTCTCACTATCAGCCCACTTAGCCATAATCTTCAATCTAATTCCATCAAACATCCTAATGACAGGTAAAAACCTATACTCATCTATCCACACATTGAAGGACTCACTCATGTTATTATTGACCACCCAAGACTTACACCTTGAACTAAAATAAGCTCTTACCCAACATTGTACATTGTACGTTACTGCATCTATGGCTGCCTCTTTCCTCAGGGATCCTAGAGGTGTGAGATTGTCTTTGAAATCCTCCACGTATGTACTCCATGCACAGCTAAAGAATTTCTTTTTGAACTCGTTGACTCTCCATTTCTTGCTCCAATTTGCATAGATGTGGCGGGCACAAAATCTATGCTCAGCCCTCGGAAGCACCTCACTAACGGCATTGGCAAGTCCCTTTCATATTAAACAAGCCATTAAAACCAGTGGTAATTCATTAAATAAAAAAGTTCTCAGCACATAACATTGTAAGTTATGTTATTACCTTTTGCATGTCTGACATGAGCGTAGCATTCTCACCACTGCCTAAGTGTAGAGATTTCTGCAAGCATTCAAGGAACCACGACCAGTGATGTGAATTTTCCTTCTCAACTAATGCAAGCGCCAGCGGGTATGAAGTCATTCCCATCAACCCCCACCGTCAACAATATTCCTCTGGTTTTTCCTTTTAAGAAGGTGCCATCCACACCAATCAATGGCCGGTAACCTTCCGTCCCCAACCTGTAATATAAAAACAAAACTTTAAGATCTTGGTTATGACAAAGAAAAATGCTAGGACTTATAGCTAAGTAGCACATGAATTTTCTAGCTAGGGTAAACAATGTAGCCACAAGTTTTCAATAAGTCTTGAGTTCATATCATCTTGCCATATTTACCACCTAAAAAAAGAGAGCAAATTATAGGACATTTCAGATTTTCCTTATATACACATAGCACATAAGAATGAAAGTTCTTGACACTGGATATACACAAAGCATATAAGAAATATTGACTATTTCTATAAAAAGTGCAGGTTCACATGTTTTATGAACCAACAACTTGTTCTAAAAAAGTTAAACAAATAGAACATAGGATGTATAGAGATAATGACAATAATTTGTAATTAATCCTCATTTGTAGTAATTAAACAAAGGTAATAAAAAAATTTCTTTAACATTGTGCTAGTAAAAGGAGAGGGTTAAATGGTAGTGATACCTTCGAGGCATTGAAGCATACGTACATCTGCTTGAATATTCTACGTCCATGTTCCAAACCCTCTTTGCTCACTTCCACACACACGTCTGAACCAGGGTTTGACACCCTCAACTCATTACAATATGCTTCTAAGTTTGCAAACTCATCCCCGAAACTCCCTTCCATTTCCTCCATTATGATTTTCTTTGCCCTCTTGCATTTAAACACACTAACATTGACCTTTAGATCCCTCTGGACCTCCTTCTTCATCTCTTTTGACTTGAATTTAGGGTCTTCTTGCACCTTGTTCTTGAAATACTCAGCCAACCACTTTGTAGAAGCTCTTGGATTATCAAACACACGTGCACACATGTGTTCATAATCCAATGACTTCACTTGCCACCCCACACTCTGCCTATGTGTAGACGCATAGAGTGTGAAAAGGCAACCATCTTGACATACCATCCTAAACGTCTTGCTATCACTATGCACAATTCTGAGCTTAACCCCATGGCCTATAGCATACTCATCTATAGCCCTTTTAAGCTCATTTTTATCTTGAAATGTCATCCCAACAACAAAAGATGGCATTGTACCCGATGACTCAACCTCAGGGAGGGCATAAAGCTGTTGAAGAGGCACATCATCATTTTCGCTCCCCGAGCCATCCTCATCAGCATCACTCTCATCGTCCACATCAAACTCCCCAACTTCTGAGTCATCGTACATGCTTTCTTCTATATATGAACTACTACTTTGCCTTTGCCCTATATAACTGTCATCATCACTACTATCATCATCATAAGACCTATTGCACTATTTATCATGCACATTAACATCACTATCCTCCTCATCCTCTGGAACATTGTACTCTTCGCTAAGGAATTCTATTTCATCATAGTCATCACTCGATCCAGTTTCTTCAATGAACCCTTCCACATTTCCTCTTATAGTGTGCTATTCATTTACTGTTTCCTGTCTTGAACTTTCACCCTTCCCTTTCACCGTATTTTCACTTCCTTCTTGGTTTACCACTTTCTCCTTGCCCTTTAACGACATTGCCACTACACATATGGAAAGGACAAAAATGAATAAATCGTCAGTTAATAATTTATTATACATTCAACTCTGTGCTAATAAGAAAATCGTTCATACCAAAGGTCAATAACGGAAGTTAAATTAGCCCTCAATCACCCATAAGTCAATGAAAAAATAATAAAAAAATTTCCCAATCATAAAGTGAAAACAAAGCATAGTTCAGAAATTTGTAAATACAGAAGAAACAATATGATGGTTCAACATAATCTCACAAGAGATAGTCAAAATTGGTAAATAAAGGCTAACAACTTCCAGAGATAATTGGATTGAGTGTAAATTGCAAAACCAAAAGCCAATAACGGAAGTTAAATTAGCCCTCATCATTCTTTTGATGATTAATGAAGAGAATTGACACAAGTGCACAAAAATGTATAGGAATTCAAAAGAAATCACCCAGATTTTTGTGTGCAAACATGCTACAAGCAAAAAAAGAAAATTATAAAGAAAAGTAAAAAATGAGCATTAGTGGAACTAAAAAGTTATTAGCATGATCAATAAAAAGCTGAATGCGAGACACAACATGTCGATACTTAAAAAATCAGATATTCTCAATTATTTCAAATAAGGTTTTCAGGCTACCAATGCTTTATTCTCCATGGAAATTTGTGACAATGGTTCTTTTTAAGGTATAGAATATGCAACTATGGTATGTGTATTGCCTATCATTACATCAAGTTATGTCATTGAGCCATCATAATGTATCATCGTTCAAGCATGTCCACTAACATGTTTCTTCTCTTTAGTAAAATCTACAAGATACAGATTACAGTTTCAGCTGAGACCTAGAATATTTTTTTGCCAAAGGGTTAAGAGTAGACCCCAGGTTAGTAAAATTCAGATCCCCAATTAATTAATTGCTCAAGGGATGAAAGATCCTATCACCCAAGCTAATTGAATTGGTTTTTAATTATAAAATTTTAAAGAAAACAATAAATAAATATAAAGGATTAGCCAAGAAGCAAATCCACTTGCCGCCTTAGATATAATTGAGTTGTAAGCTATCAATTGCTTTTGTCTTTTTAACACAATAGAAGGATCATGGAAACATCATAATTTTTTATTTTAAAAAAAAAATATTCTTAATCACTTTTCCTATGATTGGTATCCAAAGCCCTAACCTTAACATTTTACCACGGAAGGTATAGAGCTCAATTATAGACCTCAATTTCAAAATTTGATATCTTTCTATGCATTCTTAATTAAATTGTTCATAAAAGTTATACTTAAGAAAAGGGAGCATGCTCCAGAAAATTGTATACTTCAAACTAAATCATACACTTTGTCACCTCATGATTGTGAAAAGACCATATCTACTAGATTAAATAAGAGGCCACAACACATACAGAAATTCTCCTCAGACAAAATAGGAACCAAGGAAGAAAAAAAAAGACCATTTCTCAAATTAGATCAAGAATGAATCACTATAAAATACAATAAATCCTCCCCTTTCTACAACCCCAATGGTCATCAAATCAGGATACAATTGAAAACAAAAAGATCGCATCAAGGATCTGAGAAGAGATAGCATACAGAGATAGAATTAAAAAATACAGAGGCAGCAAAAGAAATTCAAATAAACCAGGGAAAAAACGTGAGAACCCACAAAAAGTCAAACCAAATAAGAGAAAAAGGAGTAATCACCGTGTATCCGGAATCGAAGAAAGTAGGCTCCTCAAGAGAGGGATGGTGGAATCTTGTAGATGAGTGAAAGAAACGAAAAGAGGAAGCAACAAAGCGCGTCAAAATGGAGTAGTTTAAGGAGACAGTACGCGTAACAACCTTGCAGTCTCTATTTGCTTCTTCTTGTTGCTTTCTTCTGTAACGGCCACTCCTTCGAAACGGAGTAGTTTAGGGTTCCTCCTCCTTTCTTTCTTCTTCCATGTGTCGATGAGAGTGGATTTCAGAAGAATTGATGGCCGATGACACTAGATTGGGGATTAGGGTTACTCTCCTTTCTTCTGTTCACTAAAAATAACAGTGGTGGTGAGGTGATTGTCGGTGACGGACGACGGAGGCAAGGTCCGGTGAGGGAAGAACGGTGGTCGAAGATGATGAATGACGGTGAATGGTCGAAAATTAGGTTTCTTTTCCCCAATTTGATCTTCACTCACCCAGTGTATGAAATGAAGTCCGATATGTTAATAATTTGTCTTTAAGTTTTTTTTATATTTACTTTCCAACTGAATCCTAATCAGCATTTTTTTCCCATTTGGCTTATTCTCACTTCAATTCATCATCCACATCAGCACTAACGGTCAACAAAGCCTAGTTAACGGTCAACATCCACTCTCTAAAGGAAGTGTGCGACTTTTGCTCCTATAAGGTAACCACATGTGTATTTTTGCTTCAGAAAAAAGCTCGTGGTGCTAGGCGCTCCCTAAGGCAAAGCTCATGTGTATTATTGCTCCTTCACCCTTCAATATAATATATATTTATCTAATTTAATTAGGTTAAGAAAATTAATTAATGTGATACATATATTTTAAAAAATATCCTAGTAATCTTCCTTAATTCCCTCATTTCTTTTTCTTTTTAATTATTGTTGAGGAAGCATCGGTCAATAGAAGTAAATTAAAAAATGATTGACAAATATAAAAAATATGTCTTATATTTAGTTACAAGATTAAATCTCTAAATATGTTTTATATTAATGACTAGATGAAGTACAAGTAATTTGTACTCCCTCCTTCTATCCTTAATACAAAACTTAACTCGGATATGACGTTGGTCTTAATACTACAAAAAAATTATCATCTTGTAGAGATTAAAATGGTGTATTCATAGTGGTTGAAAGAACCACTACAAAATACATTGTTGCAAAGGATTTTGTACCAATTTTTAAGAACATCTACTAACTTAAACAAAACCACTATTGTATTTGTTGCGGTTTCGTCACACCACTACAAGATGCATATGTAGATAATATATTATTTGAATATCTTGTAGCAGTTTTAAAACCACTACAAATGTTGGTGCCAAAATTTTGGTGTGACGGAAAATGAAAATTGAAAATTTACCGGCAATATTGTAGCAGTTTTGAAATTGCTACTAAGTAAATCCAGGAATTTAGAAAAAATTGACGCTAAAATATTTGTAGCGGTTATGAAACCGCTACCAATATTGGATGAAATTTCAAAAGTTGTGCCAAAAATTTAATCTTAGTTTGGATTTAAATTTGTAACAGTTTTATTGCATAATTTTTTTTAAAAAAAAAAACCAAAATAATAATTTGACTCCAATATTGTTCCAATATTATGTTGAATGTTTTATGATTTAAGTAATAATTTAAATGATAGTAATTGATATTTGAGAAGAAAGATTAAATTAAGTTAGATAAGTATAAATATTATTTAGGTTTAATATTGAGGACGTGTAGGTATTAAGGAACTATGTTGTCCACTAGATGTTATTTGATTATGGAAGGAATATTGATGATTATGGAAGGAACGTTGAACATGTTGAGGAAAAGTCTTTAAATTTCTAAAGAAGAAGAAAAAATAATTAGTATATTATAAGAAAGAAAGAAAAAATGTTAAAATCAAAGATTTAAAAAAAAAATACTATATTTGATCAGCTTGCTCGGTCTTCAGAAATCTTCACAAATGAGGGAAAATGAGAGAGAAGAGGGGTGGGAGAGATGGAAGAGGGTTTGAAATGAGGTGTAGTGGAAGTATTTAATTTATATGGATCTGCATAACGCTTGTAGTGATTGAGGTGATAGTTTTTGTAGCGGTTTATATTTCTAGTGGTTGAGGTGAAAGTTTTATAGCGGTTATAAAAAAAATGCTATATATATATTGGTTGGATTTTTCTTTAAAAAAAAATATAAATTGAGATTTACAAAAAACAAAAGTATAATTTGTTTAATCATTTTCCGTCACCATCCCTATAAAATATATATGGAGAAAATTAGTGGTTATTTTAGTATTTTGTACAAAAATTAACTTTAAGTTAAGTGATAATAAAGCATAACTTATAAATTTTAGTTATCTAGTTCCAAAGGATCGGAAGGAGTAATTTTGTTAACTCAGTTTCTCATTATTATCTTATTTGTCCTATTATCTTCTTCTTAATTCCTCTTATAAAAGGGAAAATTAATATCTCAATAATCCTTTCAACTCAACTATGACTTGATTCTAAATTTTTTACTCTGTTAAAACTCAATCCATGTCCTTTTCTTGTTCGTCGCCCAATTATCCTATATGTCAAAAGTTGTCAATTCGGCTTTCCCATAAGCTCTTCATTTCATTAGCCATTCATAATTGAGTTAAAACTCGAAGGATAAAAAGATTAATTTCTCTATATTATATATATAATTACGATAATAAAAAAGAGTTATGTATGAATAAATAATGTTTAAATTATTAATTGAATATATATGGTGCTGGTAATTATTTGAGCAGCAGCAGCTTTTGTTTGTAGTGAGGAATGGTCCACATGGTGTGTGTAAGGCTAATAATTATGTCTCTCCCACTTAATAAATATTGTTATGCCCTACTATACACGGAAGTATGGAGAAAAAGTATATACTAGAGATTCACATTTAAAAGGAGCACTTTTGTTACCAACGTAGGGTTGGTATAAGTGGTAAGGCTAATAATTAAGTAAGGTCTCGAGTTCAAGCCTTGTGAATGCAAAAATTCATGAGACTCATCCACCATAGCACGTGACCGTCGGATTTGGATTAAAAAGTAAAACTAGAGATACACATGGGCAACAAAAAAAAAAAAGGAGCACGAAGTTTATTAAAGCCCTAAAATGATGTTTAATTCCCCAGCTAGTTTGATTTATTTTAAATTTTAGGGCGAATTAATAAAAAAAAGGATTTGAACCTCTTTAAACTAACTTTTTAATCTATTATTGAAACAAGTTCTTTTTGGACTGACAAACATTTTTTTTTTTAATAAAAACATACATAAACATAAACCACACACATTAATTGATTTTTACCCCAACTTTAATTTGTAGTGTATATATATATATATATATATATATTTTGTCAACAACTTTAATTTGTAGTAATGAGTTAGGATAAAAGACATTTTTACCGCAATCAGAATCCAAATTAGCGAAATTGACTCTCACCTAATCTTCCTTTCAAGATCCTGATTCTCCCAGTATCCATTCCCTCAATATACCTCGCAGCTTTAAATCCTGACCGTCCAATATCAATCCAAGCATCCAAAGAGAACCACGTCATCTACTTTTTAAAATTTCATTTCCACCACATGAGGTAATTTAAAAAAGATGACGTGGCTCTCTTTGAATGTTTAAATCAATATTGAACGGGAGGTAATTTTCATCATATGAGGTAATGTTAGAATTTAGGAAAAAGGAAGAAGGAATGTGTGTGTGGATAGAAGTCTCACATTGATTAGTTTGAGAGAAGTTGGAGGGTATATAAGCCTCAACTTTGCTCATACTAAATGGGCCCTTAGGCCAGCCCACTTTTGTGGAGGGGTGAGGACTTAGGTGACCCTTGGTCCACCACACACACGCACGCCACCCGGTCCAGTTTGCGCGCGTGTGAAATAAAAAATTATTTTTTAAAATTTCCAATTTGACCTTGAACTTTTGATAATTACTTTTTTGCCCTCCGAGATTTTCCAACCAGCGGCTGCGTATTGCGATCCGTTCGCTTCGTTCTGGTGTGTCTGTTCGTGCAACTCACCAGTTCACCGGCAAGAGACGCGGGTCGCTTTTGTTCGTTTCATTCTGGTGCGTCTGTTTGCACAACACACCAGTTCGCTGCAACAAACGAGTCCATCTGATCAAGTTTTTTCATTGTCTATAAATAGGGCGCCCTAGTCACAGAATTGCATCCGATTTTTTCTACGTACACTCCTTCTGCATACTGCATATACAAAATATTATGTGCGTTCCAAAAGTAGACTCGTTGGATTAGCTTGGGCTTCATATTGACAGAGCCATCTTCTTGAAGACGAATAATCCGCTCTATCCTGTGAGGCAATTGCTCAGAAACCTTCAGCATCCGTATTGACAGAGCAAAATTGTCTTAAGGAAACAACGTACGTTAGGCCCAAATTTCTCATAATTCATTACCATATTCGGCAGTCTTGTAAGTTCGTTTATAACTTTTCCATATTATACAGACCTGTTGTATCTCTCTGTATGTGCTATTTCAATAATATAGATTCTTGTTTTGCTATATTAATAGTATCTGTTTACTGTATATTCAATTTCTACCTATTCAATACGTTTTCGACAACAGGTAATTTAAAAAAGATGATGTGGCTCTCTCTGAATGCTTGGATCAATATTGAACGGCTAGGATGTAAAAATTCTGAGGGATACTGATGGAATGGATAGTGAGAACATCTGCTTCCCTTCCTTTCATGCTATATATATACCACACGTAGGTACACTCATTATATTCATCCATGTGAACCCGCCACAGAAACGTACTGCACACATCAGACATCACATATACACACACACACATTTAGAGTTGGAGAGTTATGTTGATTGATACATATACTTATAGAGAGAGAGAGAGGAGAATGGGAAGGGTAGGTGAAAAGAGGGAAGTAGGCGATGAAGAGGAAGCTTGTTTGTTATTTGAGACGAAGCAAGCCAAATGGAGAGGAGCATATAAAATATTTTCATGCACAATTTTTGCAGGTATACGTCTCTCTCTCTCTCTCTCTCTCTCTATATATATATATATATATTCTTTTTCTTTTATGACGAACTTATATATAGTGACTGGTTGTGTGTGTGTGTGTGTGAAGGGATATGTATGATATGGTGGTACAGGATAAGGAAGATGATATCTGGACAAGGAGGAGGAGGAGGGAGGAGTTGGGTTGATATAGGGGTGATGTGGTCGGAGATATGCTTTGGAATGTTCTGGATTCTCACCCAATCTCTTCGTTGGACCATTCTCCATCACTTCCCCTTCAAACACATCCTCTCCCACAGGTATCTCTTTATTTGATTCATTCATTCATATATGCACTGGTTAATTGATTCTTATATTAAATAGCGGAGATAGTGATCATCATATTATCATAACACAAATCAGCGCAAAGGGATAGTTTTTTGCAATGAATATATGATATCTGCCAGTTTACGTGACGGTGAGGTCTTTTTAGAATCAAGTTTACGTGCTATTAATTATTCCACAATAATTTTTGTTTTATGGATTTTACTCCCTTTGATACTATATATATATATACATATATATATTATTCCACAATAATTTTTGTTTTATAGATTTTACTCTTTTTGATACTATATACACACACACACACATACCGGATACAAATTTTTGGGCGACATTGTGCTCTGTTTATAAAAAATTCTACAAATTTCTACCCCAATTAATTATATATTACTCCCTCCGATTCTTAATATGTACTTATATTAATGATCCGAGGGAGCATATACCACTGTATTAATTCTCCCTCACATGTATCCTTTTCTTACTCATTCGCCAACTCTCCCCAGTCCCCCACAAATAATAGACGTAGGTGTTCTTGAAAAATAAATGCATCTTTCTTTTTCTTTTTCTTTTTTACTTATTTACTGTGTTTAATTAATTTTTTTAATATCTGTAAGTTGATTATTGGGTATGTTTTTCTGGTCATATTTATAGTATTTTATGAGTCATTTTGAACATGTTTCAAAGGAATAAAAAAAATTATCTTAAACCTAATTAAATCCACCTCAAAATTTAACAACTTTCCAACTTTATTCATATTTAATATACACTATACTCCATGAGAATAAAATCTACACAATAATAAATAAATTGTAAAATTATACATTCATATAAAAAAAATTAATGTTGTGACTTATAAATATGATAAAAAAGTCTCTCTACCTTATAGATAAAACCTGAGGAGTATTATATATTGGACTAGAGTGACTACTTATCAAATCTAATTTCTTCCTACTTCAACTCAAATTCTCTGGCATTTGTCACAGTATATCCAAATATACTAAGTGATTATTTGAATTGGCCTGCTTTAAGTGTTTTTGCACTGTATGAAATAAATATTTGAGAGGAATTTTGTCTGGAAGATTGTGTAAATAATTAACTGCTTATGGAATGTTCCAATTAGAAAGCGATAGAAAACATAATATATATGAGGTTTGATTGATGAGTTATACCATTGTTTAGGTCTCTCCTATAATTTTGCTCGGAGTGTCCAAAATTCTAAACATATCATAACTGTTATAATTAAAACTTACAGACGAGCACCTTTTAGTTTTTACTTTTGTGAATAATCAACAATACAATTTATTCTTTATATTCTATGTATTCTGGGTAATACAGCTAGCTTGCACAAACCTGACACGGCGCAATTCTTCAGTCATTGCCCCTTTTCTTCTGATAATAGTCCTTCAATGTGGGGTCAACCTCTGTTATGGCATCTATATACCAATCTGTTCGTTCCTTGCACAGAACTACTCCCTCTAGGTCATAATACAAGAGTCGAAATAACTTATAAAAAAACCGCAGCCCCTCACACATTTTGATTCGAGTCTTGCTTGCGGACACTGTACTTCTATAATACTTTTCTAAACCGAACAATGAAACTTAAATGCTGACAATCATAATAAACAAAGGGTTGTAGAAAACCCAAAAAAATTTATAAAAAGTTCTCCTGATACGATAAACTTTTCTTCAAAATTCTCAAAATAGGACAAAAATTACCCAAGTAAAGCTTATAGGGTCATATACACTTTCAAGAAAAGTTTAAGGGCACTTTTTGCACCTAAATTTATGGTGCCACGTGCATTTTTTAGAAAATTTTATAGGTGGTTTAGCCCCTTAACTCATAAACAAAAGATATCTTAGTCAAAGTAGTTTACATCAATACAGATGATAAAAGTAGGATAATATTTTTATCAAAACACACTATGATGGTACATCTACGTCCATAAATACCTCATTGTATACAACGTTTTTTATTGTGCTCATGCCCTCATATTCATGCTCTTCCAAAACTATCTTCAAACCTTTCATGCTTCTTACTCTAGACAATGCCATATACAATTGGCCATGTGTGGAAATAAGTTTTGAAAGTTTATATAATCCAACATGACGAAAATATTGTCCTTAACTTTTGTTTATGATCATGTCAAATGAAAGTGTAATTGAGAATTGTCTCCTATACATGCAAAATGACCATCTAGATTCAGACAAATGGTTCATTTTCATTCTATGAATGAGTGCACCTTTTCATTTGGTATTGCTCCATTTCATTTTATTGCCTCAATAACATTCTTACCTATCACAGATACATGCAAACCTAAGCAACTTTTTGTGTTTAAAAATTTAAGAGTCTTAAAAATAATATGATAATATATATATATATATAATCTTAAGCAAATTGATCACAAAATAAAGGATTTAATGGGATAAAAACGTCTTTAATTAATATATAACTCATATTTATCTTATACATCATTTCACATATAAACACATCATGTGTCTTCGCATATTTTTCTCTTAATTATTTAAGGTTTTTCAAAAGAAATTTAACGATGAAATCAGATTCTGTCTAGCATTGCAGTTTTGATTCTCCAGATCTAGAAAATTTGGCCAAGCTATAAGATCAAACATCTCACTTTTATTACTATGTTCATTTAATACGACTGAAATAATGCACGTGCGTTAATTAAGGTGGAGGAATGGGCACTAAATTAAGAAAGGTCATAGTCCCATTTCAATTTTGTTTTCGTATTATAACTGTACGAGGTAATTTTTTTGGTTCCGTACGTGAGACCGTTGCAATCCATTTTGGCTTGTAAATTCATTACTCTTTCTTAAAAAAATCCTAATGATTTATATGAGATATAAATGTGTATGTATAGATATGGTGAAGAGAGACTACCCGGCGTTGACATATTTGTGTGCACGGCGGATCCAATGTTGGAGCCACCAAGCATGGTGGTGAACACAGCGTTATCAGCAATGTCATACAATTATCCTTCAAAGAAGTTAAGTGTTTATCTTTCTGATGGTGGAGGCTCTGAGGTCACTTTCTATGCAATTCTAAGGGCTTCTCTTTTCTCCGAGAATTGGATTCCTTTCTGCAAGAGATTCAACATTCAAACCAGATCTCCTGAGGCGTACTTTTCCCACCTTTCTGAGGGGGCCATGCTTCAGAATGGTCAACAATGGTCAGCTATGAAGGTACTTAATTTATTACTCCTTCTCCTTCCAGTACTATAGTGCTATATATGCTACAATTACTTTCAACGTACTCTGGCGTTTCTTTTTATAAGAAATAACCGCCTTCTTATTTGTAAAAAACACTAAAGTATGCATTTAGTCATTTTTGTTTGTATCAAGTTCCATTTTAATCCTTTATGTTTGAAAAATACATTTTTTGTCCTTCTATATTAATACCGTTAATTTCATCTAATAGAAAATGCTAACTCATCAAAGATATATTATTTTAAGGGTGAAGGACTAATTTTGCCAACCAACTATTAAGTCAGGAGCGATTTTGCCAAATAACTTTTAATGAGACCAAAAAGGCCAAAAAACAATTGAATTTCTAAAAAAAATACGACACCGTTAGATCCCACTAACTTCCGTCTCGCCACGTGGGATTATGAAATGGGTGAAGGACCAATTTTGCCAACCAACTATTAAGCCGAAAGCGGTTTTGCCAAATAACTTTTAATGAGACCAAAAAGGCCAAAAAACAATTGAATTTCTAAAAAATACAACACCGTCGATCCCACTAACTTCCGTCGCCACGTGGGATTATGAAATCCAAATGTCCCTTATTTTTTTTGGTCAATGCCCAGTGTGGCTTTTTTGCAATTTTTTTTAATGAATCCCAATTTTTTATCGGGCATGGACAAAACCACTTATGACCTTCAGGTGGGGCGCCATGCGGAAAAAAATGTGCGGAGACCTTCACGCCTTCATCGGCTGGGACCTTCTCACCGAGACCTTCGACCCTTGAGAACGAGACCTTCTTCTTCTTCCTCCACAATCGGAATAGCCCGAATACAAACAAGAAATTCATGAATATTGGGGTTAAAAGGAAAATCTATTGATTTCTTCTCTCCCCGGTTGTGGTGGTTGCAAAGCCCTTCATCCGAGGTATTTTCATTCTTAATGCGTTCGATCCATAGATTCATCCCGTGAGATCTTTTGATTTTCCTTTTAACCCCAATATTCATGAATTTCCGTTTGTATTCTCGGGCTATTCCGACCATGGAGGAAGAAGAAGAAGGTATCGCTCTCAAGGGTCGAAGGTCTCGGTGAGAAGGTCCCGGCGATGAAGGCGTGAAGGTCTCGCACATTTTTCTCGTGGCGCCCCCTCGGTCATAAGGGTTTTGTCCATGCCTCGATAAAAAATTGGGATTCATTATAAAAAAAATTGCAAAAAAGCCACCCGGCATTGACCAAAAAACATAAGGGACCAAATTGATTTCATAATCCCACGTGGCAGATGGAAGTTAGTGGGATCTCGACGGTTTGTATTTTTTTTTAGAAATTCAATTGTTTTTTGGCCTTTTTGGTCTCATTAAAAGTTATTTGGCAAAACCGCCTCCCGGCTTAATAGTTGGTTGGCAAAATTCGTCCTTCACCCTTATTTTAATCATGGTTTGGCGTTTGGCTGCCACGTGAACTCAAATTTTTATCAAATTCATATTTTAATAATAATAATAATAAGTTCTTAATTTTTAATCAGTTTTTTTCATCTCCTTCCCCTTTCCCATCGAAAACCCTCCTCGACCAACAACTTTCTTTCTCCATCTCCATGACCGAAATAAACAGATCAGCTCAAAACAAATCCATTAATCATTACTACTTTGGAATCATAATTTCTAAGACTTTGGGATGTGAGTATTATAAAAGAAAAATGTTTCCTTTGTACTAGATTAGAAGAGATCATAGAAAAGGAAGTTATTTTACTGGGTTTGAGATAGACCCATATACAAGTGCGAATGCAGCATGGCTCTTGCCATGGCCTATGGAAGATTATTCATGGAGGAAGGTATTGAAGATTCACGGCGGAAGCGTTGGCCGTGGAAGACGGTTTTCGATCAGAAAAGGATAGCATATGCAAAAATTGATTAAAAAAGAGAGAGTTTATTTTATTATTATTTCAATTATAATATAAATTTGTTAAAAAATTTGAGTTGACAAGGCAGTCAATTAGGATTAGACTAATGTGACTTTGATGAGTCAGCATTTTTTTGTTACAAGAAACTAACGGTGGTTATTATTGAAGGACCATAGATGCACTTTTTAAACATAAAGAACTAAAATGAAATTTGATGCAAACATAAAGAATTAAATGTATACTTTAGCCAAACATTAATGTCTTAATTTTTGTTTGTTACATTCTCATTTTACCCCTATTTAATTAGACATATTTCTTAACTCCCTTGTCACCGCATATTCTCTCTATTCTAATATCATATGTATTACTCCTATATATTAATTTTCTTCTTATCTCTCTTCTACAATCCTTTTTATTGTAATAATTTCTTTATTCTCTATATCCTTATAAATAAGGGTATTTTTATCAAAATAGTTACAATTTTTACATATTTATTATCCACGACTTTGATCTTTATTCGGTTAAGTGCTCTTTATAAAAAGAAACAGAGGGAGTGTTTTATAGAAACTAAGAACAATTTTAGACCTTATTAACTTTGTCTAAAAATTGAATAATTTTTCAATTTTACCCCTGTTTATATATACACTTTTCAAGAAAATAACAGTCTACCTTTCCTCTCCAAGTGTTTAAGAGTCTCAGTATTCTAGATTCATATCTGGCATGATAGCAGCAAATGCAAAACCGCCTCTCACAATCTATAGTGTCAAAAAATGCTTCATTTGTATTACTACTCAATTTATTTTCTTCAGTTGTTTAGTTTTCACAGTGGTGTTCTAACTATAGGTACGTAACTTTGTAAAACTTGTTTTTACTTAATATCATTTTGTTTTGAATAAAAAAAGTCTACACAATAATAAGTATAAGTGAAGGGTAAAATTGTACTCTCATGATTCATTAATAAAATTTGATGATGTGATTTATAAGTAGAACGAAGGAAACCCTTCTCTCTCCGAGTTATAAATAGGACTTGAGGATTAAGTTGCAATTTTTGGGTTAAGAATGGTTTTTTTATGTTATATTTTGTACTTGTTTAAAAATTTCTTTTCCATGTATAACCCCAATTGATTACACATGTATCAGTATTAATTATCACACCTGGACCCAGAATTAACCATTTATTTATTCTCCCTCTTCAGGTAAAATATCTCTTATATCTTATTCTCAGTCATTTTCTGACCTAAGTTAATTATAGTTATTCATAGCTTATACATAAGACCCTAACAAATAGGGGGTAAAACCCACTTATATATATGATTTTCAGAAATTATACGAAGATATGAAAAGAGAGATAGAATAAGTAGTAGAAAAGCTTTAGATGATCATCGTGTGATGAAGACTGGCAAATATATCTGGTCTCCCAAGGAAGTGTCGAGCCATGTGGATGAAGACTGGCAAATATATCTGAATTGGGAGGTTAGCAAGAGGGAGCCCCAGCGTCATGTTGAACTTCTTCACCTCCGTTTTCAACTTGGTTCCCCTCAAATTGACTTCCTGAAATAGTGTCGAGGGAGGGAAAGAGTGGGACTATCTTATCTCCAATGATATAAGACATACAATCCATCCCGGAGGTATTGAAATTGATGTCAGGATTTAAAATCCCAATTTGGACCAGGGCGTTGTCAAAAGATTCCCCAACTGCTTTCTCTATTGTCGCATCCTTTTCCTCAATAACGGCATTGGCGGCATCTAAAGCATCCCGGCGACCATTTAGGGTATATTAAATTCAATCAGCTTGGAGTTCTTTCTCTCAATCAATCAATTAATGTCATTAATAGGAGATATATATATATATATATATATATATTAAATCCAATCAATCAATCATTATGGTGGACTTATCCTTAGTATGAACCTCGTGAAATTGGCGTAGATGAAAGGCTACCTTGTTCAAATCTATTCTGGTTGCCTCCGCCTCCTGCCGCATCTTGTCCCTGGCTGTCTCAACAGTCTTCACTTGTTCCAGAGCATCCGACTTGACTACTTTTATCAGAGCCTTTTGCTCTTCCACTTCCAACTTGATCTTTTAAAATTCGGCCTCCCGAGAAGCATACCATGTGTTCACAGTAATCAAAGTTTGGACCAAGCCGGTAAACTGCAAGGCCCATCTCTCTAAATCTTTGATTTTTTGAATCTCAGCTTCACCATATTTAGTCAGCTCAGAGAAGCGCTCTGGAGGACAGACAGTGAGGCAAAGCTCAGACAGGAAACTATGAGTCCAGACAGCTCCGCGGGGGAACCCCAAGGTTCATGGAGGCGGAGGAGGAAGACTTGTGGAAGGCGGAAGGATGGGAACCTTTGCGATAGGCGCTTTGGTAGTAGCAGGTTCTTTGGATTTTACGGAGGAGCTTGATCGGCCGACTTTTGTTTTCTTGGCCACCTTCTTTAATACCTAGAGCGACAGATGATGATGTGACCCTTTTCTTGTCGGCCTAGGTTTTATGAGGCCGGTATTGGCTAAGGGAACGGCAAAGAAGGGCATTTATCCCATAGTTTGATCTTCAAAACAAAACAAATGATTAGTAATTCATTTAAAAATAGGCGGCATGCAATGCGACATGGAGAAAATAGATACCCGTACTCGTCACAGGTCATATTTTGGCCTGGGATTGTGGGATATGATTGGCCGAGTTCAATGGGCCGTGTTTTATGATATGATACTCAAGAATGGATATCCTCTCATGCTCGACATCAGAAAGGTTGTCGACATGGAAGTCAAAGTCGAAAGGAGAGAATTCATGGTGACTATAAGTCCAGTACAAGGGAAATTTTTCCTCTACCTCCCCGGAGTTAACGGCCTAAAGAAACCAAGGTAGTTGCCTGGACTCGGCAACCACTTTAAAAAAGGAGGATTTGAAATTGGTGAAGGAGTCAGTAATAAGTGGTGTAAAAAGGTTGTGGCCATAGGCACTCTAGAGTGAGGTCCAGCCCTTCTTAGAAGGGGCATTATCATTGGCTTCGTTATTGACATTTTGAACCCCGTAGAAGTAAAAGAAAATGGGGATCGTACAAGTTAGCTTCTCGGCTTTGCAAAAGTTCTCAAAAGCAATGGCGATTGCCCAACCATCAGGATGAAGCTAGGAAGGAGCAAGGTGCAAATGGTTTAGAAGATTAATTTGAAATTCAATGAAAGGGAAGCGAACACCGAGACAAGAAATGCAATCCCAATAGAAGAAAAAGAAGTTAGGGTCATCGTTCCTAGCTCAGCTGCTGAATATTGATTCTTTAGATGAGGGAAAGCGGATAGAATAATCTTCTCCGCTACACAGACTTGTCTCAATAAGTTCCTCGATGGTCATCATGTTTGTAGTACTTAACACCTCGTCGGTGACCCAAGGACCCAAAATTTTTGAAGCTTTGGAAGGACCTGCATAACCTTTTTCCTTTGTTAGGGATCGTTTAATATGGCGCAAAGGTGAACCCATTTATACCTATAAGCAAAAAGATACAAGTTAGAAACGGAAACTATACCTGAGATAAAAGAGCTACTATGCGGGAAATTGAAAGGCGTTAGGTCGGGATGATTCAAGTTAACATGGGTCGGGATAGCTTGTGCAATATATTTATGTCGGCACGTGGCTAGAACTGCTTGAGCCTCTCTCTCACGACCTTATTTGACGAGACAAATATTTTGGTAGCAGCACTCATCGCAGGGATCAACAACGTTTTCTGGATAAGAGCCCAGTTGAGATCTGCAACGTGAATATGAACAGTCGAGATGGGAATGTTATGAGCCCAGCCCTGACTTGAAGATGGTTGGACAAAAGATCCAAGGATGGTGATGTTTAAATCATGAGACATATGTGGATGAGTATGAGTTTTGGATCTATTCCCACTCCCCCGAGGTTTGCGGAGTAGCGCTTCTCGTGTGTCTTCCTCAATGCGAGGGATTGACTAGAGCCAATATTTGGTCCCACCAGGGAGTGTCCTAACTATTTCCCTATCCTCTTCTGGAATTGGATTAACATACATGTCTAAAGGGGGAGGGCTGTTTCTGTCCATGGGCACATTAGAGGAAAGAGTCAAGGTAAAAGGGAGAAATTTTTGAGATGGAGATAAGTAAGTTACAACACTTGCAGTTTGAAACCCGGAGGATCCTAAAAGCCTACAAAGAAAGCCAGAAAAACAATTTCCGGGGAATACAGTCGATAAAGGAGAGGAGCTTTATACTGAAAGTGTCAAAAGCTACCCAGAAACCCTAGTTGTGTACCCAAAAATCGAATGATAAGGTTCAAGGAAAACCTCAAAAGGAAGAATAGTAGAAGACTAAGTGAAGTAAACAATAGTAAGGGAGAAATGGAAGCTGTGAGAATACCTGTCTATTGAAAAGTCAAAGAAATTTTGAAAGTATGAGAGGGCAGAGAGCTCTGTGGAAGCGAGAAGTTTTCTTTGATAAGATAAGGAAAGTCGTGAGCGTAAAGAAGAGAGAAGAGGAGGAAGTTGAAATATATAGACATTTGAATGTGAGGAGTTAAGGATAACCTCGACAATTCTTATTGAAAATCAAATTTCCCTCTGAAAAGTGTAATAATGACCGCCATGAAGCGACGTGAATATTAAATGTGCACAAATCTCAAAGACGGCCGCACGGATTTCAAAGACGGCGAAAGTGGCCTATACGCGGGAAATGGTGGTCTTACATCATGACAGTCAGGAGCACAGAAAAAAAAGAATCTGCTGATACCTTTCATTTATGATACCCCAGATTGGGGGCAACACACGTGGCACATATATGAACTTGGCAATCCAAGTCCAAGTTACAAAAAAACCCGCCTATCATAAAAATGAATTTTCAAAGGCATACAACTCGGCATACGTGCATGGGGGCAAGCCACGAATGAATCAGTTATTCTCGAAAATTCTCCAAGATCAAGTGAGCCGCATTCACGAAGGACAAGAAAAGTTAAGTAGATAAAAGTCTTGTTGAAGCAATCAATCAATCTCGGCAGCTCAGAGCCCTAAACTACCAAACCTTGGGGGCAACTGTTATGGATTCGTAAATTGGGCCCAAATGTGATATGGCCCAACAAGGACACTTGATGGCTGAATCTTTCCATAATCAGGTAAAATGTTAATCACCATGTAATCTTGGCACTAATCACGGACAATACAGGTAGTAGAGCAGGCATACACAGGTAGTGGAGCAGGCATTTGGACCTGGAGAACGCGCACAACGCAAGGGCTAAAACCCTAGAGGTTGAAAGTAGAGCAAATCACCAAGAGGGGGTGAATTGGGGATTTTAAAATTCTTCTTGAGTTACTCTGTTTTCGAATATTAAAATAGAGCTTAACAGAGAACAAGAGAGGAAGGCAAGACACAAGAAATTTATACTGGTTCGGTCCAATCTCTTGACCTACGTCCAGTCCCTATACACTATGGGATTTCACTATCTCAATTGATTACACACTCTGTAACTCAAGAGTAATTCTCTCACTAGAACTTTCTCCCCCTTACAAGTTGCAATCAATATCCCAATCTCCAAGTCCCCAGACTTGAAATTCTTACAATAAATGATTTTCAATAAAGAAACTCTCTCTAAGAGTAGATAAAGATAAACACTAAAGATCAATGTATCAAAAGATACTTTACAAGTGAGAACTGAAAGAGTAGTTGGAAAACTTGAATGCAATTCGTTTTCAGTAGATTAGTTGTTGAGAAGAATTGAATGTAGCTCTATTTATACAGAAAGAGCATTAAATGACCGTTGAAATCCCTAATCTAACCGTTGGAGACATTCAAGAAGGATTAGGATGAGCTTAGGTCTTCTTCTCTCTCTACACTTTGCTTATTCCAGTTGCACATATGTTTGTGCTTGACTTCTTGACTTTTAATCGGTTGGAAGAGCAGCTACTGGATGTGGAAAGGATACATTAATCCCTTTGCAACGTATGTAGAATGATTGTCCAAAAAGGATGCAAGTTTTCTAAACTTTGCATTTAATATGCTTGACATCACTTTTTGCTTTTGCTCAAATCTTCATTTAATATCCACTAAATGATCTGAAACTCACTAACAAAGTGGTTAAACATAGCTAGGAATATTAATGAATGATGATAGGAAGTATTAAGATCAATCAAGAAGGTTTCACAAATTCATTAGATTTGAATTTCAAACTCGCGACACACAAACTCGAGTTTGTTTGTCAAAAACCGGAGTTTCCATCAAACTCGAGTTTTCTTCTTCCGAGAGACAAACGTCGCGATTTTATCTTTGAAGCACATTTTGGGACATGAGCAAAACTCAAGTTGATTAATACAAAACTCGAGTTTTGGACTTTTATAGTGAAAAACATGTTTAAGTCTAAAAGCTCAAAACTAGAGTTTCCAAACAAAACTTGAGTTTTGAAATCACTGAAATGAACAAGGCTCTCGGCTTGGCCAAAACTCGAGTTTCCAAAACCAAACTCGAGTTTCCATTTAAGTATGAAAACTTTGAGAAATCTATGCCAAGTCAAAACTGAGTTTTCAAAAAAAACGAGTAAAACTTGAAAACTCTCTCGCAAGTGTAAACTCGAGTTTCCAAATCAAAACTCGAGTTTTCTCAAAAACTTAAGAAAACTTAAGAAACTCATGGCAAGCTGAAAACTGAGTTTCCATATCCAAACCGGAGTTTGTATAAGTTCAAAATGTTGGAGACTCTCATTATGACCAAAACTCGAGTTTCCAAATGGAAACTGGAGTTTTGACTTTTTCAGAAAATATTGAAGCGTCTCTGTATGGTGCAAACTCGAGTTTACAATTCCAAACTCGAGTTTATCTTAAGGTGAAAAACTTAGAGTGCTCTCTGTAAGACCAAAACTCGAGTTTCCTATGGAAACTGGAGTTTCGCTTAGTTCATTAAAATTGAGATACTCTCTGTCAAAGTTAAAACTCGAGTTTTGAAATCAAAACTCGAGTTTGCCTTTGACAATAAGTTTTTCAACTTACCAAAGAAAAACTTCAACTTGTGTTTACAATTTTCAGTTATCATTAAAACACATAGAGAACTAACAGAGGTAATCTCTATAAATAGGAGATCAAGGTGCACAGACTCTATTCATCATCTTTTACTATTCAATCCCACTGTGCACACACCCCACTTCCTTTGGCTAATCGCCATTCTCATATAGCACAGTGATCTCTCGGTGTTCTTTGGTGTTTGTTAGTTCTCAAGGTTTTGATGATAGCAAGACTTGAAAGCATTTAAGGTTTTGAACCAAGTTTAATCATGTGCAATAATGAGTACTCGAGAATGAAATTGTAATACCCGAGTATGGTTGGTCTAATATATCTATTTAAGTGTTTCAGGAATCAATACTTGAGTATTGATAAGGTATACTCGAGTATTGGATGGAAAGATCAGCTATCACATACTGGTTCTGATGTGATACTCAATAAGGGTAAGCAGATACTCGAGTATTGGCCAGATAGATCAACCACTGGAAACTGCTTCTGATATGGTACTCGAGCATGGGCTCTAGAATACTCGAGTATATGACTTCATCGCTGACAATAACCTTCACATATCAAAGCAATACTCGAGTATGAGGTAAGTGATACTCGAGTATGAGTAAAGTACTCGAGTATGGGTAAGGCAATTCTCGAGTATACTTAGTTTCAATGTAATACTTGCTCTCGGGTTGTCCAATACTCGAGAATGGAAAATGTGATACTCGAGTATGAGTATGATACTCGAGTATGATAAACTGAATTCCTGAGTATGACTTACTAATGTATTTCAATTAGTTTATCTCTTTCAGCACATTGCAGGTGCTACTCGAGTATGATCAAGATCAAAGCTTCTGGTATATCTGAACCACAGAGATACTCGGGTATTGAGTATAGGCTACTCGAGTATTGACAAGTAATGAGCATCTGTCAGGTGTTTCTGCAAAGGCTACTCGAGTATGATATATCAGCAAACACAAATCATCTGTAACTTTATTCGAATGATTTGATTACTTGTTTATATCTTCCTATACATCATTCAATATTATTTGTGATATCATTAATCATCTTCTTGAGTGATTTTCAGATGTTTAACCAATATTTGAATTTTGATGAACTGTCAAGCACCGAGAGTTTCGTGAAATAGAGACAACACGTTGAACCCAATTAAGGCTAGCCCATTCTGCCAAAATAGGCGCGGATGCTTAAATGCTCTCAATGGACATATTCAAACATTAAAACGAACAAATTCAAATCCTGCAACAGTCTTCAATCTTCAACTACTATAAATACTCAAAGGATTGAATTCATCAATAAGAACCAACGCATACACAGACAAAGCATTCAAAGCGATCAATTTCTATTCTGTTTATATCTCGGATACTATTGTGCTTCAGTGTTTATTATTCATCTACTCTATGAGAGAGTTTTATCATTTGTTTTACATTCGTTCAAATCTCAATGTAGTGGTATCTTGAGTGTGGGTGTACGATTACAACTTCTAAGGGGGAGTGAGTCCTAGGGAGAAAAGATCATCCTGAGTTACAGAGTGTGTAATTGTATTTGTGAGTTAGTGAAAAATCATGAAATGTCTGGGTACTGGACGTAGGTCAAGGAGTTAGACGAACCAGTATAATTCCTCTGTGTCATTTCTCTTTACTTCTTTATTGTTTTCATTATTTATCCATCATATCGCGAAAGAATTATTTGAGATCACTTATTAACCTCCTTTAGGTGATATTCCACCTTCAGTGTCTTCCTTGTTCTTGCAACAGAACAGAGGAGTTTGGGGCACAAAGAGACTCTTTTTTAGGGGTCATCATCATCATGGTGGAGCCATCATTTAGGGTTGCAGATTGTGCTCTGCGTTTTGATTGTGCTTCTGGATAAACTTGGTTATGAGGCTCTCTTTATTCGCACTGGTAAAGGAAGCTTACCATTGCAGGTTTTGCTTAAGTCTGTTGCTTTGGCTTGCTTTCTAGCACCTTTTATCTGTTGAGAATATTATGTATGCAAAGTGTTAGATTATAACTGCGTTGACATGTTTCAGTTAATTTATGTTTGATGAATAAAGGGCCGTGAATGTTTAATAATTAACTATATTTAGATTAGACTGTTTTTTTGCTGCGCCACTGATGTAATTGCTAGCTAGTTAATTCCATAAGTAAATCTCTATTTGGATTATAGTATTACTACTAGGTCAAATTTCAGTATTATTGGTACATTATTGAGATTTTTTTTTATGAGATATTTTGATATGGTTATTCGAATGGGTTATATTCGAAAATTGTCAGACCTATTCAAGGAGCTTTTTTCTACACATAAGTTTTGGATTATTGACCTTTTTTAATTGAGTTCTCAACTCAACCATCATTTTTTTTATATATGAAAGGAGGCTAAAGCCTTATATTAAAGTAAAAGAGAAGGGGAAGAAATTCCCATACAATCATGAAGCACTAAAGTCCTTAGAAAACTAGGACATACATCATAATACTTCGAAAAGGATAAGGCATCCTTTGCCAATTTATCAGCAACACAGTTCTGACTTCTGGTAACATAATCAAAACTCAACTCAACCATCATTGATTTTGCGTTTAGAGACATATAATGTATCTGTGACTTCTAGGGAACATGCATGAGTACATAGCTATAACAACCAGATAGGCCCGTTTGTTGGGTCAGGCAAGCGCATTTCCAATTGTTTATGTTTGCATTTTTATTAGCCAATACTATGGGCTTGCTTTGCCTATTGACTTGGGCTACAATACCCACTTGTTACAAAGAAAGGCAATGTGTTATATGCAAGCAAAATAATTTTTACGGTGCCAGGAATAAGATTGCTTTAAATAAGAGAAAAATTGTATCTAACAAAAAAGAATTTATTTTTTTTAAAAAAAAAAAAAAAACGATTCCATTTGCTTGGCCTGATCTGGCATCTCCATCCTGGACTCGATCTCATGCTGGACAAATATTTTGATGGAAATCAATTCCAATTTCATTTCTATACCCTCGATTCCATCATATCAATGGGGGCAATGCGTTTTTTACTGTGTAAGATTGTGGGTTTGACCTCCTTCTATGTTTATATATGCGAGTTTCTTTGGCGTGGGAACAGGGAAAGGATGAAAAGAAAGAAAAAAGAAAAAATGATGTTATAAAAACTTGTTTAAATATATAAATGAAAAAAACAAAAGCCGTGTTGACAAACTGTGACCAAAGAGTTTAAAGACGAGCCGACAATGTAAAGTTTATCCGATCGTTTTTATAATTTAGGGAGTTCCAAAGTTTGAAAAACACAAGCAGATAACCTATATAGAAATTTTTGCTGTCAAAAGAAGGATTGAGAAGTTTAGTAAGTGACAAAAGCAAAAGAAAGGAATTGGGGAAAAAAAACTAAAACAAAGGGGAAAATTTAAAGTATATATTGTGGAAAAATCAACGTAAGGTTGATCCGGCCGTCTTTGTTGACCAATTTCGATGAAAATTTTAAAATACATATTCCCATCAAAGCCATATACAAATTCAGGTCAAAAAAAGAAATCCATATACATCGATGGCGGCAAAAATTGCTAAACTATACTTTTTTTATTTGAATTGCATCCTAGCGACTATCTCGATCTAGTCTCCAAATATATGACACCCATCTGATCGAATTTATAATAAAACATATGTATTTTTCTTAAGAAAATATCTCAATTAATAATTAATATTTCATGATCCCAATTTCCAAAAGAAAAAAAATAAATAAATCGCATGGTTTAAAGTTTAAACCACCAAAACATTACTCCTCTAAGTATATATTTTATAAGTTAAAATGTTAAATTTATTATATAAATGGACAATTTATCATAACTCATTGTCTTAAACTACTCAGTTCTCGCCTATTACTTCATATTAATTAGTGGTAAAATAGATAGAGTAAATGATATTAAAACTTTGTCATTTAGTTAAATATGTTAAAAGTGCCTTATAGATAATTAACTTACCATTGTTGAGTGGAGAACTCCGTTATTGCATAATATTACTTTTTGTCTTTAATGTAAAACTCAATTGATAAATTTAAGAGATTAAGAAAACTAAATAAAATGTTTTAAACTATTTATTTTTATCATTTTTCTTCAAACTAATTTATTTAATTTATAAACTAATATATGATTGAATGATATATATAAATATTTTAGAAAAATTACGTAACACATGTTATATATAATTAAATAATTTATTTTACTTTATTAATCTCTCCAAATTAGTTAAATCAGTCTTGTATTAAATAGTGAGGATGAGTATGATTGAGGAAGTAGAGTATTGTAAAATGTCAAGTTGATCATAAGCCAACCACCAAGCTGCCTTAATATATAAGACCTGCAAGCTCATATGGATTAGATATATTATATTGACGCGATCAAACCGAACCACTGGCGAATTATTAAAATAAACAAATAGACAGAACCACTAATAAAGTGTTGTCGGCAATACTCCGCTGGCGTTGGCGGCGGAATCTTTTATATAGTATCATATTAAAGCTGCATGTTAATGAGCAGGGAAAAAAACACAAGGGAACCATAATTAATAATGGATAGGAATGGTGAGAGTTATGTAGCATTGTTTGAGACGGAGAGACGCAGAGGAAAGGTCATCGTCTACAGGCTCTTCTCCGTCACATTATTCGCCGGAATATTCTCCATCTGGGCTTACAGATTCTCTAACTTGTTCATAATCCATGGCGGTGCTGGTGGTCAGCAACAAGAACATGATGGCGGTGGTGCGAACAAATCTTATTGGGTTCTGTGGGTTGTTTTGTTTGTAGCTGAGCTTTGGTTCGGCTTCTACTGGATCCTCACTCAAGCTCTCCGATGGAACCCTGTCTTCAGACATCCCTTCAACAACCGTCTCTCTCTAAGGTTCCTCTCTCTCTCTCTCCTCCCTCCTCCTCCCTAAACATTGTTCCCTTAATTTAGACGACCCTTTTGTGGGAGGGTTAGGCAATAGGCACTTGCAGCATGTGATTACAAGCGAGATCAGATTAACAATGTCCCACTAACATGGAAACTTTGGAATACAAGGCTATTCACTTTTTCCCCCCAAGTGAAGGCCGATCACCATTTTTAAAAAAACCATAGATTTATGTAAAAATATAGTAGCGTTGGTTCTTAATACTAGAGATAGTTGAATAATTTGGATAGAATAGTAAAGTTGGTTATGCAGTTATTTATAAAGAATATGGATTGGTTTTCTTAAAATAACATTTTTTATCATAATTATACCTTAAATAAATTAATGTCTCAATCAAGAGAGGCAAAATAGATTGACCTCTTATATTTAGAATCAAATTTAATCTTTTAGTATCTCTGATATTAGGAACATGATGCAATATAATGTTTTCGTATTTTTGCTTATCGTAGGTAGATGTTTTATATTATTTTTTTTTTTATTGAATAAGGGTATGATTGAATTTGAGAGAATTTTTGACAAATTAATAATATAAAAATTTTAGAAAAAAGTTACATGAAAATATTAAAAACATAGTAGTAGTATTATTATGAGAGACGGAGAAGAGTATTTAAATCGAAAGGTGTCTAGAAAATATCAAGGGATACTAATTATATATTCCCCCCTATACTTCAGTACTTCATCCTTATCTTTTAGCTGTTTGACTGGTTCAAACCAAAAAAATAAAGGATTATTGTCATTAGCATTTTTTTTTTTTTTTTTGTTACTATCAATATCATTAACATTTTTTATCGTTATCATTAGAATCTCATCTACTTTTATCATTTTTCTCTTATATTGAGATTTTGATCTAACGGTAAAAAAGTGATAATAACATTAGTAGTGATAAAAAATAGTAATAACAATATCCTATGCAAAACAAAAACAAAAATTTTTTTGGGAAAATCCATATGGGTGCCCTTTTTGGAGAAAAAATCTAAAAAAAGGGCCCTATCCAAGATTCTCAACAACTCAAAAAAGGGCCCTTGGGCCCTTTCTCGATAAATTCATTAAAATTTAACAACTAAATCAGTCAAATTTACAACAAAATCAATACCCTTTTACAACTAAATCGGTCCACATTTACAACAATTTTTTACAACTAAATCGGCCTCATTTACAACAATATCACCCCGATTAACAACTACATCGCCATTTACAACTCACCAAGATTCTAAAATCTCAGTTCTTTTTGGGATTTTCAGAATCTTAGGCCCCTTTTTAAGATTTTTTTTCTTTAAAAAGGACCCTTAAATGGATTTTCCCAAGTTTTTTTCCCATAGTTTTCTAATCGCAGTAATCGGAACATATTTGAGAATCCATGGGATCCAATCAAGGGTATTTTTGTTTTCTGCATTTAGACACTCTCCCACCTGGGACTTTAATATGTTACAGCCTCTTCCCCTATTGGACCGGAGGTAGTAGCAGTATTGACTTTTACTAGTGCCATTTAAGATAAAGATATATGACTTTTTAAATAAAAATAGCCTCCCCCAATTCTGCAATATTCCATGGCACGAGTTTTGACTTTTTCCCATTACATTTTGTCTCTTCTATGGAAAAACAAAAACTACTCTGTTGAATATTTCAGGCTTTTTGGAGCCTTCAACTCTACTGATGAATTTTAAATGTATACCATAAATATATTTAATCTTTTATAAATTTAGGTAGCAGCTCCGGCACCCGGAAGTTTTTTTTGTATCATTTTTGCCCTAAGTTTACAAACATAATGATCTTGCCGATCGGTTGATCTTGACCGTTGGATCGTTGCACTTAAAAAAACTTTCGGGGTAAATTTCAAAAAAACTTTCGGGACATATTTGCCCTTTTGTAACTTCCGAGGCAAATCAATTCTTATCAATACTAAATTAGGCATTTAACCCAATATTTAATATATTTAGGCAAACAATCAATTCATTAATATGTTCATTATATTTGTAAAAAAAAAAATGTTGAAAAAAATAAATAGAGTTTTATTACCATATGATTTGAAGCTTATAATGGTTATTTGCAATGAGTTATCTAAAAAAGGGTTTGAGTTTCATTAGTGAAAATAATAATAGCCTAACTGATGCCAGGCCAAAAAAAGTACACCCTCCAATTCTAATTATAAAACAAAGTTTATAATATAAATTATAATATATATTTGACAAATTTAAAAGTTTAGACTTTACTTTAGAGAGCTTTGGCGGCTTGGCGGCCCCACCAACACCCTCCACTCCACCGAATTCATACCACTCATTCTCCTCTCATATATATAATCACTTTTAATTAATTTACGCACACTAATAAAAATATGTAAAAATTGGAGAAAGTCTCTAATTCAAAATTTTATGGGTGACGATGACCGAAATTTGAATACTAATATATTTTTTGGGTACAAAATTTGTAAAGTACTGATATTACTTTAATGAGTATAAAAATTCATTAATCCTCAGCAATAAACTTTCAATGGGAGACTTTTCCGTTCCCAATTTTTCTAGAATGAGCTTAACTAATTTTCAAGTTTACTTTTATTAAATATATTAAACTCTCACATCATATTAATTTTTATTCACTAAATATGGGCATAAATATGTATGAGTGTGGAAGAAAAAAATATTTAATACTCCTTAAAACTATCAAATGCCTTATAAAAAGGCTTAAAACACCCTGTATGTGTCCTATACATAGGACCTAGGAAGCATGATGGAACCGATTTCCCTATTAAAAGCTTTGCTTAGCAAATAGAGCCAAGCTTACGTAGATTGTCTAGATTTGATTTAAATGATCCATATTTGATTTTTTTTTAAATAAAAATTATTTAAATGAGTATAAAATCTAAAATAAAGTTAATATCTTAACTATTATTTTTTTGAAAAATGATTTTTTAATTTGAAAATTGCTATTTTAAAAAAATCATATCTGGACATGCTTAGCTCTCCCGGCAAAGTTCTTAGCAGGGGAACTAGTTCCGTGATTACATGTGTATATGTATAAGTATATATACCTCTCTATATTACACACGTACCCTTAACATGGGGGTTTTTTGAATAGGTATGGGCATAGTTTACCAACAGTGGACATCTTTGTGTGCACAGCAGACCCAGAGATAGAGCCACCAATGATGGTGATGAACACTGTGTTATCAGTAATGGCTTATGATTATCCCTCTGAGAAGCTCAGTGTGTATCTCTCCGACGATGCTGCCTCAGAGATAACCTTCTACGCTTTACTTGAAGCTTCTTCTTTCGCTAAGCATTGGCTTCCGTTCTGTAAGAGATTCAACGTTGAACCCAGGTCCCCTTCAGCTTATTTTAACTCTTTGTCGTCCTTCTCTACTTCTTCAAATGATTCTGTTTGGACCAAAGAGTTGGAACATATTAAGGTAATATAATTTACATAATTCAGACCTACTATAAACATGTGTTTGAGCTTTATCTAATTCCTTAGTCTGCAACTAGAAAATGTACCAAGATATGGAAAGACGAATCGAAGATGCGACCAGGTCAGGAAAAGTACCCAGAGATGTACGTTCAAAGCACAAGGCATTTTCTCAGTGGGATTCCTTTTTGTCTCGACGTGACCATGATACTATGCTTCAGGTATCTATGTGTCTTTCTGTCTGTCTGTCTATATGATGTCTATATTAAATGGTAAACTTATAATTTCACAAACATCATTTTATTTTATTTTTAATGTCTATTTGACTGGATCATTTCGAGGCTTCGAGCACTAGTTGGACCCAATTGAGAGTAACTTCCAAAGGCGTTTTTTGTGTTCACACAAACTCGTACTTGAGACCTTAAAGCTCCTTCCAAAAGAAAATCGCTTTAACCTCCTCTCTATATCATACGCAAGTAACTTTTTTTTTTTTCACTGCAGATATTACTTCATAGCAAAGATGCAGAGAATTCGAAAGATGTAGAAGGATCTGTTATGCCAACTCTAGTGTACTTAGCTCGTGAGAAGAGACCCCAATATCCTCACCATTTTAAAGCTGGAGCCATGAACTCTTTGGTACGGTATGATTTATATTATTTCACGTATATAATGTGTGTGTGTAAGAGAGAGAGAGAGAGATGAACAACTCATGGACGTTGTTACTTTTTCAAAATATGCAGATAAGGGTGTCTTCAAGGATTAGCAACGGCAAGATAATAATGAATGTGGACTGTGACATGTACTCCAACAATTCAGAATCAGTGAGAGATGCTTTGTGCTTCTTCATGGATGAAGAGAAAGGCCACGAAATAGCTTATGTGCAGTTCCCACAGTACTTCGTGGGTGTCACCAAGAATGACTTGTACGGCAGTGATCTACGAGTAATTTCTGAGGTTAGTTAACACATTATATATACTCCTAACAATGGAACCTTATGTGTAATAAGTTTTAAAGTTGTCTCCAATGTTGTACTGATGAATCGTATCTGTCATACAACTTGAATATTGCTGGGGTCCATTCATTGTAGTTGGAATTTCATGGTGCGGATGGCTGTGGGGGTCCGTTGTATATTGGATCAGGCTGTTTTCACAGGAGAGAAGTTCTTTGTGGGAAGAAATTCAGCAATCAACGCAAGGTTATTGACTGGAACAGCGAGGACGATGGCCTATTCATGGAAGAAGAAGCAAGCTTGCAGAAACTAGAACAAGAATCAAAGGCTCTTGCTAGCTGCACCTATGAACATAACACAACCTGGGGAACAGAGGTCCCTCTCTCTCTCTCTCTCTCTCTCTATCTCTATATATATGTATATATACTACCTCCATTCTCTAACATAGGATCTAGGAGCTAGTTGAAGGGTTGAATTTGGTCTTAAACATAACACCTCAAGCCTCTTAATTGACTAATTTAAGTAGATTAAGGAAGTTAGTTATGTTGACTATTTATAACAAATATAGGTTGGTTTTTCTAAAATACCAAATTTTATTATAACTATCCTTAAATAGAAACTCCTGTTAATGTGCCCAATTCATCCTTTGAGAGCAGATGGGGCTGGTTTATGGGTGTGCGGTGGAGGATGTGATAACAGGATTAAGCATACAGAGCAAAGGATGGAAATCAGTGTATTGCAATCCAAAGAGGAAGGCATTCTTAGGGGTGGCTCCAAACACATTGGGCCAAACACTGGTGCAGCACAAGAGATGGTCAGAGGGCCAGCTTCAGATTGCCATTTCAAAGTACAGTCCTGCTTTGTATGGTTATGGTAAACTTAGTTTGGGCCTTCAAATGGTGTGCTCCTCCTATAACTTATGGGCACCAAACTGTTTGGCCACCCTCTATTTCTCCCTCCTCCCTTCTCTTTGCCTCCTTAAGGGCATTCCCTTGTTTCCAAAGGTACGATCTCTCTCTCTCTCTCTCTCTCTCTCTCTATTTATTTTCTTGTCTTGATGATTTGAGGGTTGTTGTGGAGAGGAGAAAATTTGTGTCGCTCTATATATATATATATATATATCCATCAATTAGCCTAGTTATAAGCATCGTAGTTGCTTTATCAGATAAAATGAGTGCATGATCAAAATGAATTGTGGTGGTGGATATTGTTTAATCAGATGTCAAGCCCATGGTTCATACCTTTCGCATATGTAATAGTTGCGGAAACCACTTACAGCTTGTTTGAGTTTCTGATCTGTGGAGGCACACTTAAGGGTTGGTGGAACGAGCAAAGAATGTGGCTTTACAAGAGAACAAGCTCTTACTTCTTCGCTTTCATGGATACCACCTTGAAGCTTCTAGGGTTTTCATCTGATTCAGGCTTCATAGTCACATCTAAAGTTGCAGAAGAAGAAGTTTCGCAACGCTACAAGGAAGAAGTTATGGAGTTTGGAGCCTCTTCTCCAATGTTCACTCTCTTGGCAACACTTGCTATGCTCAATCTGTTTTGCTTTCTTGGCGCATTAATGGAAGCTCTTATAAGTGAAGGTGGCTTTGTGAGGGTTTTGGAGAAGATGATTTTGCAGATTATATTATGTGCGGTTCTTGTTCTCATCAACGTGCCTATATACCAAGGCCTTTTCTTTAGGAAGGACAAGGGAAGATTGCCTACCTCCGTTGCCACTAAATCTACAATATTTGCTTTAAGTGCATGTGTTATCTTCAAGGCCTTGCACTTAACTTAATTAGGCTCTTATTATCTTTGCATTGAGTATGATTATTATATGTAATGTTCAATTCTGGAATAAGTGAGATATATCTCTTTTAATTTGTTAAAACCACTTTTACATCATCGTGACAATTTAACACTTAATATACTTGACGATCACTTAGAACCATCAAACATAGTACGTCAATATCTGATAATTAAGAGTCATCAAGTAGTTGGTCAAAAAATATTTAATGCGTCCATATTTGACAGTTCGGAAGTGTAAGTGTAAGCAAAAATAACCGTTAAGTATGAACTTTTCTGTAATAATGGACGGTTGATTACTATTTTATGACCCGTGCACTTATTGTAACCAATAGCATCACTGTTTTTGCATGCAGGTTAAGAATACTTCCTATCCCCCGTCGGCCTTCAAAATCTAAATTCTCATTTTATTTCTCATTGCCTTCATTATTAAGATCATAGGGATATTATTTTTAGTTTCATTTCAACAATGCCTATTTTTGTTTATAAATTAGGTAGGTTTCCATTGCACATGAGAAGTTGGAAAAATGAGTTATTTCCTTTACAACTTGTGATAATGTATTTCTTTCTAGATTTTATATTAATATCTTCATCTATTAATAATGATATACTCCTCATGTTCTAGATATAAGACCCAGTTAGCGGTTAAAGAAGTTAAATATATTACTTAATCACAATATATGTTGTGTATTAACAGATTATGCATTTAATGTTTGTGCATTTGCTGTAGAAATATTTTTTCTGCTACACTCATATAAAAGTGAGTGAGTCCTATTAGTATTTTTTCTCTCTTCTTTTTATAATGGAATCCACTCACTTTTATGTGAGTGTGACAGAAGAAAAAATTCTACAAAGAAATGCACAAACATTAAACCCATAGATTATATATCAATTTATAAATCGACTAACTAATTTGAAGAAAAATGATAGATATAATTACTTTAAAATAATTTATTTAGCTTTCTTAATTTCTTTTAAAAAAAATCAATTATATCTTATATCTAGGATTAAGAATAATATAATATTAGTATTTGATGATATAATGGATCGAAGAAAACGGTATTGATATTATCACTAAGTAATTCATACCCCCATCACTCTCAGGCAATGATTTCATAAGAGCTTTTTTAGTTGACCTGTCTTAGGCAATATTGTGTGTGTTTAGGATAGTAATAGTAAAAGTGACTTTTTTTACAATTTGACTTTTGAAATTTAAGATTGAGTAAAAGCCAGATAATATAATATGATTTATGTTTAGATTTACTTGATATGCAAATGCTTTTTTTTTCAAATTAAAACTTGTTTGGATGATTATTTGCAAAGCAAGTTTAGAGGTAAAAAAATAAAAAAAGATATGAATTTTATTAAGTAATTTTAAGAGAAGTATTAAAATTTAAATTATAAAAAATAAAAAAGGCTAATTTTATTATTATTGAGAAAATTTTCAAAATAGTAACATAATTATATTTTAGGAAAAAAGTTAATAGAAGAGAATGGACCCATCTTACGTCTCCCCCACCCCTTCCTTCTCTCCCTCATCCTCCCTCAACCACCCGACCTTTAATCCCCTCCCTCTCATCGTTGCTCTAATTGTTTAAAGTTCAATCTCGTCAACGGCAGCAATTGAAGAATTGCAAAAAAATTGAATATGGCCTCGTCAACATTTATTGCTCTGCTCGCAACCAACAACAACCTGAGGGTATATATATATATATATATATATTGGCAACTTCTATCTTATGCTTCCAACCTTGGGTTTAGATTTCTTATTTTCCTTTTATGTTATGGCAGCTTGATGGTTGGGTAAAAAAAACTTAGTTAAAATGACATATTTGTTTAAAATATCCTAGTTAGTTTCTTTGATCCTCTCATTTCCTTTTTTTCTTAATTATTGTTGTGAGAGCATCAATAAAAGTAAATTAAAAAAATTTATAAATATGAAAAAAATATTTTATATAAATAATCAAGTTAGCACTCCAAATATGTCTTATATTAAGAACCAGATGGAGTACTAGTAATTGGTACTCCCTCCTCTTGTCCTAAACTTAACTGAGAGTTGACATTGGTCTTAATTAAATATTAGATATATTTGTCATATTTGTTAATCATTTCTTAATTTACTTATATTAATGCTCTTTAAATAATAATTAAGTAAGAAAGAGATAGAGAAAATTAGAGAATATGATCGACTAGTGTATTTTAAAAAAATGTCTTATTGACTAATTTTCTTAATTTAATCAAATTAGGTAGATATATCTTATATTAAATATTGGAGAGAGTATTTTTTTTTAGTTTCAAATATTAGTAAATCTTGTTTTCTTAATATTTCTATATATAATTTCTTCCAACAAAAATACTATGTTTTCTATACGTTGTGGAATGTCCTCTCTAATTTATTTTCCGCCACTATCTCCACAATAAAAGACTATATTTAATTTTACTTTTAATAGTTGTTGCTTATAGAACTATAGACGATAAACTTTTGTACAAAAATAAAAACAAGTATATATAACGTAACCAATTTTAAAAGAAATGCAAACAATTTACTCTTTTTTTTTTTGGTACGAAACCCGTGTATTTTCAAGTCACTTTGGACTTGAGTCTAATTTTTATCTGACTAGAAGAGGTTTGAATTCATATTTTCCTCATTACCGAGATAGACCGCCTTACTATCTCAATGTGAACAATGTACTACTGGCAAGTAAATTTCAAGTATTGAAGCTCTGCTCTCTCTATATATACGTACACATACGATACACTCGTATAAAGCACATGGGGAGAACAGAAAAGGAAAAAAAAACAAGGATATGGCTAATAAGGAGGGAGAGATTTCTTATCCTTTGTTTGAGACAAGGAGAGCCACAAGCGGGTGGCTCATCATATACAGATTTTTCTCTTTCTCATTATTCCTCGGAATATTCTCAATCTTCCTTTACAGATTCTCATACTTGCTCAATATCGTCGTCATCCATGGTGGTAAAGAAGAAGAAGATAATGAAGATGGCAAATCTTGGGTCATCTTCTCCGTTGGCTTGCTTGGTGCTGAACTATTTTTTGGACTCTACTGGGTTTTCACTCAAGCCCTCAGATGGAACCCTGTGTTCAGACAAACCTTCAAGCACAGACTCTCTCAAAGGTTACATATAATATATACACACACATACACACACCTATGACCTATTAATATATATATATATAAAAGAGAGTCAATGAAGACTGAAACAAACACGAGGTTATAGAACAGGATCTTTGGGTTAATAATTTATCTAAACATCTAACTTGGTTTTTAATAGAGCATAGTGACCTCATAAGATCTAGGTAGTCAATCCTATATAGTGGGATAACACTTTGTTGTTGTTGTTGTATGTCTATGTTGTTGCTAATTTGTGTGTTTTGAACAGGTATGAGCAGAGTTTACCAAGAGTGGACGTGTTTGTGTGCACGGCGGATCCAGAGAAAGAGCCAACGATGATGGTGATGAACACTGTGTTATCAGTAATGGCTTATGATTACCCCACTGAGAAGCTAAGTGTGTATCTCTCAGATGACGCTGCCTCAGAGATAACCTTCTACGCTTTACTTGAAGCTTCTTCTTTTGCTAAACACTGGCTTCCCTTTTGTAAGAGATTCAACGTTGAACCCCGGTCCCCTGCGGCTTATTTCAACACTTTGTCCTTTCCTACTTCTTCCGAGGACTCTGTTTGGACCAAGGAGTTGGCACATATTAAGGTAATATACGTAACTATGATCTATATTTATGTATGTGTTTTTGAACATTTACACTATTTCTTAAAGCTTCTTTTGACTAACGGTCAAATAATGACACTTTATTTCACAGTTAAAAACTGTTAAGAACAGGGGAACAAAAAAAAAAAACGTTAAGAACAGGTTCACAGTTAAAATGGTGCATATACTCAACATATAATTACCGTAGAAGATAAAATAATACTCGAACTACTTCAATTCAATTGATTTTTTTTTTTTGGCAGAAATTAAGAAAACTAAAAAGAAGATATTAAAATATTTATATTTATTATTAGTTTTCAAACCTATTTGTCTAATTTATAAAACGGATGATATATATATAAAATATAATATAATAATACATAACATATATTATATTATGATTAGCTAATTTATTTAACTTTTTTTATCTCTTTATAAAAAAAATGTCAATTGCCTCTTGTATTAATGAGAGAAAGTAGTTAAGTCTGGCCTTTACTTAGTAATGTATGAGAGGCATCTCTGTTTTCTTACTCTGCAACTAGAAACTGTACGAAGATATGGAAAGACGAATCGAAGATGCAGCCAAGTCGGGAAAAGTACCCAGATATGTACGTTTAAAGCACAAGGGATTTTCTCAATGGGATTCATTTTCCTCTCGACGTGACCATGATACAATTCTTCAGGTATGTGTGTGTGTGTGTGTTATATTGTCAATTATAATTTCACAAACATCACTTTAATCTACTCTATATCATACTCATGTAACTTCTATTTTAATGTAGATATTACTTCATAGAAAAGATGCACAGAATTCGAAAGATGTAGAAGAATCTGTTATGCCAACTCTGGTGTACTTAGCTCGCGAGAAGAGACCTCAATATCCTCACCATTTTAAAGCTGGAGCCATGAATTCTTTGGTACTGTATCCATCATATCATTTCATGTAACGTGTATATGTGTGTGTGAGAGAGAGATATGAACAACTCATGAAGATTGTTGTTGGTTCAAATTAATGCAGATAAGGGTGTCTTCAAAGATTAGCAGCGGAAAGATAATAATGAATGTGGACTGTGACATGTACTCCAACAATTCAAAATCAGTGAGAGATGCACTGTGCTTCTTCATGGATGAAGAGAAAGGCCATGAAATAGCTTTTGTGCAGTACCCTCAGAACTTCGTGGGTGTCACCAAGAATGATTTGTATGGGAGTCATATGGAAGTATTCAGCGAGGTCAGTTGATTAACAATAACATATATGAAACCAAATTACGGTCGCAGTCTTTTTTATCCCCTTCATCGTTTCTTGTTGTAAAACTTGAAACTGCAAAAGATTTAGCTCAATTAATTATATGATGTAACCCATAAGCAGAATTGATGATTGGTTTTAATTTGTGCATGCGAAGTTGGAGGCTCATGGCTTTGATGGTTGTGGAGGCCCATTGTATATTGGAACAGGCTGCTTTCACAGGAGAGATATTCTTTGTGGAAGGAAGTTCAGTGATCAACACAATGCTATAATCAATGACTGCAACAACGATAATGATGACCTACTCACCATGGAACAAAGCTTGCAAAAACAAGAACAAGAATCAAAGCCTCTTGCTAGTTGCACCTATGAAGAACAAAACCCACTCTGGGGATCACAGGCGCCTCTCTCTCTCTCTCTCTCTCTCTCATCTATTTATCAATCTATCTATCTACTCCCTCTAGTCCTTGTTATAGAGCATTTTCTAGAAGCAATTTTTTTCCCAGACGTAAGTCACCGACCAACTCTTTAATTACTCTTTTCTCATGTTACCATTGTTATTAACTGAGGTTCAAAATTAGAAAAATTAGATCGCATCATTTCACGAGGGGCACAGAAGGTGAGCCTTGGAGAAATCGTAAAAGTTGCTACCATTATGTTCTAAAGATCAGGAGTTCAAATAAAAATAGTTAGAAGTTAATGACTTAACTGTCATTCTTTAGTACATGAGAATTAGTTAGAAATGCATTATAATAAGGAAACTATTTATCTATCTATCTATATATCTATGTGTAATTTCTATACCACACATTTTACAAAATACTGATAAAGAATAAAATTTTTGAATGTAGATGGGATTACTATATGGATGTGCGGTGGAGGATGTGATAACAGGATTAAGCATGCAGTGCAAAGGGTGGAAATCAGTGTATTACAATCCAGAAAGGAAGGCATTCTTAGGGGCACCATTAATGACATTGGGACAAGCACTGGTTCAGCAAAAGAGATGGGCTGAGGGTGAGTTTCAGATTCTGGTTTCAAAGTACAGTCCTCCATGGCATGCTTATGGCAAACTCAGCGTTGGCCTCCAGTTGGGTTACTGTAACTATTGCTTTTGGGCACCTATATCCTTGCCTACTGTCTATTACTGCATTGTCCCTTCGCTTTGTCTGCTTAAGGGGATTCCCTTGTTTCCAAAGGTATCTTCATATCTCTACTTAATTAGCTTGATAATTAAGTTCATCATCTTCCCTTCCCCATGTTACATAAAACCCTTTCAATGGTCGTTTCCCCACTTTGATCTATCGTTCGTGCGTGCGTGCGTAAGTGTGTCTAACATATGTTGTGTACCATTAGATTATATATCAATTTATAAGTCAGACAAATTAATTTAGAGAAAAACGATAAACATAGATACCTTTAAAGTAATTTATTTAGCTTCTTTAACCTCTCCAAAAAAAAAGTCAACCGAGTTTTATATTAAGAACCGAAGGTAGTATCTTCTAAATTATTTTTTGGTCCTTAACACCTAATACTCGATCTCCTCCATCCCTAAATATAGATCCCAATTTTCACCTTCCAATTGTCTCTAAATGTAAGTCCTAAAAGTTAGGTATAATTAATGCTTATTTGACAAATATACCAATTTTTATAGTAGATGCGCTCTTGCTCATGGCATTAAACAGAGGGTAAAAATTGAAATAAAAAACTAATTTTTGCATAATACATAGATTTTGATACCTCCTTAGTTCGTGCTTTTAATAATATGGCTTATATTAAGGAATAGGAGAAGTATAGGATACATACTACGTAATATTAATGTATAATTAAGAGCAGAATAAAACGTTGGTTTTGGATTGTTTGATCAGATATCAAGCCCATGGTTCATACCATTCGCATATGTGATAGTTGCTGAAACCAGTTCCAGCTTGTTGGAGTTTTTGAGGTGTGGAGGCACAGTACAGGGATGGTGGAATGAACAAAGAATGTGGCTTTACAAGAGAACAAGCTCTTACTTCTTTGCTTTCATGGAGAGCATCTTGAAGCTTCTAGGGTTTCCTCTAGCTTCAGGCTTCGCAATCACAGCTAAAGTTTCAGAGCAAGAATCTTCCGAACGCTACGAGAAGGAGATCATGGAGTTTGGAGCCTCTTCTTCTATGTTTACTCACTTAGCAACAATTGCTATGCTCAATCTGTTTTGCTTTCTTGGTGTATCAATGGAAGCTCTTATAAGTGAAGGTGGGTTTATTAGGGTTTTGGGGAAGATGATGTTGCAGATTATATTATGTGGGGTTCTTGTTCTCATCAATGTGCCTATATATGAAGGCCTTTTCTTTAGGAAGGACAAGGGAAGATTGCCTACCTCAGTGGCCATTAAATCTACAGTATTTGCTTTAAGCGCTTGTGGTCTCTTCAAAGCCTTGCTCTAAACTTGGTCTCTTATGTATTATACCTTTGCCAAAGTTAATTTTTAATTAGTTTATGTTATGTTTTTTACATGACATTTGCCAAAAGAAAGCTTAATGTCTATGGTAGAGGCCGAACTGTTATTCTGGTGCAAGACCAATGAACTGAGCCACGTGGATTTGTTTTTTCTTGGTAAAAAACTCTTTAAGATCCCAAGGGACTAAAAAAATGTCAAAAAAGTCCCAGAGAAAATTCTATGTCAAAAAATCTTATCGACAACTCCTTCATAAAACATTGACAACTTCATTTATGGGTTTTAACAACTTCTTAAAACTTTTATGACATCAGAATTTTCTCCAAAACTTTTTTTATATTTTCTTGATCCCTTGGCACCTTCCCTTTTTTCTTCCTATAGAAAAAGCAAAGTGACATTTTGAAGATATCCTAATGACTACATGTAAAACTATTTTGCGGGCATCTATACTTTCACATAATGTGCGTTTCTTTTTTAATAAATAATTAATTTTTCTCTGTTAACACAATTAGCTCCTTCAACATTGTTAGTCCCTACATAAAAGTCAACCGCTCTCACACAAAATTAAATTAATTTATTTAATTTGTAGAGAAAAATACACATATACCAAATTAAAAAATTAAAAAATAAAGTATAGGTGCCAGCAAATGAGTTTTCTCAATCACTAAATAAGTGTACTGTGTACTACGTTGATTTTCTTATAATGGGTGGTGACAAATGAAGGATATGATGACATGATAAAGTATATGAATTTCTTCAAGTTATAAGAAAAAAATATTGCTTCAACTAAAATTTAATAATTTAGTCATATTGGACGATTGAGAATTATTCGAAGTAATATTTATTATCATAAAAAAAATGAGATTATTCACGTTAGTTAACAGCACATACAAGAATCAGAATGAGAGAATCCAAAACCACATAACCCACTAGGAAAAGCTTTACTGGGATGAGCTCCAATTAGCATATTCCAAGTTTTAAAGCAAGATCGTGTTAAAGTGGCTTCCAATCTTTTCATTATTTTTTTTTTAGCCAGAAGTGGCTTTCTGTAAAAAGGAAAGGCTTACATGGTGGCATATATGCCATCAAAAATATCAGTTTTAGGATTGCTTTAGGTAGTATCTCTTCAAAGTGACCATGGAGAGAGAAGTATATTATTACGAGATACCTGAGGAATACTATGCATCTTGACTATGGAGACAAAAATAAAAGATAAAAAAGTAATATAGCAATTTCTTTTATTTTATTTTATTATTGATGTCGTTATATTCTTCTTTAATCTTTATGCATTGTTCTTGGCTTCTGACTTTTGGCCGAGTGGTCTAGTGGTTGGGAAGCACAATGCATCGCTGTATCAAGAGGACAAAGGCCAAGGCAAGTCAGGGTCCCTAGTGCACGTGTCCACTGTTTTCTTCACTGCCTTGCCTTAATAGGCAGTCTCTAAGACCCTGTTTGTTATAGGAAAGATTTGAGAAGGAAAGGAAGATTAAGAGGAAACTTAAAAATGTAAGCCGTTTGGTATGTTAGGGAATGGAACTTAAATTGAGAAAAAATGAGATGTTTGGTATGAAGAATTGAGTGTTGGTTAAATGGGAAGGTTAGGTGAAATTCCCAAAATGCCCCTAAGCCGTTCAAACGCTAGCGTTGGGTTTGAATGTAAAGCGAAAAATTGGACAGTAACTAAATTTGTGCAGCTGATTATAATCAGAACATTCCATGAACAACAATATGACAGTAATAAAAGTAGGCATTTTCAACAGAAACAATAGTAATAGAAATGCAAGACAGTTAAAACCCACATCACAGACCCACCATCGGTGAAGCATCGAAGACACGATCTCAAGAACATCTAGGGTGGGTGTTTTGGGTTCTGAGTTGGGTTTTGCAACCAGGCATGGCGGAGACACGATCGGAGCAAGAGGGCGTTTTGGGTTCTGGGTTGGGTTCTACAATCAGACCTGCCATTGAAGCATCGAAGCAAGCGGCCATGAAGAAGAAGAACCAAGGCCAATTTTGTCATTGGATTTCACTTTCCCGAGAAGATTTCAGCTTTCCCTCCATTTTTGGATAGAAAGCACCTTCCAATAGTTGATGGAAGATTCGAAGTCACGGGATTGTTACACGAAGGAAGATGCGCCAACCAAACATGTTTTTTACTTGGGAACTATCTTATCTTCCCTTTCCATCGCCCACTTTCGCTGTAACAAACGGGTCCTAAATATTATACTCATTCCTTGGATAACTAAATGAATTGCTAGACATTAAGAAAATTAATTTAATTAATTGTAAAAGATGTAATTTGATTTCACTAATATACTCCCTCAAGTCCTTATAATTAGTTGACTCTCTGGGAGATGTTAAAGAAATTAAATAAATTACATCAAGATATTTATATTTATCATTTTTCTCCAAATTAATTAATTTATTTCACTTATAAACCGATATATAATCTAATTATACATAGTATATTATATGATTAGATAGTTTATGTAACTTCATTAATCTATTCAAAAGAAAACAGAGTGCTTATATTAACTACAAGAGATAGTACTACCTTCTATTGTAATTATAAAATCCTGTTCAATTTTTTAAAAAAGATTAAAGAAGATACTTAAATTACTTTCAATTATTTTTATTTTTTTCTCGCAAACTAATTTGTCTAACTTATAAATTAATATATAATCCAATTATACATAACATATTATATGATTAAATAATTTATTTAACTTCATTAATATTTTCGAAAAAAAAAAATCAACTGGGTTTTATATTAAAAATTAGAGAAAGTATATTTTTTAAGGGTTTAATGTTTCTACTTTTGCGGTAAAAAACATTTTTCCCGCCACACTCACATAAAAGTGAGTGGGTCTTATTGTAAAAAGAAGGAAAAAAAAAATATTAGTAAGACTCACTCACATTTATGTGAGTATGGCGAAAAAAATATTTCTGAGCGAAAACATTAAACCCATTTTTTAATCATCTACAATGAAAACGACCCTTATATGAAAATCTTCCTTTAATATATTTTATATAAAATATATATATATATATATAATTAATAGGGAAAACATAATAAATTTATTACTTGATTCAATCATTCTGCTATAATTTGAAACATCTCCAAATTTGCAAACCAACCAAAAATAATCATTCTGTTAGCGGAATGAAACATCTCCAGTCTTATTACTTCTAACAAGGCCCAGAAGTTTCCAAGTGTAACTCAATAATTCCTGATAGCAGAATGAAAAATAGGCACGTCACAGGCAGTTTGCTTGGCCCCAAGCCAATTATCTCTAACCACTTGGTTCAATAATTTTGTTCTAGTTTGAAACATCTCCAATTAATTTGGTAACCAACCAAAAAAATCCATTTCCCCAGTCTGAAATCAAAGTATGAGCTGGGAGAAGACAGCCAGCTAATGACAACCAACCAATAATTGATAGAAACAATGCAAGAGAGGTATAAAATTCTAAGCTTTTTCCAGGCAGCAAAACCAAGTAAATAAAATAAGTTCATAAAATAAAACAAGACCTCGGTCGATGGTCCAACAAGACAAGGCGCCACTTAGAGTCCTCTATAGTTCATAACAAAAGACGAGGCAAAACAGTAAGCAATCTGGGACTCTAACAATACACCACAACATTAATACACATAGATACAAATAATAATAGTCTGTCTTCTTTGCACACCCCCAAACTGCAACTCAGTACTATGGCAAATAATCTCAAACCCCAGCAGAATTCATCTAAAGCTCCAATATCTTCGAGATAATTTAGGGGTGGAGCTAGTTACACAAATATCTCCTTCTGTTCAAAGCTTTTACACTGGGGCAACCATTGCTATGACTCTGCAGGAGGTTGCATGCAGCAGAACCATTTTTTCTGAAAATCAAAAGAACCATTCAAGAAGGGGTGTAAGTGAGTACGTGCAGCCTGATTGATAATTATTTCTTTCTATTTCAACTCTAAACTCTCATAAAACCAACTGCAGTAAGGAAAACGATAAACCCCACCCCACCCCTCCCCCAAGGAAAGGATGAACAAAAGAAGAAAAGCGATGAGTATAACAGATGGAAACATGCACAACTATCAATAATAATAGTATTCTAATAGACTATACAGAGATTAAAATAGTAGTTTCATCAGGCACAACCTGCTTTTCTTTTCTTCTGGATTTTGACACTCACCATCTCACCTCCATCCTAACCACAGTTTATTATAAGGGACTAAATTATATCTCATTCATATGCAATAGTATCGTTGATGCGACCCTCAATAAAGTTGGAAGGCATAGAGATCTAATGTAGTTATGAGCTGTACCAACAAAGAAAACAGTAGAGGTTGTAACCTATATGGATCACTGTTTCAACAACAGGTCTTGGATCCAGTTGGCACAGGCTTGGTTCCTGACTATCTTCTCTGTCAAAATATACAATGTATCACTTTGACCACTATCTTGTTTCTCTAATGCATGCATGCATTCAAACATATAAATTAATAGTAGAATCAGCATACATGTAAGCTTAAACAGTTTCATCTAATCAAACCAGCATCTTCAAGAAGACAAAATACATCTCATTCAATAACTTGAATGAGTTCAGAAACAAACAATTCAGAGAAAAAATAAGACTTAATCAAGAATATCTTACACTTTGAGGTTTGGCAGGTTCTACAGCAGGCCTGCTCTGAGGATCTGCCTTTCCAGGTGACTCAGGTTTGCCACCTGTCTTTTTCTCATCCCTGGCTTTGTTAAAGATCACGGTGAATCCTTCAGCTGAGGCAGGATCGTTGACATCCCATTCACCAAATTTTGGTAGTGGCCGACCCTTTTCCTGAGGCATGATCGGACAAGTAAGCATTAAATAAAAAACTCCAAAAGCAGAACAGATATACTTGTTACGCTTAGGCATTTGAAAATTTAGAAAATTTTCAAAGATAGCCTTTATTGGCAAGGAAGCCAGCCATCAGATTAGGTTCTTGAAAGTACAAAAATATCTAAATATGAGCCAAACAGTAAACAGTAAAGAACTAGTAATTTAAAAAGCTACAAACAAAATAAAAAGTTCTAAACAATTCATTAAAGGAGAATTTTACATAAAACCAAAGTTTCTACCACGAAACTCATTACAATTTTAATCAACTATGGAACAGAAGATTCATTATGGAACACAGAACTTTTTTCCAATCTACTAAGGACAAGGAATCTACAATCGTTCAGTTCCCAACCATAATCTGCAAGATGATTCTGCCATCTAAACTCTGAGCCGCGCCAAGTTTTTGCACATTACAACCAATACCAATTAATTTTATTCATAAAAAGACAACAACTGCATGTGAATCCAGCAGATTGTTTGTAAATGGTGAATTAAGCTAAGGGCCATTGATTGTTCGGTCCAGAACTAAAAACATCTCACAAACTTTATTTGACAGCATAGCCACACATATGAAGGTAGTATCCTACTAAGTTCCAGTCCCACTCATGAAGACCATTGACATAGGAAAATAAAGCTAATCAATGAAATTGAACTACTCAATGATTTCTGAATTAAAGAAACTATCCTTGTTAGTTTAAACCAAATCATAAAAATCAGGTCTCTAACTTGGTACGGAGGATTCTACAATTTTAGCGTAGAGACAAACAAACAATCAAGAGAAGTGCTTGATCTAACTCAGAATTTAGTTTTAAGCAAAAGAAATTGATACCTCAGAACCACAATTTTTCCCCCTTCAAAGACAACAAAACTGTATATGAAAAATAGTATGTTGAACCCAAATCAAACATATAATAACCTTAAAGTTCACCCAAAAATAAGGAAGAAGAAACAATCATCACCAATAACATCTTAAAACATATATGGTTATACAACCTAAAAAATCTTAAAAACTGGATTGAATTTTTACATTTACTTCCGTAAACCTCAAACCCCAAGAATAATTTGTTCTGTCACTACACAATTTCAATTCAGGAACATAAACTCAAAACGAGGCAGCCTTGCTAATTAGTACAAGCCATAATCTTCCGTATTCTTATCATGGAGTATCAGATCAAAACTCGTCAAAATTCTTTGGAAAAAAATGATACAACTTCTCAAGAGTATCATAACCAATAAAAAAAATGTTGAAAAATCTTAGGGGAATACGATGGCATGAACTTGCTTCATTAATCACACGATCATAATTTAGCTCAAAAACAAGAACAGCTTCGACAATCCGAGAAATTACATAGACAGCCCCACCGAGTGAAAAACAAATGAATGAAATTTAGAGTTAACCATCGAAGTCTTCAAACTACAACTCAAATACTGAAAAGAGGATCATATTACGAAAATCCAGAAATTAAAATATGTATGTATATATCGAACCTGTAAATAAATCGAAACATCATTTAAACGAAAAAGGCATAATAGATATAAAACGGAACATATAAGAAAACTGGAAAACAAGCGAACATGAATCTTCGATCAGAAATCGTATGGAACGGAGCAATACAAATGGTAACAATCAGATAGGAAATCATATCAATACATCAATACATAGTCAAAAAAAGAGCGAAAGAAAATGGAAATGATTAGAAAGATTCCACATACCGACATCAATCCTGAAGAGAAAAAACTTTTCCGATGAAGGAAAAAGAAAAGAGTTCGAAATGGCAATATATAAGAGGAATAAGGAAGAAAATTGAGAGAGAGAGAGAGAGAGAGAGAGATGAAGCACTATGACATGTAACAATGATTTATGTGAGTTTGGGCCAAAAATGGGCCTGTCCCGACGAAGTGTTGGGGGTGTTGCACGATTTTTAGGAAACGGCGTTACGTTGTTCTTCAAATTTGGCTTGGCACGAACGTCGTTATGTGTGAAACGGGAACGGAAATATGGAAATCTGCCGTTAAAACCAGAGTCAGCACTGCAAGGAGACAGATACCGAGGAAGGTTAAAACATAACGGAATTGATGAGCTGGCAAACGGTAATCATCGACGACGCCTTATTTTTCTTTTCTTGGAAGGTGAGGCGTCTTGGGGCTCACCTCTGTGGGCAGCCTGTCCATATCGATTCATTTAAACGTATAGACTTTAGAATCAGAATTAGAATTCTTTGATCAAAATAATAATAATAATAATAATAAGAATTAGAAATTAGAAATTAGAAGTTAGACTTTATTATTTATCTATATCTATGATAAATTTAGAAAAAATTAATTGGTTCCTCTATAACTAGTTACTGTAACTTTCACTTGTTACAACTAATTTCTATAATTTTAACTCTCTTTAAACTTTAACTCATTATTAATACGGTCCTTATAATATCAACCATTTAAAATTTCAGCCTCCAATTTTTTTAAAAATTATAATTTTATTTTAAAATATGAAAACTAATATTTTAAATTGTTAAATTGTAGGGATTTAAATATATCAAGTCAAAATTCAAGGATTAAGATATAGTGGTGTTATACTCTTTCCTGGTCCTAATTATGACATATTTAACCGATTTTGGGGATATTAAGGAAAGAAGTTAAATTAGTTAATTTTACCCATTTTACTAAAATACCCTTATATAAATTTAAAATGAAATAAATAAAAGTAAATTAATAACACCTACCAAATACCTCTCCGAGGTAAAATTTTTCTCCACACGCTTTTCAATTGAAATAATATTCTTGCTATATGTGTATATATGTACACACACATATACATATAGATATAGACACACACACACATATACACACACACACAGATACAAATACACATAGGTGGACCCACCTATTAGACAAGGGGGGCAAGTGCCCCCCTTGAATTTGGAGATTTTGTAAAAAGAAAAAAAGAAAGAAAAGAAAATTAAGTGCACAATCTTAATATATCAAGACTGCATTTCATAATCGGATGAGGATGAATGGTTGAATAATTGTTTAGTGCCTTATATTTAAAAAAGATGCATTTGATAGCATTAATAATAAGACAATTATGATAAAATTCTAAAAAATAAGGCTTAGAAGAATGACATTGTAATTATTTTTATTGTAATATACTTTTGTTATTAAAATATATGTACTTGAACTTATTAAGTGCTCACCCGTCATTGTAATTTATGTAGCTACATTTCTAATAGCACTTAGCCTCGTTTTTCTAAATGACAGGTTTGTAAAATAATTACTTCTCTTATTACATCATCAGTATTCACTTGATTTCATGAATATTTTTTTCTTTTCTTGTTATATTCTTTTGTTTTTTAATGCATTTCAAATTTTTCTTTTAAAAAAAAAAAATCGGGGGCGCTGCCCCTGAACCCCCGAATCACCCCGCTAATTGTGCCCCCTTCTATAATTTTCTGAGTCCGCCCCTGCAAATACATACATATATATGAACACACACACAAAATATATATATATATATAGACACACTCACACACACATATATATGTGTATATATGTGTGTTTATATATTTACACACACATATATATTGACATACGCGCGCGTAGACACAAATATACGTATATGTATACACACACATATATACATACACACACACTTCACGAATATATATGTGTGTGTCTATATATATGTATTTGCGTATATATGTATGTATATTTGTATATAGACACAAACACACATATATAATTACAAAAAAAAGAATAAAATAAGGGTATTTTATGAAGAAGTTGACAAAAATTAGAATGTTATCCTATAATTAGGACCAAAACTAACTCTCAAATGTTGTCTTATAATTAGACCGGAGGGAGTAACTTATAACTATAATTATGTTAAGTTAAAGTTTTGGGAGTGGGTTACAAATATATAATCAAGTTAAAATTATAATAAGAAAAACATTAATTTTTCCATAAATTTATGTAAAAACTCTTGTCCTCCATAAACCTCAACACTTACAAGTTACAAGTAGAATTTATGTAACAGTCCTCATATTTTTATTGTAATTATTGTGTTATAATTTCCCCATGAAAAAAATACTATTTTAAAAATGAAAGTTATATTGGGATTTTGATGGGAAAATTTATTGGGATTTAATTTAAATTATTGAATAAATACGGAGTATATGCTTAATTTTGTCTTTTTACAGAATTATTTTTCTAAGAAATGGGTACGTATTGTCTGTCTTCCACGTCCTCCCAGGCATTTCGCGGATTGCAATGCAATATTGGTATTTGTATTGATAAAGGTATTTTATATTAATAAAACAAAATGGATTCCAAATTTTCTTCAAAGACAGCCTGTGATGGAAATTGGGATTTGCATTCGAATAATGGAAATTGATTCTTTCACACCTAAATTTCACAAAATAATTTCTATAGACAGATCTGAAATAATTGGTTCTATTAATGACTGAGATGCAATTAAAATATTTACAAACTTTTAGTTTCCTCAAGTTCTATATTCTTTTAAATATTATTACATGTTAGTCATTCTTTTTTTTCCTTTTGGGACCTGATCCAAATCCGTCATTTACATACATATATGCATATATATATATACACACACACATACAGGACCGGACCCAGAAAATTACAGAAAGGGGCACAATTCTGCATCCGATTTTTTTTTTTAAATGAAAGTTTTAAATGCATTAAAAAACAAGAGAATATAAACGAGAAAAAAAATCAAAAAAATATTTATGAAATCGAGTGAATACTGATGATGTAATAAGAAAGACAATCATTTTACAAACCTATCATTTAGAAAAGCAAGGCTAAGTATCGTTAAAATAAATGCAAATACATAAATTACAATGAAGAAGAGTGGGTATTGATAAGTTCAAGTACATATATTTTGATAAAAAAAAGTATATTACAATAAAAATAATTAGAATGTCATCCTTCTAGGCCTTATTTTTTGGAATTTCATCATAATTGCCTTATTATCAATGCTATCAAATATATCTTTTTTCAATATAAGGCACTAAACAATCATTCAACTATTTATCCCCCATCTCATTACGGTCGTACGGCCTTAATGTATTAAAGGTGAGCAATCATTCAAACATGTATTAATTTAATTTTTTTATTAAAAAAATCCCAAATTCTTGGGGGCACTTGCCCCCCCCCCAACCTATAAAGTAGGTCCGCCCATGTATATATATGTGTGTGTATAAATGATCATATTCGGGACATTATTAAGTAGGCACCTCTTTCGATATGGATTTGAATATTAATTTATCATATTATAAGATATTAGTAAAGTTGTCAAACTTGTAAGTTTAAGCAAACTCATGATAGTGACGTAAACTCATAAAAAATGTATTAATAGTGTATAATTAAATAATTAAAATATGAAAATGACAATAATTTGATTTAAAAATATTTAAATCCAAATAATTGAAATTAAATATATTAACATTCATCGCTTTATCATATTTAACAAATAAATTTTTAGAAAATTTATATATAAAGTCGCTAATCATGATTAAATCAAAAAAGTTAACATGAGTTAAATAGTATATTAACATGGTTTTGTAGACTAAAAACGGTAAAATGTATAAACTTGTAAATTTAAACTAGTTTATAACTGACACAAGTTTACCAGTGACTGGACTCGTTTTTGTAAGCTATAAATATAAGAATGGTAAACTTTAAAAAGTCAACTTGTTAGTTTAACAACAATGGATATTAGTCCATTCTGTCAGATTCAGCCACCGTTAGTCTAAATTATTGATTTAATAAAACTAAAGATGAAGATTTAATTGTGGAATTTTTTTTCGGCCAACTGACCAATCCTAGGTCTTGTAATCATTGTTAATGTATAAAAGTTTCAATGTTTTGTTACAAAATCATAATCAATGGTGACTATTTTTTGTGACATATTATATTGAAAGTGTGAGTACATTATTTTTGAATAAATTATACCAATTTTTTCAAAGTTTGATTTGATTATATATTTGGAAAGTTGCTCAACAAAAGTTTGGTAAAATAAATTAAACCAATAGATTTAATCACTTGAGTTCAGAACAGAGCTAGCCCAACTCAACTACTGTTCAATTTTGTCCAAAGATGAAATGAGATTAAATAAATAATGAGTTACTTTGAAATTTATTAACTTCACTTGCATTAATATTACTCTTTTTCCTTCAAAATATAAATTTTTTAAGATATTTACACACAGCTTAATAAATGCATAAAAATATTGATTAGATTATCAAACTTGCTCCTAAAACTTAAATAAGCGGGACTTTAACTCTTTAAGGTTGTTAAATTTGTTTATAGGATCAAATGAACAAAACACATTACAAGTTTACAACACAACACTACTTAGGATCCATAGTGTGATCTAGAGTTGGGAATCAGGGCCGGTCCGGTCCAACAGAGCCTAGGGTAAGAAAAACATTTGTTTTTCAAAGTCCGACCCATAAGAAAAACATCTGTTTTTCAAAGCCTACCCGATAGTATCGGGGCCAAAAAATTACTATTCTAATTTTAACTATTTTTTTTTTTTTCAAAGAAATATAATTAATAAATTACAATCATTAAAATTCTAATCTATCAAATAAATGTTATCAACATTAATATCTAAAGAATATAAATCATTCAACAAATAAACACATTCATTAATTTGTAATGAAAAACAAATAAACACAAAGAATATGTTTTTTTCCTTTTTTTCAAAAAAATATTAAACAAAGGAATTGCTTTATATATGCCCACGACAAAATGTCTTTCCCTCTCGTAATTTTATGTGTGTTTGCGATTCCTTCCGTTCATGCATGATTTTACTAACAATGTAAAAATAATTATACTTATTTTACACAAAATATATTTATAATTTATTACTTATATAATATTATAATACCAAAGTATGTGTTTATTTAATATGAAAACATCCATTCTTTAAAATTTATAATAACTAATTATGTGTTTTAATATAGAATAATAATAAACATAAAAAAAGGTTATAGTTTAAACTAAAAAAAAATCTAAATGATTACAAATAAACACATTCATTAAGTGGAAGTCTAAGAAATTAATTTTTTTTATTTTTAAAAGCTACAGTTAAACGAATCCTACAGGGCCAGGGCTTAAACAGGCCGGCCCAATGGACTCGGCCCGATTCCCCAGCTCTAGTGTGACCTCTCTCACAGAAGGAGAAGTGGGTGCCATGTGAAATTATCCATTTATAACATTATATGATCCAATTGGAGAGTTATTATTATTATTATTTTGTCATAAATGTAAGTTATTTTGCATATTTTTCATTCTTTCCTAAATTAGCTTTATTGACATTTCCCCAACAATATTCAAATATGAGAGAGTGAGATTCAAGGAAGATGATGATCGGGGTATTTTAGAAAAAACATGTCATATTAACAAACTTAATTAATTTTCTTAATCTAATCAAATTAGTTAATTAGATTTTATATTAACGATCAAATGAGTATCATATATCAATTTATAAGTTAAGTTGAAAAATGATAAATATAGGAGAAAAATGAATTGAGATCTTATGCTTTACTAGCTCATATATTAATAACAGAGGTTGTAATAAATACTACTTTGAACTTATTTTTTTATTTTGATAACTCTTTGAGCCACTTAGTATTCAATGCTTTGGATCTTATTATTAGATATTTGAGCAGTCAAACTAATATAAATTGAGACTTTATGAGTACCTTGGCGCCTCTTCACAATTTTTTTTTAGGCCTTTTTGGGTTTTTTACAATGTGATATTTGAATTTAGTTCGTCTCTGTGATCTAATTAGTCTACCCATATTACACACCTTTTGTTTATTTTAAATTCTAAATAGGCGTATAGATACAATGAAACAAAATCTTTCTATTCACTAAGATTTTTATTTTTAAATGAATATAATGAAGTATGAAAGATTGGATAATTAATAAGCCCATTGATTAATTGTCTCTTATGAAAGGAGAGAGAAGGGAGTACGTACACTAAAGATTGAAAATAGTAGTCCTATTATGCAAGGCAGGTTGTCAAATTAGCGAGTTTAGATAAACTCGTAATAATGGTGAGGTAAACTCAAATCGTAAATTCGTAAGAATTTATTTTTATCATTAAATAAATATTAATAGTATATAATTAAATAACTAAAATATAAAAAATAACAACAATCTAGTTTAAATATTTTTTAAATACAAAGAATTGAAATTAAATCCATCAATATTCATAATTTATCATATCTAATAAATAAATTTTTATAAAATTTACATTTAAATTTGTTGAACATGATCAAATCGATGAGCATGAAGATGCATGTTAATATGATTTATCCATCAACAGTTTTAATGTGATTAGGCTGGTTCAGTTATGGTGGAATAAAAAGTAGCGTTCAAGGTGTTATTTTGGATGAGCATGAGGATGTTAATTAACAAGTGGAATCAATATTCCTCGTATGATTTAACACCGTAGCCACTTATTTAAAAAACAAAAAGGAAAAGAAAGAAAAGAGAGACAAAAGAGATTCTTTTGAGATTTTAATATAAAGAGATTGTTGTGTTTAAGATAAAAAGATAGAGACGTGGTCAACATGCATTATGGCCATTAAAAATGACAACCCCAACGTTAGTTGCAGAGCCATCAATTTGATCTCAGCAACATACTGGCTGCTGAAGATATTTCATGAAAGATCAAGTAGCAATCTCATGAGAAAAGCAAGATATTGTTTATTTATTTATAAATACAACACAATTCAGATGAGTTGGATTTTGGTACTCATCAAAACTATAGTGCATTTCTCTAGACTCAAATAGTGCTTATAAATATATCTATATATCGCTTCATCAATAAGGTCCTTACACAAACGATATAATATTATGTGTTATAAGTCAACCCACCTCAGGCTTTGTTTGGCTAAATGTCAGAGGTGAGCTTTTTCAGCTTGTCTCATCAGGCCCACATCGCGTGGTTGGGCTGCATTACCATTCCTTTTTTACGAGATAAGAATAATTAAATCTCCAAACTTCAAGTTAATAATGGTTAGATTTTCTAAAAACATAAATTTGAGAATACTGATTCAGGTAATTGCAAATATGAGTGTGTGTGATAAAAATTAGGAAAAATCTCATAGTTTTTTAAATAAAGAAAAGACAAATCATGGATTACAATATCACCAATTCTAAGCCATAAATGTGGAAAGAATATGAGATTAGCAGATGTTTGTAAAGGACCATTCTTCCCCTGGTTATGTAGCAAATAAAGAAAGAAGCAGAGAATTGGTGACATTCAAAATGATGCTGGGGAGTGGATTGACGATCACGATACGGCAAAGATGATGGCACATGACTTCTTTGTAAAGCTTTATTCTCGTGATGCCTCGAAAGGATCCTGGCCAATGGTGCTCGAATTTCCCTAACATCAATGCTCACGAGTTGGATATGCTGTCAAGAAATATTACAAACCTTGAGATAAAAAAATGCAACTTTTGCTATGGGCGCTTTTAAGGCGCTGGGTCCTGATGGTCTTCATGCTCACTTCTTTCAGACACAATGGAATATCGTGGGTGCCAAGATATATGACTTTATTGAAGAATGCTTCAACAATCCCTCAAGTATGGCAACTATCAACAAGTTCAAGGTTGTTCTTATCCCTAAGGTTGACAATCCTACCACATTAAGGGACTTCCGCCTTATTTCTTTGTGCAATGTCAGTTTCAAAATCATCACTAAGGTGCTGGCTAATAGATTTAGAAAGGTCATGAATCATCTTATAAGTCCTGAACAATGTAGCTTTATTACTAAAAGATCTAGTTGTGATAATGTCCTGATCGCTCAAGAGGTCATTCATTCAATGAGAATGAAGGGCCGCAAGAAAGGCTTTGTGGCCATCAAGATTGATATGGAAAAAACGTTTGACAGGCTTGACTGGGGATTCATCAGGAACACTCTCATTCACCTAAAGTTGAAAAACAATCTCATTGAGCTTATTATGGCCTGTATCTCCACAAACTCTATGTCTATTCTCTAGAATGGTGATGAAAGTCCAAGTTTTACTCCTTCTAGAGGAGTCAGACAGGGTGAGCTGTTAAGCCCGTACATATTTGTCCTTTGTATGAAACGTCTTGGCCATCTTATCAAAGCTGAGTGTGACGCGGGGCGTTGGAAATCGTTCTCTTTTAAAAGAGAAGGCCCGCATATCTCTCATCTCTTTTTTGCTGATGATCTCATTCTCTTTACTGAAGCCTCTCATGACTAAATGGATGAAGTTCGGAAAGTGATGCAAAGTTTTTGTGAGGTCTCTGGTCACAAAATCAACCTTGATAAATCTCGAATGTTTTGCTCCAGAAATATTCATTTCAATAGGGCTCTGGAGCTTAGCCAGTTACTTGGGATAGGTATCACGGATCTTGGGAAGTACTTGGGAGTGCCAATTATCCACAATCGTGTAACGAAGGCAACTTATCAACCCATTGTTCAGAAAGCTCGGAAAAAGTTATCGATGTGGAAAAGCAAGTTCTTGACTATTGCAGGTCGCTCGGTGCTGATAAAATCTGTTTTATCTTCCCTTCCAAGTTACTGCATGCAGTCCACTCTTCTTCCTATTTGTACTATCAATGAGCTGGATAAGATCTCAAGGAAGTTCCTGTGGTCCCAAGAAGAAGATGTGAAAAAATGCATCTCATCGCGTGGGATAAAATCACTCAGGCCAAGAAGAAAGGAGGCCTTAGTTTCAAGAATCTTCGCCGTCAAAACAAGGCTTTTATTATGAAACTCTGGATTCTCGGCGATGAATAAGCAAGCACTTTGGGTTCAATGCCTTTGGGCTAAATATAATTGCGGTGACCTTTCGGTGCCTTCTGTCTCTAGGAAAAGAAACTCATCCTCTGCTTGGAAAGCAATCGTCGAAGTATGGGATAAGTTTCTTACAGGTGTTGGGAAAAAGGTTAACAATGGTGTGGGTACTAAGTTCTGGCTTGATCGTTGGCTTCCCCTTGACCGTCCCCTAATCGCTTTTGTTTCTAACCCATCCTTTATTGATGAGGAGGCGATGGTAAAAGACTACCTTTTGACGAATGGAGGGTGGGACATTAGGAGGTGGCAGGGAGTTCTCCTATCTTCTATCATCAATACTCTCTAAAATGTGCCCTCCGTCCAACAACTTCCCTGATTGCTTCACTTGGAGAATTGCAAAAGATGGCTGCTTCTTTGTCAAGTCTGCTTACCATTTTCTGTCTGATCAAGAAACGGGGAGAGTGAACAGCTTCTGGTCCCTGATGTGGAAATGGCATATACCGTAGAAGGTTAAATTCTTCATGTGGCAAGCTGGTCATGAAAGACTTGCCACTAACTCCCTCAGAGCCAAAAGAGGTCTCACAAGTGACAGCCTCTGTCCTTTCTCTTGCAACAGGGAGGAAAGCGTGATCCATATAATCAGGGACTGTGAGAGAGTGAAAAACCTGTGGAAACAAATTTTGCATCATAACTATTTTCGTCAGTTTTTTGCAGGTAACTTGCAGGTTTGGCTAAAATGGAATGCTAATCACCATCCTGGAAAAGGAAGATTCCTGAACTTCTCTTGGCCACGAGTTTTTAGTTTCGGGTGCTGGATTCTCTGGACTACCAGATGCAAATCCTTGTTCCAAAGCAAAAGCACTGATATAAGGGAGATGTTACACTTATGTAATTATCTTCTTATGGAAAACACAGTTGGACAATCGTTAACTCACAATTTTTTTCAAATTGACAGGTTTGATGAAGCGACTTGGACCCCTCCCCCTACCAATGTGGTTCGCATAGATGTGGATGGATTGGTGCGCAATCAACACCAAGCAACTTGCAGAGGAGTAATTAGAAACTCCCAAGGTCATTGGCTGATGGGATTTCACAGGTTCCTTGGAACCCATACTGTTGTCGAAGCAGAACTTTACGCTATCATGATAGGCCTAATAATGGGTCGCCAAATGGGCCTTCAAAGAATCGCTCTCTACTCTGACTCTCTTGATGCTATCAACACCATTATGAGAGACTGTTGCACTGACCACCCGCTTCGAGCGATCGTTGGCGAGATTCGTGATCTTCTTTTCCAGGATTGGGACGTCGAGATCCGCTACAGCCCGAGAGACAACATTGCTTGTGCTGATTACATGGCCAAACTTGGTCACGAAGCTTCCGACGCTACCAACGTGATTCCGGTCCCCACAGTTCCACAAGGATGCCTGGATATGGCGCTAAAAGACCAAATGTCTTGTAACTAGCACTTTTTTTCTAGTTTGTTGTATTAAGGATTAGGCCCCCAATGTCTAGTCCTTAACTCTCATTCTCTCAAGCCTAGGCTTGCCTTCTGTAATCAAGAAAAAAAAAAAATAGAACAAAAAAAAGAACAAAAGAGTAGGTGCGAATAGTCAATATGAATACTGAAGTTGTAAGTCGCGATTCTTAAGTAATCATTCCCTATATGTAAGTCGTCAATGATGCATTACAATGGTGGCTTTGAAAATTCCTACAAGGTTGTTAATATTTAAGGCACCAAACTAGTTAATATAAAGACATAAGTTATTAATTGTGATTCTTAAGTAGTTATAATCCCTCTACATTAGTGTTCAATGGTGCATTAATACAGTGGTGACTTCAAAAATTCGTGCAAGTGATATTTGGGACATTCAAGTAGTCAATATGAATATTTAAGTTTTTAATTATGATTGTTAAGTAGTCATTCCTTATATGTAAGTCGTCAATGGTCATAGGTGACTAATAAAAACTCAAAGACAACTTTATCTTTTGGTAAGATTTCATAATCTCATATTCCTTTCACATCTATGACTTAGGATTTTTTATATTGGAATCCCTCTAAGCCTTTTCCCAAAAAAATTATGAATTGGCAACGTACAGTTAATAATTAAATATCATAATTTTCAACTAAAATATTTTTATATTCAATTTTTGAACTGAATTTGAGACTTATTTTTTTAAAAGATCTTTTTCGGAACTTATAAGAACTAACTGTTGTTCTCCTTAACATTTTGATCCTTTCTACATCTCCAAAATTCACATAAGCACGAAGTACAACATACATTCATCAAGTAATATATCAAATATTTTTTTAAAAAATTTGTAATCGGTTGCTCTAATATTCAACTATAAACTTAATTTAACGAAGGAGTTGGAAATTGGTACGAGGCTATGAGCCTTCAATCTCCATTTAGAAGAATTTTATTTTGTAAAAAAGTACTCCTCGCATTTAATATAATGTTCAATTGATCTTTTAAAGGAATTAAAGAAGCCTAAATAAATTATTTAATTGATCATAAATGTATAAATTTTATAATTAATTAATTTTTTTTTTAAAAAAATGAATGATATAAAAATAATAATAAATATAAATACTTAAAAAAATTATCTAAATCGTAATGATATAAAAAATAATACTACCTCCGATCCTAATTATAAAAAGAATTAAAGTACTAAGGACCTTGAGGATATATTTTTAAAAAAAATAAAAAATTTAATTAAATTATTTTAAAATATTTTTATTTTTTTTAAACTAATTAAAAAGAGTAATTTTATCCGAATTTAACTAATAATACTAATACGTACAAATTTTTCGAGTGTCCTCTAAAGTGGTTCAAAATTCGTAAATCAATCGAAAAATGCTGCAATATCGTAATGATGGGTGATGACTAAAAAATATCGACCCAAAGTGACATGCCATTGACACTGGAGACGAGAAGATAGAAGCTATGGCGCAATTGCTGTACTTCGGCCTCTCCTTCCCCGCGCAACCCCAACAAATTTCAGCCTCTTCGTCCAAGACCCTGAAGCTTGTTGAGTCAACCCACGAGTCAAAGATATCCATTTCCACAACTAGAAAAGGTAGCTCAAGTTCCATGAAAAAACAAAAACCATTTTTCGGATTCTAGCTTCTATTTAGTGAATGATAATTATAATTTCACTGAATTGTTCAGCTTCACCGCTCATTTCTACTGAAATTGACTGAACTCCAGGTTCTGCCAATCGCTTGCCCAAAATCCAGAAGCTGAATTTTGAGATTTCTCCTCACAGAGCAGGTATACTTGTCTTTCTCTCTTTTTGTCTCTGCCCTGATACTACTGACTCTTACTATTTAGCTAGAGTCTCGCTTGCTTAAGGAGACTGTCATTTGTTTGTTGGATTCATCCATTTTCATTTTTATTTACCACTTGCAGTATCAGCGGTTAGGTTGATGAGGATAGAGTTTGGAGGTGCTTTTGCTGGCCTTCTCAATGAGAAAGGGAAAGGCTCAGGTGAGAATGAGATGTCATATGTTGAAAGGACGCTTGGTTTCCGCACCCGGGAGTTAAGTGATCAAGATCTCAGACTGGTTATAACTTCTACTTCATTCTCTGGTTTTCATTTTTTACATTGATTACTACTATTTGGTAATTAACTGAAACTAGGTAAACTATTTTTAAACCTGGCTAAAACTGGTATATTATGGTGGATCCATTAAGTTCTTATCTGTCCTGTAACACTCATGATTCATTGTATTGATTTTTTTTTTTTTTTTTGTCAACTAAGGTTACAGACATTGTTGGGGGAACAATTCGTTGGAAAAGATATCTTGATCATTTGATTAGCTCAATAAGTCACGACAAAGATATATCTAGCGTGGAACCTCTACTATTGCAGGTGATTTAATGCTCTGTACTTCTTATGAGCATATTTATTTAAGTCATCTAAACCATGGAATTTGTCAAGTACTCCTTGAGCACCTAATTACTAATCTCAGTGCTTTTTTATTCTCAGATTCTACGGGTTGGCTTCTATGAGATTGTCAAGTTAGATATGCCACATTATGCTGTTGTCGATGAGGTAGTTTACATTTGTGCATTATTTCCTAGGAGAATAAGTTAGGTTGTTATTTGAGCAGATATCAGAAAACAAATAGAATTTCTGTTATAGAGGATTCTTCTTTGTTGAATCTTCAAACTTTTGTTGATGTAATCTACTGTAGGATGATATATATTTTGATAATTACATATTCTGTTGGTTTAAAGGTTGGTTTGTATTTTATTTTAATAAATAATCAATTTCCAGTTGTAAAATCATCTGGCATTTTATGGTTAACTTAAGTTTTATTGGCTAATTATATGACGACTGACTCGAAAAACTTACTTACAGGGCATTTGTTATTACCACTTTTTATTGCCACACATTGGTGATGAGCGAAGTCGGTTATAAATTATTATTATTATTAATTAGTATAACAAGTCTTTTATATCTTGAAATCTGCACTTTATAGTCCTCTTGATTTGCTCTTGTATAGTCCTTTTTGCTTTCTATTTTCCCACTTTCCTTCTTTCTTCTCCTCAATTGTTTTGTTGTGCCTATTATGTGGAATGCAGAATGTTAGGCTTGCCAAAGTTGCTCTCAGACCTGGTGCTGGAAACATGGTCAATGGAATCCTTCGAAAGCTTGCGGTGCTTAAGGTCTTCTTTCTGCCAAGTTATAAACAGTGGTGAAATAGGTTGAAAGTTATAAATAATTTATTAACTCCACTATAATTTTGCACACAGGAAAATGAAAGCCTTCCTTTGCCCAAAGTGGAGGGTGATGATCGTGCTCAAGCACGTGCTCTTGCTACTTTGCATTCTCATCCAGTAGTGAGTTTGTGATTCTCTCATTTCTTTTCATCACCCTGGTTCTGATTGTGATAATCCTAGAATTGGAAACTTATGCCTTATAAGGAACAGACTGATATTTTTCTCTGGCCAGCATTTCTACTAGCTCTCAGTATCACTGGATTGATTGAGCATTTTATTTTATGAAACTTTACCATGCTCACTTAAAGCTAATCATCATATTTTATGGTAAACATTCTCATAAAAAGGGAGGCTAGATTTACTTCTTATTATTTCTTTCTTAGTGGATGGTAAGAAGATGGACAAGGTATCTTGGGCAGGAAGAAGCTATCAAATTGATGATCTGGAACAACAGTGAACCCAGTTTCAGCTTAAGGTTAGTGACTGCTTCTTCCTGTATTCTCTGCTCCTCCCAAAATAGTACAAGGCCTATGACAGAGAAAATGAAGTATTCAAGCTCTATGTTTATACAAATTTTAGGGCAAACCATGCAAGAGGTTTTTCAGGAGCTGACCTTGTGACACAGCTTAATGCATTGAAGGTACTGCCATTATTCCATGCGGTGATACCTTCTGCTTAAAATTATAACCCACACAATGTTTCTGTACTTTTAGAGTTGTTATCAAAATATCACATTTCTTCTTCCTCAAATTTCTTTGGAATGAATTGCTTTTTTCTCTATGCGGTGTGACTACTGTATCTGCTAGACCTGCATCTAATAATAGTAATTTGCATATTGCCCTTTTGTAATCTGTTTCACTTCCAAGTTTAAGTCTGTTTTTTGAACTTCAGGTCCCACACAAGCCTTCACCACATTTGGATGAATTTGTTCGTGTCAAAACTGGGTTACAGGTATGAAAATGAGATAATGAGTTGATTATAAGTCATTTTAAACTTGGACTTTCCTAACTGGGATAATATCTTTTTAAGGAGCCATAAACTGATAAATGGAGAAAATCCAGAGAGATGAGGGGTAGAATAAGTAAAGAATTTCTTGCTTCTAATAGACAGTTGATGGGGCAGGACCTTATGTATTGCATGCTTTCTACTTTACGCAATAGCCTAAAAGGTTTATTAGATAGTGTTATTTCTGCCTCAGCTGTCTACTTTGGGTATTAACTCTCTCTCTTATATCCTTACGCTCCCTTAGTTTCATATTGGAGCCATGTTATTCTTCAGGTTGTTGACTAGTAATACTTCTTTTTTCCTATAGATTGTCATTCAAGCTGGTCTGCTCAGGAAGGGCTTATGTTCAGTTCAGGATGAGAGTGCAGGTCAACCTTCCATCTTATCTGATAGAAAAAATAACTATAATGTTCAAGCTTCTTTTCTCTCAGAAAACTAGCCTTTGCTGTATTTTGATGATCTATTGGAAAAAATCAGCTGTAAATATTTGTGGTTATTTATAAGTAGGTTTGTACATTTTACGAAGAAAAAATTTTCTCATGCAATGGATCGCACATTCTCCTTTGCAGGTCTGGTAGTTTCTGTTGCAGATCCTCAGCCTGGTGAAGTCATCGTTGATTGTTGTGCTGCTCCTGGTGGAAAGACTCTGTACATGGCCTCTCTCTTACGTGGTCAAGGTATCATTAGCTCTAATGAAAAATCTGAAAACCGTGTGGGACTTCTTTTTGGTTTGGAGACTGTGATAACCAGGATCTCCCCTCATATGATAGCTCTGCCTTAGTCGAGTGAAGTTGGCAGGGCTCTTTAAAATTGGCCATGCCAGGCCTTTTCCTACGTTAGTGAGACTCAAAGTGGGGAGGTAAGGCTAAGAATAGAAATACAATACGCAGTTAGTCGGCCTTCACCTTCAGGTAGTAATTTTTTGTTCTCCATAAAAAAGATCCATCCTGAGGAAATTTAATAAATCTTCCCCTAGTTAGCTCTTTGTCCTTGGCAACCCGAATTATTTGCATAATCTCTTTATATCAGAGCAGTTTAAATTTTCACCCATTTATATGCCCCAAATATTAAACTTTACTGTCCGTGTCTGACAAAAAATGGTAGCTACTTTAAGATACTTCTCTCCTTAGTTATATAAGCTGCCTGGCAGTGTGTTAGTTTCAAATTTCAATGATCTGACTTGCTGAGATGTTGAATCATAAGTATCTGTACGCCCAGCAAATTCGTGTGTTAAAAAGAGATTATTTGTTTCCAGGCATGGTGTATGCAGTTGATGTAAATCGTGGTAGATTGAGAATTCTTAAAGAGACAGCAAAAACGCACCAAGTTGATGTTGTCATTACCACCATCCATGCTGATCTTCGTGAATTACCTGTAAGTTATTGAACCTCCACTTTAAATCTCAGAATTTTTATTTATAAGTTGGCTTTGTATTGAAATTCTAGGATAGCAAACCGCTTAAATGCGATAAAGTTTTGCTGGATGCTCCTTGCTCCGGATTCGGTGTTCTTTCCAAGGTATTATACTAAAAATCTTGCAATTACCCATCATGCTTCCTGTTTCTTTTCTTGCTGATAAACCTTTTTTTTAATCACTGGCTTTTTCAAGAGAGCGGACTTACGCTGGAACCGGAAGCTAGAGGACATGGAAGAATTAAAGAAATTACAGGATGAGCTGCTAGATGCAGCATCCAAGTAAGGCCAAAAGTTTTCTTCAATGTCCTCTATCCATGTATTAATTCACGAGAGGTGTACGGATTTGTAAATATATGATTTCTTTCTCTTGATAGCTACTATATTGAACTTCTTATAAGGTTTTAGAATTTTCTCCTGATGCAACAGCAAAGAATCTCGATTTATAACTACAGATTAGGTTTAGGAAACCATTTTCAGCTGTTATATGCTTATCATAAGAGTCAGTTCTGGTTTTGAAAATTGCCTTCTATGAATCTTCGAATGAAGAACTCTATATAATGGTGACTAGTAATAAAGTTGAGTGAGGTGGATCAATTCATTGTTATTTTCTTTCATGTAATAATATCTTTTTGCTTTGTGTAGATTGGTAAACCCAGGTGGTGTGTTAATCTACAGTACCTGCTCCATAGATCCTGAAGAGAATGATGAGAGGGTGGATGCTTTTCTTGCAAGACATCCAGTAAGTTGTCATTTTAGTCAAAAATCTTCAAATACTTTTATTTCCAGTTTTTGGATCCACATGCCCTTTGTACTGCTATGAATTTATCCCTTCTGTGTCTCTTGCATTCATGATCATGACCCACGACTTCTATTCTAGCTGATTAATCGCTAAGTCTTGTCTTGAGCTTCTTGTTGGATTTATGGAGGAATTGAATACTGTGTACATGATGATACAGGAGCTGTTGAATAAAAATAATGGAAATGCTTTGGCTTGGGTTTCTATTATGAGGTTATGACATAAAATGCTAACTCACTGTTCTCAATGGGATTCAGGATTTCCACATCGATGCCGTAGATAGGTTTGTTCCACCTGATTTTGTGACAGACCGCGGCTTCTATTTCTCCAACCCAGTAAAACACTCACTGGACGGTTCCTTTGCTGCTCGATTGGTTCGAGGTTCATAAAATGAATCCTGGGTAACAAATTCTCAGTATCTCCATTGTCTCTTGAGGGTAAATTCAGTTGAAAACCGAATCCTAGTACTGCTGCTTATGTTGGTGCCGGTCTTCTCTCCAATTCTTGCAAGCACTGAAATCAGGCATTCTCCTTCTGTGGGACAAATTTCACATCCAGAGCAGGAAATCTGCAAATTTCTCCCAATTCTTCCATTGTTGAAGGATAATGATCGAAAAGCAAGTATGGAAGTCAGGTTATACAAAATTAACAATAAGATGCAAGTTTCCTCCAGATTCATGTCCTAATTTCAGGTAAAACACCTGACTTCCACTGGCAAATTTTGTAGGTGATGGTCATGTTATGTATACTTTTGCTCCAGTTGCTTCATAAAGTTTGTATTTTTGTCCTGGATCTGGTACATTGTTGGCCTCCAATTTTTTTAGAGGGCCTTATGAAGTAAACTGGTTAATGGATGTAAATAAGAATTGTTCTTGCAAGTACTGGATTCCAGTTAAGACTGGTGCAGCTCTTTCCAAATGAAATTCAGAAATTGCTACTGAAAAGTTGAGAATGAATGGTTGATTTTTAAGTTTCAAGCTAAGATTGAGATTCTTGTTTCAAGCTAAGATTGAGATTCTTGTGCATAATGAGTGGCAGAGATTTCATTTGTGAATTGTGTAATAAAACCAATTTTAAGAGAAAATTAAGTCCAAAGAGAGGGGGACCAAAATTATGAACTAGAAAGTGTATAAAGTGTAATTCATCCCACCAAAATTGAAATATCCAAAGTTCACAAAATTAATTAGATCCAAAGAAAAGAATCAACCAACTGTGCATGACAACCAATATCTTCCTATAAAAATATGCTTATGTCCCCGAAGCATGCACGCTCTACAAAGTGAAAACTGAAAAGCGAAAAGCAAGGGCATATATAAAATTGAAGTTTTTAAAATATAATTAATTAATGATGAATTATCACATTTAAGACTAAAAGAAAAGGTGCTCATTTACCAAAACGAACTCTTCCTTCCAAGTTGGCTTTTCTCCCTTGCACTTCTCATTTTCCCTCCCCTTTCTTTTATTATTGTCGGATTAAAATTTTAATGGTTTAGATTTAACATCTTATAAAAATACTCTTTTAATTTTTGCTTTAAAAAAATGGGAGGTTAGCCGTTTGTCACGGTCTTAGACAAATTCCACCCAAAACCGTGCCGGCCTTAGCTTGATCACTCCTTGATCTTGGCTAAGTCACCGAACCCTCACAAGTAGGCAAAGAGCACAAGAACAAAGAGAACTTTTAGAGAGAGAAGTAACTTAGAGAGAGAAGCTCGAAAGTGCAAAGAACTTGTATTGCTTTGGATGGTTACAAATGAAGGTAACACCTCCTATTTATAGGCAAACCACCTCCTCAACGAACGGCTATGATTCAATCATCTAACGGTGGAGATTGGTTCTCCAGAACCTTCTCCCAAAATATCTAGATATTTACATTTACAAAGGAGTCTCTAGAATTCTCCACACAATTCTAGCTCTATGTACACATATCTACAACAATGTGGAATTCTCTAGAAACCTCCCTAAGAGTGTCTTGAGCACAAAATATCTTGCGTTCCTTATAGTGTGTGACACTCTCCCCCACCTAATCCGGTGACGTCCTCGTCACTGACTTGTCTTTGTACCGGTGTAGGTGGTCTTCGAATTGCCAAAGATCCTCCTGAGGTTCCCATGTGGCTTCGCTCTCTGGCAATCCTTTCCATTTGATTAAGTATTGGGTACTTGGTGGTACCCCTCGTCGCCGTACTACTCGATCAGCTAACACCTCTTCTACTTCTCGATCAAATGACTTGGTCATGGTCGGAGGTGCTCTTGTCGAGATGGCTCGACCAGATCATCCACGTCTTCATGGAATGGCTTGAGCATACTAACATGGAAGACGGATGAATCTTCAAGTTTGGGGGTAGATCCAGCTTGTAGGAAACCCTTCCTACTTTCCCCACGATCTTATACGGGCCTTCATATTTACGGATGAGGCCCTTGTGTACTTTCGAAACACTTTGAATTGTTGAGGAAGAAGCTTCACCATTACCATGTCTCCCACTTGGTATTCCGAAGCGCGCCTCTTCCTATCTCGCAAACTTCTTCATTCGCTTGGCCGCCTTGACAAGAAATGATCTTGTTACCTCGCTTGTTCTTCGCCAAGATTTGGCCATATGATAGGCTCTGGACTCTTGCCCTTGTAAGTGGTGGCAAGGGCATGAGGAGTGAGTGGTTGTTGTCCCATCACCACTTCAAAGGGACTCCTTCCGGTTGCCTCACTCTTTTGCAAGTTATAAGAGAATTGAGCCACATCGAGGAGCTTGGCCCAATCCTTTTGGTTGGCACTCACAAAGTGCCGTAAGTAGCATTCCAACAAAGAGTTCACCCTTTCTGTTTGTCGATCGATCTGCGGGTGAAAACTTGTGGAGAAGTGTAACTCAGTGCCCAAGAGCTTGAACAACTCCATCCAAAATTTTCTAGTAAAGCGGGGGTCCCTATCGCTGATGATCGTCTTGGGTAACCCCCAATACTTCACCACATTCTTGAAGAATAGCCTGGCCGCCTCTTCTTCGCGCCGTACAATCTGTAGGGCAGCTATGAATGTTGCATACTTTGAAAATCGGTCTACCACCACCATGATAGAGCTGCACCCTTCGGACCTTGGTAAAGCTGAGATAAAGTCCATGGAAACACTTTCCCATGGTTGTTCTGGTATAGGGAGAGGCTCCAACAGTCCTGCAAGTTGTTGGTTCATTATCTTGTCTTGTTGGCATACAAGACAAGTCTTCACATAAAGTTCCACCTCGTCCCTCATCTGTGGCCAGTAGTAGTTTCTTCCAATAAAGCAAGTTTGCGTCTTTGTCCTAGAAGACCAGCCCACTTGGAGTCATGACACTCCTTAGTGAGCTCTTTTTGTAAGTTTTCCCATTTTGAAACAAAGACTTACTTCCCAATAGTATAGAGAAGGCCATCCTCTAACCAAAACCTCTTGGTTTTCCCTTCCTTGGCCATCTCTACTAGTTGTCGAGCAACGGGATCATGGTTCATACCTTCAATGATTTTTGTGATCAAGTCGCCCTTGGCTTGACTCATTGATGCCAACTCGCTTTTTCGGCTTAATGCATCCGCCACTACATTAGCCGTGCCGGGTTTGTACTCCATCACATAGTCAAACTCGGCTAGAAAATCTTGCCAACGAGCTTGCTTGGGCGTTAACTTCTTTTGAGTTTGAAAATAACGAGTAGCCACATTATCAGTCTTGATCACAAACCTGGATCCCAGTAGATAATGCCTCCAAGTGCGCAAGCAATGCACTACCGCCGTCATCTCCTTCTCTTGGACTGTATAACGCCGCTCGGCATCATTGAGCTTGCGACTCTCAAAGGCTATTGGATGCCTTTCTTGCATGAGTACTCCTCCAATAGCAAAGTCAGAGGCATCCGTGTGAACTTCAAAGGTCTTAGAGAAATCCGGAGAGCTAGTACAGGTTCCTCCATTACCGCTGCCTTCAGATCCTCAAAGGCATCATGGCACTCTTTGGTCCATTCCCAAGGCTTGTTTTTCTTCAACAAGTCTGTCAAAGGGGCTGCCCTGGTAGAGTAGCCCTTGATGAACCGCCTGTAGTAATTCACCAATCCAAGAAAAGATCGTACCTCGGATACTCGGGTGGGCGGCTCCCATTCCTCAATAGCACGAATCTTCTCCTTATCCATCATAAGGGTCCACTGGCGAATGATGTGTCCAAGGAAGTGCACCTCCTCCTTGGCAAAAGAACATTTCTCCTTCTTGACATATAGTTCGTTCTCGCGCAAAGTCTGGAACACGGCCCGTAAGTGTTCTACATGGGTCTCCAAGGTGTCACTGTAGATTACTATGTCATCCAAGTAGACCACCACGAACCGATCAAGGAAAGGATGAAAGATCTCATTCATCAAGGTGCAAAATGTCACGCCGGTGCGTTGGTTAGACCGAAAGGCATCACCAACCACTCAAAGGACCCGTACCTTGTCACACAAGCGGTCTTGGGTTCATCTCCTTCGGAATGCGAATTTGATGGTACCCCGACCTCAAGTCTAATTGGAGAAGTACTTTGCCTTACCCAACCTGTCAAACAAGTCAGCTATTAAGGGAATAGGATACTTGTTCTTAATAGTTACCTTATTAAGGGCCCGATAGTCGATGCAAAGTCGTAACGATCCATCGTGCTTGCGTTGGAACAAGACAGGTGCCCCATAAGGTGCTTTGGAAGGCTGTATATGCCCAAAGATCAAGCAACCCTTCAATTGTCTCCTTAGCTCTTCCAACTCGGGCGGTGCCATGCGATAAGGTGCCATGGCGGGTGGACGTGCTCCGGTTCCAACTCGATCTTATGATCCACCTCCCGTCTAGGTGGCAACCTCTTAGGAAGTTCTCGGCATTATGTCCTCGTTCTCCTTGAGGACGTTCGAATGATAGGGGAAGGCTTCCACTATCCTCTTCCTTCGAGTCCACCTCCTTCAAAGCTGCAAGGTAGGTGACTTCCCCTCTTTTAATTCCCTTTTCTACCTGCATGGCTGACAAGTGAGCAATCCGATCATCACTTGTTGCAGGTACTGTGCAAGCGAGCCCCTTTTCCATGATACACACTGAGTCATAACATGGCATGAGGAATGCTTTTGCTTTGCGCAAAAAGTCCATCCCAAATACCACTTTGAAATCATCCATAGGGGCCACCGATAGATCCACGGTCCCCTTCCACGTGCCAAGGCATAGCTCCACTCCACTTGCTACGCCATTAAGGGGGTTTGGTAGGGCGTTCACGCCTTCAACCATCCTCCTCGTGGTTGAGTCACCGAGAGGCCAACTCGCTTAGCCTCCTCTCGGAGTAATGACATTATGGGTTGCCCCGGTATCCACCATCACCTTCACGGCTTCCCGTTCGTTTGGCCTCCACATACATGAGACCGCTACTTCTTGGCAGCAGTTGCACCGGTTTGGCCTTTAGAGCATTCAGGAGTCTGAGAGACCTTATTTGAGAGCTTGGCCCTTCCTCGTTGGGTACATCTTGCCCTTCAACAATAGCAGACAAGGTACCGAGCTTGGGACAATTGGTCATGCGATGTGGCCCTTTGCACACGAAGCAGCTGATTGTATAGTTCTTGTTCTTCTTCTTCTCCTCATATTGATTCTTATGGAAGGACTTGCCAGCTCCTCCTTTGGTGATCCCCTTGCCTTTGTCTCCCCCACCTTTTCCTTGATTAGGTTTGGAAGACTTAGGTTTGGAAGACTCACCTTTCTCTCCCCTTGAGTACTCGGTAAGGCTTTCGGCGAAGGTAATAGCTTCATCTACATTCGTTACGCCACGCCTTTGGAGCTCGTTTTAGCCCGCTAAAGACCGTCTATGAAGTAGAACAATGTTTCTTCACTGGTCAAGTTGGGGATTTGCAATATGAGGGTAGTGAAGTCTCGTACATAGTCGGTGATTGTGGTCTTGTGTTTAAGTTCCCTCAACTTCTTCCGAGCCTCGTAGACCACATTCTCCGGATAGAACTGCTTCTTCAATTCTTTCTTAAAATCTTCCCATGTTGTAATAGTGCAAAGGCCCTTTTCCATATCTCGCATGCTTCCTACGCCACCATAACATAGCATTATCAAGCAAGGAATAAGGAAGCGGTGCGTACCTTGTCCGTGTCATTGGCCAAGTTCATGCTCTCAAGATATCGCTCCATTTGCCACAAGAAGTTCTCGACCTCTTTGGCATCACGGACACCTTTGAATTCCTTTGTTTAGGGAGGTCTAGCCTCACCTCCCTTCCTCCACTGGTCCCAGCTCCCCGGAGTCCTAGTTTGACTCTCCAAAGAAGCCTTAAGAGAGTTAAGCGATCCCGCATGGCGATGATGGCATCCATCACCTTTGCCTCGAGTCTCCTCATGGACTCGGCCCGTTCCTCCTCGACATTGAGGTGCGAATCAAGATCCGACCTCAAGTTGTCTAATTGGTCTAGGGTGTGGGACTCAAGAGTCACAAAGTCTCCTTCTACTTTGTCCACCCTAGTAACCACCTCTTGCAAGGCCTCTTCCAAAGCCTCCACCTTTACCGTCAAGGTGGCAACATCCGCGGCTTGGCGAGACTTACTCGTGCCCCGAACCTTCTTTGGTTGGTGAGGAGGTTGAGTCTCCCTACCTTTCTCTTCTCCAACCACAATGTCCTCGCAGTGCCCGACATCCTTGCCTACACAATGGCTCCCACGAACCACACTCAAAGCTTCGAACCAAAGCTCTGATACCACGTTGTCACGGTCTTAGACAAATTCCACCCAAAACCGTGCCGGCCTTAGCTTGATCACTCCCTTGATCTTGGCTAAGTCAGCCGAACCCTCACAAGTAGGCAAAGAGCACAAGAACAAAGAGAACTTTTAGAGAGAGAGTAACTTAGAGAGAGAAGCTCTTGAAAGTGCAAAGAACTTGTATTGCTCTTGGATGGTTACAAATGTGGGTGGCACCTCCTATTTATAGGCAACCACCTCCTCAAATGAACGGCTATGATTCAATCTATCTAACGGTGGAGATTGGTTCTCCGAACCTTCTCCCAAAATATCTAGATATTTACATTTGCAAAGGAGTCTCTAGAATTCTCCACACAATTCTAGTTCTATGTACAAAGTTCTACAACAATGTGGAATTCTCTAGAAACCTCTCTAAGAGTGTCTTGAGCACAAAATATCTTGCGTTCTTAATTATTTATTAATTTTTTTTTTTTTTTGAAAAAAAAACATAGTCAAAATATTAACATTTTTATTATCACAGGCAGATGGATCGCCCACAAAAATCCAAAATTGGTTTGGGTACCTATTACCACTCTAATCTTATTTATAAATCTCTTTTGACTAAAAAATTTGGTCCTATTTATAAGTTATCTTTCAGATAATAAATGAGATTGTAATAATTTTGTTCATATTAATTGTACCAATAAAAATAGATAAAGAAGAAAGAATTGAAAGATACACATTTATAAATAAGGACAAAATTGAAAATTTACCTCGTAATTATTGAGTTAACTACTTCTCCTTAGTATATATGATTTAGTTAAAAAAGACTTATAAATAAAATTAGAGTGGTACATTCTGGGCACGTGCTTGCACACATATATTGATGCCTTTATAGTATAGAATCATGGAAGTTATTGAGTGAGATCTATAACATAATCAACCTCACATAAACAAATAAGGCTTGTTGTTGCTGGTGCACCTTGATGCAAATGACATCAAACCAAGGTTATTAAACTAAACCGGTCTAGGTAATGATCGAGTCAGGGTCAGTGAGTCAGATTGAAGTCAAACCAAAGCTAACCCAGGGTTAGACTGCTAAGGAAGTGAACTTGAACGATAATATTTTTTCCAATGGTTTTGGAATTTGATAATTTTTTAGGATCAAATGATAATATTATTGAGTACGTGATTCTTTTTGCATTAGAAAGTAGACATCTCAAGCTTTTATGAAGTCTTAATTTGTAATTTTTGGAATTATATATGAATTTTTTAAATGAGGAAATTCTAAATAAATATTGAACTGGTCAAACTAGTTGGACCGAACCTGTTAGATGACAGGTCTAACGGTTTCATGGTCGAACCAGCTAGTCCGTTCCGATTTTAATAACATGGCATCAATCACACCTCCTTAGCTTGATCAAGGAAAGTTTATAGTCAGGCTCAATGTTGTGTATTGTGTGTGTTATGAGCAGTGGCGGAGCCATCAGTTTTAATGAGGGGTTATAAATAAAAAAATACTATTTATAAATAAAAATACTTGAAATACAATAATTACGTAATATACTAAAAGTTGAAAGAAATCTATCACATAAAAGCGTCACTTGCATTGGGCTCGACGGCCCTAATCTACAAAGAATGGACTATGTATATTCCAACAAATTACTCCCTCCGATCTATAATATAAGACCTATTTAGAAAGTTGATTTTTATTCTGAATATAAGACATAATTTTCATATTCATTAACAATAATAAAGGAAGATAGTGAATGAAAAAATTAGGGAAGATGATGACTAAAGTGTTTTAGAAAATACATGTCAAATTAACTTACTCAACCAACTTCCTTAATCTATTTAAATTAAGTAAATATTTTTTATATTTAGGACCGGATGAGTATTAACAAAATTTTTGAAATACAAATGATGAAATACAATAAAATCAAACAAGCTTAGCTTATTAAGCTTATCTCCATATATTTTGTTTCGTACGACAATTTCAAACTCAAAAGTTAAGAACCAAATGTAAGCCAAGATTATGTGAAGCTAATATATATATTGAGATAAAAAAAATAAGTAAGTTATATATAATAAGTTTCTCTTTCACTTGAGTTTGTTTGTGTAGTTGAAATATTAAAATAAATCCTTGATAAAGAAAGATATCTCCTTATATATATATATATTATAATTTAAAAAAAAAATAGGGGATGGAGGCCACCCATAACCCCTAAATCCGCCCCTATTATGAGTAAAAAAGCGATAAAGAAAAACTAGCTGTGTACTACAAGAAAACAGAAAGTGACATATTTCATACTCGTATTTGATAGTGATGTACCAATTTCATTAATTTAAACACAACTAAATTTTTTTTTGTATCTACATGTATCTCATTTATACATATACAATAAAATAATTAGATGCTGTTGATGATACATATCATAACTGTGCATTCTTGAATAATTGGGGGAGATGTGAGGTGAGGCAGAAATAATTGGCAATAGCACTCAAGAAAGGGAACAGTTGCTGAAGCATTGTGCATGTCCTCTACGTGTCACATGCTTTAATTTTCTCTTTCATTTTTGATTTCACGTATGCCTTGGATCTCTCCTCACAAACTCAGCCTCACACATTTTGAGAGAGAGAGACACACACAGAGAGCACAACTGGTGGGTTTAAATTAAAGATTTACGATGATAATTTTATCTATACCTGGACCAATCATATATGATGTAATACAAATATTTTTCTTTACAAACCTATCAACTTTGAGTCTATCTACACCAACAACCGGCTTTAAATGGACATGACTTCTCTCTTTTCCTTTTTTTCGTTTGTTCTTATAGTTTATCTCTTTCATATCTATTAGATCAAGATCGAATAGTCTATATTTAATATTTTATAAAAATATTATTACAATAGAGAGAAAATGGGAAGGAAGTATTAAACGTGGACCATTAATTGAATCAAGTTATGAAAGGGTTAAAGGATGTGAACAGATGAAAAAGAAAAAACGAAACAAGTTTTCTTAGGTAATTAAGGCCAACTACATGAATCGTGCCCTGTCACAGTACTCTATCAACCATTAAATCAAAATATTTTTTGATAAATTGTTAATCAAAAGATTCCATTCAATAATAACTTAATTGGCGGAATCTTCAGTCTTTATCTACTCATTTTTAGAGAAGTTCATCATAGTGTTTGATCAACTCTCTTCATCTGCAACTTCAATCAAATTCTTTGAGCACGAATCATTTCAAGTGATTTTCTATCAATTTTCTTGAATAGATGTTACTTCAACCCTTATTCTTTATGAATGTTATTTTATATTGTATCGCTACATATCCATTTTAACATCTACATCTTAATTACCTTATTTTATGCTCTCGTTATCTATTTCGAGCCCAACATTATTACTATTATCCTGAATGTTATATACTATTCTCTCTGTCTAATTATAAAATTAAGTTAACTTTTTTGAAAAAAATTAATAAAGCTAATTAAATTATTTAAGAGTATTTTTATTTTTATTTTTGTCTCCAAACTAATTAGTTTGGCTAATAAACTAATATATAATCTAAGGATACACAACATATGATATGATTAAGTAACTTATTTACCTTCCTTAATATCTCAAAAAAAAAGTCAACCCGATCTTATAATTAGGATTTAGGACCGAAGGTAGTGTATGCTATATAAAAATTAGATATATAGATGTTAAAAATACCATAGTTATACAAACATCATCTAATAAGAAGTGTGAACCAAACCGGAAAACAATTATTATAAGGTCAAAATCAAGTGAATATCAAATATTTCTATAAGCTGATAAATCATTCAAATTTAAAATACTGAAGATCCAGCTAGATGCTTAAGCCTAATGAGAAAAAAACATTTATTTGGGCAGATAGATACTAAGAAGGGATATATATAAAAGGCACAAAAAAGTGTTGAAGGGCAAAATGGTGATTGCAATAAACAAAAAGGTTACAATATACAATGTATCAATTTCTATTTATGTTGAAATATTAGCAATTGTGAGTAAGAGATAAGTTGCCGTTGAAATTAGGAAAAATATATTATATGAGAAACTGCCAAAAATATTTAACATACATCATTGTATATTTGTTACAACCACCACTGGTTCCTTTTCTACTTTATCTCCTCCCACTCCTTTTCATATGAATGAATGGTTCCCATTTCAATTAATATACAAATATAAAATTTATTAAAAAAATTGCACATACTTATCCTAGCTTTACAACTCAATTCGCCTAAATTTTCATATAAAAACCATAAACAAATAAATAAAAACTGAAATTATTAATATTTGATTTGATTTTTTATATATTTTAAATTAAGCTTCAAATTTGAAGAGGAATTTCTTAGGGAAAATTCCATATAAAGACAGAAGGATTATCTAAATTCTGATTTGGATCACTGAACTTAATCAAATATATATCGGGTTATGCGTCATAATTAGAGATTTAAAATTTGTGTCAAATTACCTTTATATCCCTTAGTTATCACAATTAAATTCTAATTTGGATCATTGAACATAACAAAATGGTACTCTATTGCACAATATTTCATAAAGGAATTAATTGATAGAACAAATAATATGGTTATATTTTTACTTTTGTTGTTTTAATAATTAAGGGATATTAAGGTAATTTGACCAAAATTCTAAATCCCTAATTATAATGCATAACTTGATATATAATTTGTTAAGTTTAACGACCTAAATTAGAATTTGGATATGTATGGGATTTTCCTAATTTCTTATTAACAAAAAAAAGTGAAAACTAGAGAAAAATTGCTGCCTGGTATATATTTTTATATTTGTTTTCAGCCATGAAAGCGCGCTCATAAATAAATTAATGCATTAACGGGCCGAACCGGTGACCGGTCAAATAATCAGTTACGTCTCGGGAAGCAACTGGACGGTGTATAATTAATTACAACGAAGGGCCTATTCATTCGCTCGTCGTTTATTTCGTGCTCTTCATTCATCGGTTCTTCGTTTCTGATGAAAATTTATGGTTTATACGTTTCTTTCTGATCCTCTGATCTTGTGCCTTCCACTCATTCTTCTCTCTCTCATCGGAAACTCATCTTCTGGACTCAAGTCATCAGAACATCTCTCATTTTCCAGGTCGTTATGAACGGATCGGAGATGAGCGCGCACATCGCGATCGATATGAAGGTGAGTCTCGATCCTTTATGAATCAGTTGGAGTTGTTTTTCAGCGTTTTGAAATTCTGTTGCTGTCGAGATTATAATACGTGCATTAATTCATAGCTTGATGATGTGTGTGTGTGAGAGAGAGAGAGAGTTTTGGAGGTGCATGCAATTAGATGACGTGATTCTAACGAATAATATAATAATCTTGGTGGCTAGTGAAGAAGATGACGACGAAGACGAAGTGTGGAAATTTCAAGAGATAAGTAAGTGTTGACAGAAGAGAGAGAGCACAGTCCGGGAATGACTAAAAGATGAGTTTAGTGTTGCTGGGAGTGTGCCCTCTCTTCTTCTGTCAACAAACAATCTCTCTTGTTCTTTTTTCTTCTACACAGTACACCTTCAAGGTAACGCAATCTCTTAACCTAATTTATATTCCCCGTCCTATTTTACCTAACTATAATTATATAATTAAATAACTTATTTAACTTTTAAATCGTTTTCGTCAATATAGATTCTATGTTTCTGTCTTCTTTTTTGTGTTTTGGGTTTTGATTTGCGATTCAGAAACCCTAAATTGAATCTGGGTTATTGACACATATTGGCGATTCGCTACTTTTAACGCGAAGATAAGCTGTTCGGGATGTTTCGAATATTACAAACTTTTTAAATTTTAGCTGAAAACAAATACTTTTTAATGCACCATTTTAAATATATTATATCCAATGAATTTCAATAATATTATTTTATTTTTATTTGTAAATTTTTTTAATTGACCTTCGTTAATCGTATGTATATATATGAACCTAAGTGGCTTTATTCATTTCTAACGTGTATGGGAAAATTTGGTTTTCTCAATGAATTAGTTTTATTTTATTTTTCTTTTCAGTTTGTGGGATACTAATGGGGTGCGGCTTTGGTCCTTGTCAAAGACCGTCCGTTGTGCCCCTTTCAAGCCAAAACTCTTGGCCTTTTTTTATTTTTTATTTTTTATTTCTTTAAAAGTTTTGACTTTTTGCTAAAACTCATAAGTTTTGGTTTATATGGGTGCACGGATGGTCCTTGACAAGGACCAAAGCCGCGCTCATACTAATGATGTAATTATGTTATTAATGCGATATGATAACAAAATATCTAAATTTATTTTTAATTTATTGAATGTAAAACTTTAACTTAATTTTTCATATGATGACAAATATATAATGAAGAATTGAATATTTGCAACAAAAAAAAAAAAAATCATATTCTATCAAAAATTTAATTTTATTGAAACAATGAACTAAAACCGAGTCAAATTCAATTTTTCACAATATATATATATATATATAAAAAAAAAAGGATTTTGCTAAACTTTAAAGTGAACAATATACCTTTAATAGTTTACACTTTTCTTGAAGAAAAAAAATTGCCCCTTCGGGGAAGGGCATGCATTACTTAATCCTTCTAAATTTAATAGGAACTTAATTATAGCCTGAGTTTTGTCATCGTGCCTGTTTGGGTGGGCGGTAGGAATAGCGGCTTAAAAACTATCTGATTTTAAAAAAATCTTGGTAGAAAAAAAGTCAGTTATAAATAATAATTTGTGTTTGGATTGATAGTGGTAGAAGTGGTGGGGACTATGTCAAAAAGCTGAAAACTTTTTAGAAAAAGCTGGATTCTAGAGCTTTTTCCTTAACGCTTTTAAAGTTTTTTTGACTTAAAGTCCAGTGAACTTAACACTGAACCCAAACACACCACGTTGGACTTTTTCTTCAAAGCTCATTAACTCTACCGCAAACCCAACACACTCTCTTAACGTTGACATCAAACAATCCCATTAAAAATAGGGTTAAATAGCAAATTTGCTCTAGAAGTTTGCGCTGAAAACAATAAAGTTTTTTTTATGTTAATGTTAGTAAATAACTTTTCTCACAAACCAATAAAAGTAGTTAAAGTCAATAAAGTTGTTCTAGAATCTAAGTAATTTACAATACTACAACTAATTGCACTAAACTTAATATTATATTAATTATTACTTTCAATCTTTATTAATTATTATGGAAAAAATAATTAATGCTTTCATTGGGAACAAACAAGTGCCTTATAAAAGGGACTAAATAAACTTGTTCTTTGCTTATAATAAGGACCGTATTTCAAAAGTTTCAAAACATAAATTGCTTTTAACAGATACATCAATTTTTTGACAATCAATATTAGTTTTTTAAACAAAATATAGCAACATTGTTATGTTTTAAAATTTTCAGGGCAACATTAAGATTTTAAAAAAATACTTTTAGAACAACATTACTCTCGGTCTATACTTTCAAACAGATTTGTTATTTAACGATATTGTTCCTACCACTTTTTTATCGTTAGATCAAAATCTCATCTACTTTTATCATTTCAGATAGGCCTCTTTTTTAATGGGAGAAAACTTACATCAAGTAATTAAGTAATTGATATAATAAATATCTAGGTCCCACTAAAAAACTACCATGTGAATTTTTTAACATATCAGCAGCATAACGTCCGTCTTCCTATCTTCCGCTAGTTTATTCCGACAAAAAAAAAAAAAAAAAAAAAAAAAAAAAAAAAAAAAATTTTGCCGCCAAATCCCAAATGAACCCAGCCACCCCCTTCTTCATCATTGTCTACTGTATTCTCATCAGAATTAACCTCTCTGATGTGAATATGAACTTCCAAGCTTGATTTTCTACGACGATCTCTCTGTTTGAATCTCCAAACCTAACTTTCCCAATCTCCAATTCCACCAATTCTCTCTCTCCCTCCGACAATCTCACTCTCGACTAACTGCTATACTTTGGATCCGAACCAGAAGGAGGTGCTACTATTCTTCGATTGTCAATCACCGTCGTTGCCGGAGGAGATAAAAGAGAACGTATGGGCTGTTATGAAGGGAACAGAACAACGTCGGTGTTGGGTATGGCGGTGGGTGAACAGAGAGGAAGGGTGCGTAATACCGTGGCGTTTTGCCGATGTGTTATAGCAATTTTTTACTGGAGAACTAGATATTTATTATATTACTGAATCTAAGGTTTCTCTCTTTTTTTTTAAATATATATATATATATATGTTAATTTTTTTTTTATAAAATTAATATTAATGTCAACAAGCTTGTCATTTTATTATCAATATGGCAACAAAATAACTAAATTTGTATCACTCTTTTTTGTGAAATTCTGGTATTTTAAAGTAATATCCTATGGCATTAAATATCATTAGATAAATTTGTTTTTTGGATAACAATAAATTATTTTGAAAAAAAATCAATATGATTGATTAAAATAATTAGACACAAAAGAAACCTATAGTGTGATCTATGGATTTAAAAAAATCAGTCATAATTAATTAAGCTTCTTCAACGAGAGACATGACGAAGAGTAAGAAACTAACAAAAAGAAACATTAAGCATGAAATGTAATGAATCACTAAGCAAAACCAACAACTTCTTCTATATGGTTAAGGGGACTAATGTGTATTTAGATTGGCGGTAGAAACTGTTTTTTCAATGTAATTTATAGTATATGAGGTATGTTTGTCGAAAGAATTTTGTCTGAACTTACTAGAACAAGCTTTTCCAACCTTAACTCAAACAGGTCCAAACACAAATGAAAGTTAAATAAATACTTATATGAACGGAACTGTTTCCCTGCTCGGACGAGTAGGGGAAGGACGAATCTGAACCTTTCGGAGATCTTATTTTTTTATTTTTAAATAAAAAAAATCATTTTTCAAAAAAATGTTAGTTCAAAGATTATATTTATTTTAGATTATTTACCCATTAAAATTATTTTTTATATAAAATTTAAAAAAAAAATTAAATATAAACTGACTAAATCTCATCTAGACAATCTATAAAGCGGGACAAGTACGAAACAGGTTCTCATTCCATGCACATAATTATGTGCTTCTTAGGTGCTCATACCTCTAATTAGAGGTATGGGCATTTTTTTTTTAATTTTTTTTATATTTATATATATATTTATTTAGATTTAAATTATATCTTTAACTTTATGAGTTTTTTTGCACCCAATATGTCAAATTAATTAATTTCCAATTCTGCATTTGTCGTAAGACCCGATATTATGAAAATTAATTAATTTGAGATCTTAGTGTAAAAAAAAATCTCAGCGATATATAATTTAAATCTAGATAAATACAATATATAAAAAATCAAAAAAATATACTTATACCTTTAATTAGAGGTATGAGCACCTAAAAAACACATAATTATGTGCATGTAATGTGCATTCGTAGGAAACCGGGTGACATTCATCTACAACTAATAAATTCATATTATAGTTTCCGGTGCCCTTGTTTCTTCTCGTTCAGTGGACGGTGGTGCTAGTCAAGTCAATAGTACTTTATGCAGAATTTAAATGGTTAGAGGCAATCCTAAAGGAGAAGGTAAGGCAATCTTTGGCACAACAGGAAGTTCTGCTTCACTGTTCAGAATCTGAAGCACTCTTCTCATGGAAGGTCTCTCTGCACTATCTGGTTTTGCACAGCTCAACCCTAACAATACAACAGAAATTCTCGATCCCTTCAACCCTTCTTTCAGCTACGTCTATTATCTTTCCTTTTGAGTAGACCCAAACATCCAAATTCATCATTCTCTGACCTTTCTCAATTGGCCTCCTTCCACAAGAATGCCACTACAACTCTCCTTAGCTGTTAATGTTGAAACTGAGCTCTTATCATGATCATTGAGCTTTGCCAATCCAAAATCACTCAGCCTAGGATTGAAGTTTCATCTATCAGTATATTTCCAGTCTTGATGTCTCTATGAATCACTCTCTGCCCACAGTCCTGGTGGTGAAGGCAAGTGCCGGCAATAGCAATGTTGGAGTCTCTGAGACCAGCTCGATACGTCACATTGTTCATGTGCCTTAAGCTATAATGAACGGTTGGGCTTGGAATTCTGTCTCACCCTCATGGGTTTGGGTTGACCTTTTCACTGCAAACAATAGTTCCTGAAGGTATGAAGAAAGCTTTATAAACAGTGCCCAACGATTTCAACTCTCTGTAACTGAAGACAAGCTGCAAACTCTGTTTCGCAATATCCCTCCATTCCTCAGAGAAATTATACTCTAGAGCTGGTAGTACTCTGCAGAAAACTACAGCACCAGCTATGGCAACAGCTAATTCAAGCCTCGTTTGACATTCCTTTCAGGCATCCTTTTCAGGATTGCCCATTACAAGAGTCGTTTAATTAGGAATTGGATAATACAAGAGTGTAAACCAAAAAAAGGTGCACATATTATTTACATTTATTTAGAATAAGGGGAAAATTTGAGAAAAATATCTCAAATCCCATGTCATATCAAGAGGAGGAATTTGGAATTTGAAAATGTTGGCAAATGACTTTAATGTCCTCTTTCACCTAACCCTTCCATTGTTTTCTTCCCCCTCCTTACTTCTCCATCCTTACCTTTTCATCGCCTCAAGACCTTTGACAACAACTTCATTAAGATACGAAAACTGCTTAAAATTTCAAGTCTCACGAAGCTTCTTGTGCCATCTTCTAGGTATATGATTTGTACTGAAAATGTTTCTCTCACTCCCCTCCCTCTATGTTCTCGGTTCTGAAATTCACACAAACGAAAACCAGAGCTGATGATTTGTAACTAAGTTGGAATAAGGCACTTGGTTTTTATATTAAGATCGTCATCTATCGCCCCGTACTTATCGACACTCTCCTAGCCTTCTTGATCTTTTGATTTAGTTGGCAGTATTGATCCTATTATTTCCTTTGCAATTTGTTTGGAAATCTATTTCATTTATTATAAAATTATGATGATCCAGTTGCTTTGACAGGTTTTGAGCAACTGAACATTTAAAATTAGACTGATTAGTTCTTTTATTTTCTTTTTTGTGGGTTTTCCCAACAGAGAAGAGTGACACGCTTGCTATGATAAAACGTGTTTGAATAATGAATGAGGCAATAGCTATCCAGATCGAGTTGAGACTGAGTTTTTCTGAAATAATCAGAAGCCAATTATTAGTTTATAAGACCATTGGCAATAATTCAAGGCCATTAGTTTTTGGTCAATGGCTAAACTGAAGTTGTTAATAGCTATTGTGATGTTGTATGTAAATGAAAATATGTTTTGTTGAATGCACTTGTGCATATTTGTTGCGTTCTTATATACCGGATGCTTGTTACAAATGGAAGAAGCAGGTAAGAGAACAAGAATTTGGTCTCGTCTCTACGCTATAAACCAAAGTGTTTCGCTTTTGTTTTTTTTCCCCCCGGAAAGATGAGTACTGGGTTCATCTATAATGTTTATTTGGCCCCACTAATACCAACAATCCCATTGATATTTTTTCTTCGACAATATCTGATGAAACTCGTTCATTCTTGATTGAAATTGGAGGGTGATCGGTGCCCCTTACTATGGGATTGATTGTCCAAACTCAATGCTCACTGGTTTGCGTCTTTGCAGTCTTGAAGTGTGATAAATGTCGCGGATCCCTTGTGCATGTACTTGTGCAGCCATCAAGCATATCCATGGAAATGTCTATGACTATGTCAAAGAATGCTACAAAATTACATCCAACAAAAGATTTATAGATGTAGCATGATTCCAATTGTCACAATTGACAGACCAGACCCAAACTACTACAAGCTAAAAAATATTTCAGGTCAAACATTTTTGCTGCCACCTAGGACCAGCTGACCTCCTGGAAGGCCAAGAAACAGTAGGAGTGAATCACAATTCAAGAATAAGAAAAATACCACTATGTAAGATGCGATGAAGTTGATTATACTAGAAGGACATGCAAAAATCAAACCCAAACTGATATTGGATGAAGTCATCTTTTCAAGTTATCATTTTTTTTTTTGTGTGGATGTAGTAGAGATGCCTCATCTAATCCCTAGGGATGTATGACAGTTATTACAATCTTGGTACAATAACACCTGTAACTCCTCCGAAGGCCAATACAGTTCTTGGTACCCATATCGTCCTACAAGTTCGAGTTTTGCAAGATAATCCGCAGCGTAATTGCATGTTCTAGGCACATATGTGATCTTCGTGATCCGAGTCCTTTCCAAGAATAGTCTTACTTTCGTAAGAAGGTCTCCATCAAAATGTGAGGGGCCATGACCGTGTAGGATTAGGTCAATGCACTCCGTCGAATCGATTCAACCCAAAGTTATCATTTTGAAAGTAGAAGGACTTGCAATCTTTTGAAGTTACCCCTTTTGAAAGTAATGTTTATATTGTTTTGAACTTACTGTCAACCCACTCATAATTTTTTGGGAAATGAGTTGTGCCATATGCCTAATCCATTTGGTAAGGAATGTATCCACAATGTCATTTGTACTGTCATTGTAATGTTAGTGACAAGGAAATGAGTCTGTTTAGGTTAGCTGTGGGAGCAGTGATTTATTTTCTGTTTGACTTTTGCAGAAGTCCTATAAGAAAAAAGTCAAGTTGTAAATATAATTTGTGTTTGGATTGCTCGTTTGACTTTTATAGAAGTGACTTTTTTTTTTTTTTCGAACGATGAGTATTTGGATTATTATTTTAAAAGTCGGTTGATATGAAAAATGATTTGAAAAGGGTATGAATCTTATTCAATACTCTTTCCGAACCTAAATATAAGATAAAATTGATATTTTTGGAAAGATTCAAGAAGCTAATTAAATTATTTAAGAGTATTTTTATTCTTTTTTTTTTTCTTCAAACTAATTAGGCAATAATATGCTAATTAATATAATCTCATTGCAACTATAATAAAACTCAAACAATATATTTTTCACTCTACAAAATCCATCTCAACTACAAATATCAAACTAACAGAAATTAACATTAATCTAAGTTTCAAAATCATATATTAAAAGAAGGAAATTCAAATATATATCTCTAGGCTATTTGAATAATAGAAAAACTCCCCCATAATGAAAATAACTTCAAAAAGCACGATCACTCTTGATTCAAATACCTTGCCATAAAATACCAATTAAAATGATAAATTAACATTGAAAAATAGAAATTGGTGGCTGATAGTGAATCGAAACCATGGTGAAGGACGAGAGGAAATGATTCCGGCGACGGTGGTGAAGGAAGTCATCGGTGATGGTAGTGGGTGGTGATCTCAGTCCGATTTTCTCTTCAATCTTCGACAAATTCCTCTCCAAGTTACAGCTCTGAGGTCTGATAGAATGGAGGTCGCCGGTGGTGGTGAGTGGGAAGACCGACGAAGAAGAAGGAGGTGGGGAAGGTGGGCAACGGTGATGATCGGAGGTGAAGTGAATGGTGATTGTCTCTCTCCGTTGCTCACTTCCTCTACTCTCCATGTCGGCTTTGTTTCTTCGCTGCAGCTCAGATTTGGAGTAGATGAAGAACGGCAGTGGTGGAGAAGATCGCCGGCTACGGAGAAGGGTGAGTAAAGATATGGAAGACCATGGAATGAATGTGAAGAAGGTCCCTTACTCTTTCGTTCATTCACAGCCGTGACCTACGACGCTGCTGGAATTTATTTAAGTCCAGTTGGAAAATAAACCAATCCAAACACCTTACATTGGTTTTTTTCTTTCCCCACTGAAATTTGTTTCAACGGCCAGTGGAATTTTTCGCCTAAAGCCAACCCAAACATGCTCATTATGTGATGGAGCAATTTTAATGTTCCCTTGTCATTAAATATGTGACACTGAAATTATTACTATAAATTTTGACATTGTTAATCATTATATAAATTCTCTATTATTAATCCCTAAAATTTGTTATTAATCCTTAAAACAAAATTATACTTAGATATAAGTGTTGGTTTTTGGGATAGGGAGTTGTAAAACATGATGCTATGTTATTAATCTATATATAGATGTTGTTATTGACTTTTAAAACTTGTACCCTAAAAATTATTATGGGGTATATGTGTTGGTTTTTGAGATATGAAGTTGTAAAATATGACACTAAAGTCGTTAGTATGCATTCTCATGTTGTTAATTTATATACGAGATGTTGTTATTGACCCCTGAAACTTGTACCTTATATCCTGGATATAAGTGTTAATTTTTGATATATGAAGTTGTGAAATATGATACTGAAGTCGTTAATTTAAATTTTAATGTTGTTGATATCTATATAGAAGTTGTTAATTTTAATTCTTAATTATTTGTCTTCTCTGAGAGTGAATACACAATCGCTATATTGGGAATTTGCTGTGGGTTTAATTTGGTCTTTTGGTCAGATTGGAAGATCCCAAATTCCTGCATCAAATCTGACATGTGATTTCATATATTGACTACACCTATTTATCTTTTGGCTATTTTAATAGTATTTTTCTAGGATCTTCCCTAGAATAAATGGTTATACTTTTATAAAAAAAAAATACTAGTAGGAAAGAGAACTATTGACATGTCATGACCATTATTTTAAAATATCTTCTTAATTTTTTGAATTTAAAGAAAAATCCTTTTTAAATTTTGAAATTAATAAAATATTTTCTTTATATGAAATAAAAAAGGAAAATGACAGAAAAATATTGTTAAAATATATAAAAGATAAATAAGGATGTTGAATTTCAATAATTCCAAATTAACTTATCTGTAATTTTGAAATGTTGAGAAATAAATAAATTACTTCATTACCCTTAGTTTTTCATTTCTTAAAAAATCCTCAAACCTCCTTACAAAAGCTCCAGCAGTTTAAAGTAATCAATGTATATACGAAACAAAAAAAGTATCTAATAGGAGATCTTCAATCAAAGTAGCTATTAGGAAATCTTCAACGATTACTTTGTTTACTATACATTGACCACCTTTGATTGAGAAATGGGGAAAAAAAAAAAAAAAAAAAAAAAGATCGCCACCCCTCGCCATCGTGCTTATCGCCGACCCGATGAACCGATACTTTCCCAGCACTGCATCCCACTCCACTCCTTTCGTTTCATCAATCGTTCCCTATTCGGAAACGAACTAACGATTCTCAAGAGTTTAACATCTTCCCAATCCAACTACCATCTTGTGCACGCAAATTTCTCTTCAACGGTGTTCTGAGAACTGGTACGGTTTTTGTTTTTCCTTTTTCTTTTTATTAATCTAAGGGCTATTTTGTCTTTCTCTCCTCAACCTTATTCGCTTAGAATGACCTCAGACTTTGACTTTCCATATTTCAGGGACAATTGGCCAATTAATTTCCCAGGGACTTTTTGCCCTTTAAAACAGAAATTTAAATTAATTAAGTTTTTAAAAAAAAAATTAGAGCAGTAATTGTGTTGGAAAGATCCAAATCCAATAGAAGAAACGTAACATAATAGCAGAATCAGTTAAAATGAATATACTTTTCATCGCAGCATCATTTTCCAATTACCGTGTGTGGGATTCAATATTTTGACTCGGTGATTCATCCATATTGGGGCGTGAGATCGACGCTGCTAGGCCCTGCTATAAAAGGAGGGGTTTCGACGTCGAAGAAGCTGTCTCTGCATTTGTTCTCGCTTTCTCTCCTATAATCACCTCGTTCCCCTGGTTTGTGCTCTTTCAATTTTCCCAATGATTAGGAAAGCAAAACTGGTTCTGCTTGATATTAGTTAGAAATATTAATTTTTTATTCAATTTCTGTCCCAAGTGTTAGTTGTCAAATGATTGCTTGATTCAGAAAGGGAAACGCTTTGTTATTGGCAGGTGTACTTTGAGCTGGAAATTCTATGTTTCATACATGAAAACATGTTTTCGTTTGCTCAGTTGTTATGATTTAGCATCTGTCCTTATCAACCCTGAATTTGATTCCTCTGAGCAAACATGGAGGAGTGCGCCGGGGGAAGTAATTTAGCTCAGTAAAATTCCAATGATACCACTAACAATATCAATAAGAAAACAATGTTTAATTGATTAAGAAACTAAACCGTTTGGCAATGGCATTGATAGTTGTAATTTGATATTGGCATTCCAACATTAATCACAAAATTCATCTTGTTTCATGTCTATATAGTAACATTGCTGGTTTCTTATATCTCCAGGGAGTAATGGATGTCCCTTTGCTATTTGATAAACTGGCTTTAGGACTAATTAATGAAAAGGCCCTGCATGGAAACACAAGCAAGTAAAGTTTTCTTGTCCCTCTTCCATACATACTTATATATATGTGTGTGTGTGTGTGTGTGTACATATATACATACATATATATATATATTGTTTTTTTTTTGCCCCTTATCCTTCTCTGTATCTTTATCCACATTTGGTGAGTCAGCAGCGAGACATATGTTGTTCTGGTAGCAACTGGAAGTTTCAATCCCCCAACTTTCATGCATTTACGCATGTTTGGTGAGTTACTTGAAGAGCTCTAGTAGTTTCGTTTATTTCCATTTGCTGGAGTTCAGAGCTGTGTCTTTCCTTGGTGTTCTTAAAAACCCAATATAAATGTGCAAAATTAAAAAAAAAAAAAAAAATTGCAGAATGAAAAAGACCCAATATAAATACTATCTGATTATCCACACAATGTTAGTCCAGCTAAAAGCTTGCCCTTCACGCCTCTTTCCTTTTCTGTTTTAAAGTTTTGGATCATGAATAATGATGTAAGATACGATTATTCCAAAATAGAAACGTATGCATAATCATAAAAGTTCAAATATCACTATTTAGTTGATTTTTAGCAAGAGTAATTTGGACTGTAGAAGACTGTGGAAATAGATCCCCCTGCAAGGAAAATGGAAAATATCATCTGAAAATACAAAAGTACAGTAATTCCTTTGGCATTTACTGTTAAAACATTCATTAAGCAGTAATTGAGTACATGTGTCATTTACAGCTGAGGTATGCTGTATGCATATATTGTATAGCAGAACTGGGTTCCTGACCCTGTTTTGTGTAATTTTCAAGTCCAGTGCTTGCCTTTGTAATCCCCCGAAAAAATTGATGTCCTACAAATCATATAAATGAAATAACTGCTACTGAAATTCTAATGTTTCAAACGAGTTGGGTTTGAACAAGAACCAATATAAAAGTATGGTGTCTTCCCGCATTCTTACTTCCTTAAATTATTATTTCCAGATAATATTTGCTCCCCTAAATTATAATATCATAGTTTCTTCTCTTTGAAAACAAAAAGGTAGAGAGGGATTCTCCATTTCTAATTTTTCTTGGCAAACAGATGTATCATGTTGCTAATTTTTCTTTGCTTCCCTAAACAGATTTATTATAATGTTAGACAATCCACTTACTGTTCTAGAGATACAAAAACTTGGCAAAGTTTCACCATAATTTTAAGTTATTGGCTCTGGTTCATTGACATAATTCCTTTAATTAGCGTGTTTTAATTGTTAAATTTCATTTGTTTTCTGCTTTCTTTTTTTAAAATATTTTCTCAGAGCTCGCAAGAGATGCATTGAATTCAGAAGGCCACTGTGTCGTTGGAGGTTATATGTCACCTGTTAATGATGCATACAAGAAAAGGGTAATGTTAGTAAACGTGTTTGAGCATCCTGCAAAACTATAATGGAATAATTCATTAGGGACCTCCATTAGCTTCAATTACTATTTCACCTGTTAATGATGCATACAAGAAAAGGGTAATGTTAGTAAACGTGTTTGAGCATCCTGCAAAACTATAATGGAATAATTCATTAGGGACTTCCATTAGCTTCAATTACTATTTCAAGGTGTTACCCCCATTCTCTGTTACAGTATGCGGGATAAATCTGCTTTAGCTTTTTAACATTGAGATGCTCAAGTATATTCATATGTACATCTTTTCAAATTTAAATTGGCAAACTATAGGATTGGTGAAGGAGAATAAAGTATAAACAATTTGCATGTAAGTGCACATTTATAATTTTCCTGCAGTTATAGTAGGAGAGGTATCCTAAGAACTTCTATCTTAAAAATCTTTTACCTACTTTTTTACATTCTGTTTCATGGCTGTAAATTGGTCTCATTGCTTATCACTTGAAATATTGATGAAGGGCCTTGTTTCTGCTGAACACCGGATACACTTATGTCAGTTAGCCTGCAAAAGTTCAGAATTTATAATGGTTGATCCATGGGAAGTAAGCTACTTTCTCCCTCCTAACCTAGATGTGTCTATCCATGCAACTGACTTTCATCTTGCAAAAATTTTAAGTTAATAGATAACGATATGGTTTGTTTTTTTAAATAGACGATGAACAAAGGTGAAAAAAAAAAAAAGTTCTTCTTGATCTTGTTTGGTCAAGTTTTGCATTTCATATGGTTAAGACTTGTAGACTTACCTTGCAGGCAACTCAAGGTGCATATCAGCGCACTCTAACTGTTTTATCTAGAGTCCAGAATTGTATTTGTGAGGCAGGGCTGGTACCCAGAGGTGAGTAACTGAGTTCTACAAACAATTTTTAAGCAAAAGCAAAATAATCTTGAAATTTCAGTCAAGTGTGTTAATGCTCACTGGCGCTGGCCATTGATAAAATACAGTTCATTGCACGAGGTGTTCAATAAGAATGCTGTATCATCATTTAAATAAGTGATATTCTTTCTCTGATTTAAGGGGTCCATTGACTCAAGTTTTTTCAAATTCTATTTACTGAGTGGGTTATTTAGTAGGTTGCTTCTATGTGTGTTTCTGTTGATGACGTGGAAATAAATGCTAGAATTTACTTTTGAACTGATTGGTGTAGAATCCCTCAAGGTCATGCTCGTCTGTGGGTCTGATCTCCTTCACTCCTTTGGCATTCCTGGGGTATGGATTTCTGAGCAGGTATTTTTTACAGTCTAAGTGAAAAATCTAATATTACTGACAAAAGGAGTGATTTAAACCTTTCTGATTATTTCTATCATAGTTTCAATGAAGAGTGACGTTTTGGGCTACACATTAGTGATTTTAACCTTTCTGATTATTGTTTAGGTTAAGGCCATATGCAAAGATTATGGAATAGTTTGCATCCGCAGAGAGGGACAAGATGTTGAGAAGACTATCTCTGATAATGACATTCTGAATGAAAACCGGGTAATCATGCATCCTGATCTTCCTCTAGTTTATTTTCTGGTGTATAAGAAAAGAAATGAACTGCGATGAGCAGGAAATAATAAAAAGAACTATGGCCATGCAATCTAAAACTTGATTTCCCGTGCGTGTGTGTGTATTAACTACTATAACTTTAGCAGGCTAATATCAAAGTTGTGGATGATGTTGTACCAAATCAAATCAGCTCAACCAGACTAAGGTAAATATGTGATTGGGTCTCGAGTTGTGCAAAATGATTTAACTATTGGGATGCTTTTTTCATTTATTCCTTGTGAAACTTGAACTCAATTGTTGAAAAATTTTCAGGGAATGCATTGCAAGAAGATTGTCCATAAAATATCTGACTGTGGATGAAGTGATCGATTATATCAGAGAGCATCAACTATATTTAAACTCAGACGGAAAGTAATATTTGTAATGCATCGTATAGTGCATACTATTTATATCATTTATCTTCAAAAAAATCATAATTAGAAGTTCTGGGGTGGAAGAAAGAAGGCCAAAAATTTTGTGAACAATGGTGTATTGTTTGTTGATTCTCTATTGAGAGAGAGAATAAGATGATAATATCTAAACTCAAGTCATTTTTCTCTGCAATTTAAGTTGAAAGGAGGGGTCCCTTGAAGGAAAATTCAAGTGGTGAACTTGTTTATAGGAGGGACTCAGCTGAGAAGGAAATGAGGATGAGGACAAAGGAGACAGACCCACGTAGGGTTGGGTAGGGTCCACAGGGCAATGTTAAATGGAACCCACGATGCTCATTCCCAAATAAAAGGGATGTTTATTTTATTTTATTTTATTGAAAAAAACTTCCTGCGCTAAAAATTGATTGATTTAAGATACTAGGCGTTTAAAAAATATTTTAAATATTAGGGGCTAGTGGGCTACTGAAAAAATATTTTTAAGATGGTAGTATTATAAGAAAAATATTTTTGAATGCAGGACATACAATTCAATTTAAATAAATAAAAATACATATATTTTTTTAAAACAATGTTCCTCACCTCAAAATTAGAGGGATGAGCATCAATCTTTTTGATGAGCATGTGAACCCTATTAAATGACATCCAAACCCTCACCTATTGATTTTCTGTCTCATAATGAATGGTGGGTGCTTGTCCAATTTGGTTGTCATGTTCTTCCCTACAAATCAAATTTAAGATTTTAGTTTTTTAATTACAAATTCAAAACTGAAATTGAAGATACCTTCCGTGACTTCCTGGACCTTAAAATAATCAAAATAATAGGATAAGAGTGGTGGAGGAGCTGGAAGAAATTGATATTCTTTCAGTTGTAAACAGCTAAGCTCATTACTACTGCGTCTGGATTTTTTTTTTAACTGTTACTTTTGGAATAAAAAATATTAGTTGAGAGATTAAATCGATCATGCACACACAGAAATCAGTACGCATGTGAAAAAAATACTGTGTTTTTAGTTTTTACCTCCCAATGTGACCATTTACACTTGCCTTCTGAGCCCTCGTATTAGAGCTATCAATCGGGGCCGGCCCGTGAAGGCCGGGGCCTAATCGGGCTAACCCTCCGGGCTCAGGAGTAAGAAAAACACTGTTTTTCAAAGTCCGGCCCGCACGGGCACGTGGCCGGCCGCGGGCCTAAAATTACTATTTCAAATTTTAACTATTTTTCCTCCACTTTTTTAAAAGAAATATAATTAGTAAATTATAACACGAATCATCCAATAAATAACTACATTCACTAATTTATAATCAAAAGCAACCTATCTTCACAAATAACTCACATAAAACATAAAAAAACATATTATGAATTTCTTCTCCCGCATCACGAACACATCCATAATCTTTATTTGCAACAAATAGTAAACCAAATCATAAAATTAGAGTATAGTTATTATATATTTGTAATTAAATGGATAAATAACTTTATAACAAATACAAAATATATATAAATTAATAAATTTAAAAAGAAAAAAAGAAAAAGCTACGGTGAAAAGTGCACGGGGGTGGCCATGGCCCTCCGTGGTGGCCCGTCTAAGCCCGAGACCCTTCAAGGCCGGCCCTCCAGCGGCCAATTTCAAATATTTAAATCCTATTTTTAAGCTCGGCTTTGACGGGCGGGGCTTCATCGGGCCGGCCGTTTAACGCTCTACCTCGTATGATCTGATATCCTTATCCTTATGCAAGTTAATATCTCCGAGCTCTACCATGAAGTTTTATGGAGTTGAGTAACCCTCCATTTTAACGCTTCAGTTAATACCACCTCGACTTACATGTAATCTCCTATTTCCCGTTAAGTATCAGAGTTAGATAAGACGTTTTTCTTGGCTCCCTCCTTATATATAAAAACCTTTCAATTGAATGAGATTCTAAAAAGTTAGAGGTAGTTAAATAAAATAATTATGTAGGAAATTTATTTAATTTTTTTTAAAATGTCCCTATTTATGAATGCTTGAGAGAGAGTAATAATAAGAAAAAAAAAAAAAAAAAGGATGAAAGAGAATGTATGTAGTATAATAATTAATTGAGGGAAAAATGAAGAAAATGTATTTATTATTCAGAAAAACTCAAAATAAATCTTATATTTAGTTACAAGCCCATTAAAAAACAATCTTATATTTAAGTCGGTCACATGTCCCTTTGACGTCTCAAATTCGGGTTCACATTCTATACTCATCCAAAAGATGAGTATATAGTGCTCATCTTTCTAATTTTGAGGTGAGAAATTTTTTTTTTTAAAAATTTTTTTATATATTTTTATTTATTTGGATTAAATTGTATGTTACATCTAAAATCTTTTTTACACATGCTATCTTAAATTAATTAATTTCTAATCCTACATTTAGAAATATTTTTCTTGTAACACCAATATTCTGAAATATTTTTCTAGTAGCACTTAAATTCTGAAATATTTTTTAAACTCAATATCTTAATTTAATTAATTTTTAGTGCATAATTTTTTTCAAAAAAAAAAAAAACCTCCTTTTATTTAGAGATGAGTACTACATGCTCATCTTTTTAAATGAGCATGAAACGTGGATTCCTCAAATTCAACTTATCATGAAAAACTCAATGTTAGTTGAACTTTTTCCTGTTTTGGTTTTATTTAAAAAAAGTTTCCTTTTGAATAATTATATGCTGTTTGGGCAATTCTGAGTTCTGACCATGCATGCACCTTGGAATTAATTATGATAGAGAGTTTCAACGTTGAGAAACTATTTATAAGTTGAAATTAATGAACTCTCATATATCAAAAAAGAGATTTAGTAATAATGAGTTAAATTTCCAATTTTTTTCTTTATTTGTGATTGGTTTCAAAAGTCAACATAAATAAATTCTTTTTGTTTATTGCAATTAAAAGGGGCAAAAAAGGCAAAAACACATTTATTACTCTGAAAATGGACATATAATAAAGACCAATTTTTTTTTTTTTTGTCAACATGGACTTGTAAAAAATAGGACCATAGTGGAAGAAAACAAATTCAAAGGGCATGTTTGATATGCGGAAGAGGTGAGTAGAGAATAGAAGATGAGCAAGTTCTCATGTTTGGTACACTTTTAGCGTCCACTTTTTTCGGAATTCAAGTTCCTGGGCCCACTAATCTTCTTTTAAAGGTGGAAAGATAAGATTACACTAAAATTAGTAGGAACTCAAGTTTCCTCTATGAACCGGAATCTTTCGAACATATTTACTCCTCATAAAGAACCTATATTTTATAAGCTAAGAAAATAAGATAGCATTCGAATTTATGACACAAATGATAAGAGAAGATTTTAGACAAATTTGTTTTTTGTTTTTTTTTTTTTTTTTTTTGCGAAATAAATGCTTCATTATAAAATTTGAATTTGACCTATAAATTCGAATTTGATGCACACAAATTCATATCAAATTCGAATTATGAAAAAAAAATATTTTTTCATTTTGAATTAATTACTTTTGATGGTAAAATAAGTATTTACTGATTCTTTTCTAATAGTCATCCCTTCATTTTTTTCATATTAAATAACTCATTTTCCCTTATCTCTCAAAATCTTCCGTTCCATTTTTTTTCTCATTCTAAATTCCTTTCCCTTGTCATATCTTCCCCAGCCCAAACGGGTAAACCTGTTGGATCCACCGCGATTTCCTCCTCCTTCTCTCTCTCTATACAAAGCCAGCAAGAGCGGACTCAATATGAACCAAGGTTTATATGAAGGAAATCTGGTGATGGAGCTTCACGAAATTGCACAAAGAGCCCCTCCCTTCAATGCAGATGCTTGTATGACTTGTTCATGTCTATATATTCTTTGTTGTGCCTGGTATTTTTGAGTCTGTAATGACGAAATTATTTAGGTTTATGCCTTCTTTAGATGACTCACAAGATAGTTCTCATGGATGAAGATGCGGTCATAGAGCACCTTGGTCCTATATACGGCTAAGCAAGTCGTGCACAACTCAATCAGGCCACTCAGACACAATGAAAAATTGCCCGTTTTTAGCTCGCCCAAGAAAGACCCATAATGGAGGGTTTAAATGACTGGGCTTGTCCATTAAATAGGATGGACAACGGGTACACCATGTATGTGTGTGTGTATAAAAGTAAAAATTTAGGAAAAAAAAAACCCATATTAATGTAATTATATGGTTGTTAAGCAAGAGAATATGGTATTGGTCTCATGCATGTATTTTGGATATGGCCAAAGTCTGACTTATCATATTAGCAATGAACTTGTGTATTGTGAACAACTTGTTCACATGCACAATTATCATTATCACGATGTTTTAAATTCCAGTGGAGTCATTTTAAGTTTTCTGCATATAGTTGTTGTCGTTGTGATTTATGTACTTCCCAGTTAAGTTTACATTTCAATGCAATGAGTTTATTTAATTTCCTCTGTTTCATTTTTTTTTTTCATTCTGAGCTCTTTTTGGGCTTTGAGTTAACACTAATTCAAATTTGCTCATTAATCAGACCAATGAGCCTAGGTATCACAAAAAAATCAGACCACTGATTGGAATAACTTCAGCATCATTTACAACTTGAGAAACCAATTTCATAAATCATAACACTGATTTCATGTACTATGCGGAAATAAAATAAGGAAGATACAAAAAGAATAAGAGATAATAATTATATCTTCAACTTTGCATGAGGTCAACGGTAGTACATGAGGAAACTTATAAAAAAGTATATACTCTATTATAATATATCATGTTATATTACAATTTATTAGTTGGCAGAAAAACATCTCCTCGTATAACCCAACTTCTAATACCGTTAGCACTTAGCAGAAGCTTATTCGTAGATGCCAACACCATTTTAATTTATTTCATCACAACACGCCTTCACATATCGTACGCGGCTTCTATATCCCATTTCTACAACTTCTGTGCACACTCCAAACTGCGCTGCATGCTGCTGAGAAATTAAAATAAACAAGGTAAACATCTTCCTTTTTGGTATCAAGTCTTTATTATCTCCTGCAAATATGAAGGTCGTTCTTTTTCATTTGCTGGCAATCAGTCATCACTGCGCATCAGTTTTGCATGGAAGAAGTGACCAACAAAAAAATGAACATACTGCCAGGGGCCGTCCTAGAAAAATACTTAAGAGGGGGCACTAGTTGTGAGGGATTCGGGGGTTCGGCCCCCAAATTTTTTTTCTTAAAGAAAAGTTTTAAATGCATTAAAAAGAAATATAAACAAAAAAAAAAAAAAAATATTCATGAAATCAAGTGAATACTAATGATGTAATAAGAGATCCAATTATTTTACAAACCTATCATTTAGAAAAGTAAGACTAAGTGTTGTTAGAAATGCAGCTACATAAATTACAATGAAGGGTGGACACTTAATAAGTTCAAGTACATATATTTTAATAACAAAAGTATATTACAATAAAAACAATTACAATATCATTCTTCTAGGCCTTTTTTTGGAATTCTATCATAATTGCCTTATTATCAATTCTATCAAATACATATTTTTCAATATAAGACACTAAATAGTCATTCAACTATTCATCTCCTATCCGATTACGAAGTGCAGTCTTGATGTATTAAGGGTGACCATTTAATTTAAGGGTGGACAATCATTCAAAATATGTATTAACTATATATATATATATATATATTATAAAAAACACTCAAATTCAAGGGGGGCAAATGCAACATGTGGGTCCGTCCATGCATACTGCTCCATGCATGAGGCTTTGTCAGAATCTTCTAGCAGGTAAATGTCCTACACATACTAACAAAGTTACATTATTAACAACCATTATTAGTTTATTAACCTTCTAACATTATAAAGGTCCTTCATTTGCAGCAACCAACCATCAAAATGAAGTTTGCAAGATGACTTCTTTGTCATCTACAACTATCTTAGCAAATGCTACAAATCCTTCTATTAACTCCACAACTGAAATCCCATAGGACATTTTCACGCAACCATTTGTAGTTCTCACCCCTGCTACGACAACCATGTCAAGGAAACAACCAAGAAAAAGAAGGATCTTGCAGGTTCTAACAAATATAATGTTACTTTAGACTTGTCAAACCGCTTTGATCTTCATAATCTATCAGGTTATGACCGCCAATAATGTTCTGATACCATAATTGTGTAACACCTTGCTAAAACAGTATCCCTGGATAGACCTGTGGGTTCAATACCCGTTTGAGAATCCCGTAAACATATGAGGTGATGTATTAGTGGGTATGAATGGACGGGGATTTGTATGCAAGCGAATAGCGTGCTCGAAGAAATGGTCTAGATTGCTAAAACAGTATCCTTGACTTGTTCAGATACCATAATTGTGTAACACCTCACTCTGATACCATGGAGTGAAACACCTTTGCTCTAAGCTCTAATACCATACCGTAAACATATGGGATGATGTATCAATGGGTATCATTTAGACAATGACATCTACATTATATCATTGATGAAAACCAAGAAATAAATGCAAGTAGGTTTCTTTTCAATTTATTCACCACACTTTTTGTTGATAATTATGATGTAGTCGAAAATAAGTATCTTTTCAATGGCGGCCTTAACAACCATGGTTAATGCCGTAACGACAATGATGGAAGAACTTCTCCATCTTCTTTGGGAAGAACTCAGAGAAGTCTCTGATGGCCTTAATAGAAAATAGCACACCTAGAGGATCTTGTCCAGCAACTTCAGATCCTTCTATCATCGAGCCCGGCACCACCACGCAACAACAATTGCCATTGGATAGAGGATGAGATCTGGGCGTTGATACAGCTGTGGGTTTAATACCCGTTTGAGAATCCCGATAATATATGGGGCAATATATCGACAGCTATGAATGGTACACGCATGCGAACAGCCTGCACGAAGAAGTGGTATAGTCTGTTAGAACAGTACCCCAGGTTGGTTCATTACATGACAAAATCGGACTCAAAACTTACTTTTGTAACATCCATCACTTCCTGAATCCCATACCCAGTAATTCTGTGTTACTTTAGTTTAATTTTGATGAGATCCGTGCAACATCAATTGCTGATAAGATCTGGGCCTTGATAGACTTGTGGGTTCGATACCCGTTTGAGAATCCCATAAACATATGGGTGATGTATTAGTGGGTATGAATGGATGGGATTTGTATGCAAGTGAATAGCGTGCTTGAAGAAATGCTCTAGGTTGCTAAAATAGTATCCCTGGCTTGTTCAGATACCATAATTGTGTAACACCTTACTCTGATACCATGTAGTGAAACACCTTGCTCTAAGCTTTGATATCATACCGTAAACATACGGGATGATGTATCAGTGGATATGAATAGATGGGGATTTGTACGCAAGCGAATAGCATGCTCGAAGAAATGGTCTAGGTTGCTAAAACAATATCCTTGGCTTGTTCAGATACCATAATTGTGTAACACCTTGCTCTGATACCATGCAGTGAAACACATTACTCTAAGCTCTGATACCATACCGTAAATATATGGGATTATGTATCAGTGGGTATGAAGGAATGGGGATTTGTATGCAAAAAAATAGCGTGCTCGAAGAAATGGTCTATGTTTCTAGAACAGTATTCTTGGCTTGTTTAGATACCATAATTGTGTAACATCTTTCTTTGATACCATGAAACACCTTGCTTTAAGCTCTGATACCATACCAGCAGTGGTGGAGCCACGGTGTTGCCTCTGGGTGCAGGTGCTGACATAAGAAAATGGAATCCAAAAAACAACGAGCCATGGCACGTTTCTGCTCTCCAAATGCAGTGGGAAATCAAGTGGTATGAGGTACGTACGCGCCCAATTATAAGCATATATACTCCCTCGGCTCTTTAGTTAATTTTTGTTAGGAGAAATTAATGAAGCGAAATATATTACATTAAAGTATTCATAATTATTGTTTTCTCTAAATTAATTCATAATTGTGGCTCCACCACTAGCAACTCTCAATCTGATAGGGCTCAGGAAGGTTCCATGAAGAGAAAGGATATTGTTTATCCACGGGTCTATTTGTTCATAAAATTAGCACTCAATCTACCGGTAGCAACTGCTAGTGTTGAACGGATTTTTTCTGCAATGACTTTTGTTAAGGATAAGTTGTGCAATCAGATAAGTGATGATTGATTTAACTCATGTATGCTAATTTATGTTGAACGTGATATATTTGATAAGATTGATGATGAAGATATAATGCAATATTTTTAAGGAATGAAGAATCGAAGAATGTTTTTGTTTATGTTGTAATAGTTTAGTTGACTCTTAATTATTATTTTTTATGTTAAGTTGAAGTTTTCTTTTCTTTTCTTGTCTATATTCATTTGATTTTTAATGCATTTAAAACTTTTCTTAAAAAAAATTTCAGGGGGCAACACCCCCGAACCCTCGAATTCCCTCACTAATTGTGCACACACAAATATAAAATCCTGGCTCCGCCACTGCTTGTATATATAGAGTTCCTCCTTCAATTAACAGAGAGAGGTTTTATAGCCCAACGGTTCAAGTCGACTCAGCTGCATGAATTGGGAGTGAAGTCCAGTTGCAGTTCCACTTGCGGTTCAGCTCAGTACACATGGATACGCAATGTAATGGCACATGAGCAATGCCACTGGCTTCTCGATCCGTATGAAGCGGACGCAGATTTATTGACAGGAGAAAATTAGGCATTTCAAGGACAGCCAAGACCTGGTGTCAATCATAAAAGGCCTTTGCAGAGGCATAACCTATCCGGGTACCAACTCCATGGAGAAGGTGGAGGACGAAGCTGAGCCGTATCTGGACATTCATCAGTGGTCCTCGTTCATAAATATGTATGGCCTTTTCTTATTTCTTATCCTTCTCTGCAACTTTTGCATTATATCTTTATTCACATGTATGTGTTGTTCTGATAGTCACTGCAAGTTTCAATCCTCCCCACGCATGTTTGGTGACTTACTTGAAGAATAGCTCTAGTAGTTTTGTTTATTTCCATTATTTGCTTCACTTGAGAGCTCTAGTAGTTTTGATTCAACTTCTGTGCCAACTGTGCAAAATACATATTTAACCACTAGATTTCGTGTCTGTTGAGAGAAAGTTAGAGGAGGAAATAAGATGGGGAAGACAGTTTCCTGAACAACTGAAGTTCTGTTCATTAATTACTGTTGGTACTTATTTTCTTTTTTTTCTTGTTCCACTTTTGGCTACAGGGTCTTGGGGAGGCTTGGTTCTAGTGGAAGTGTAGCTATGAACTGGAAATGATTTGATGGCAAGTTCATTGTTTTAAATGCCCTTCCAGAATTTATTTCCTATATTTTTTTGGTTTGATTTCTTTCTGTGAATAGTAAAATCAGTGCCTATATCATGTCCAATAGACTTGTAATGCATATACTTGAATTAATTTGATAATTGTCACATTGCTCTGGATAATATTGGTGAGAAATATGTATTAGATTTGCTGGAATGTGTTTGATCAGGATAGAACATGTTCAAGTAGCTCAGTAATAAGTGGGGGAAGCCATTGATTATAGACCCACGGTTGTATAGCCTCAAGAAATCAGAAATTTGGTGGGTATCCAAACAGAGGAGTCCACCAACAGCTTTTAAATTATATACAGGTTTTTAAATTTGGTATTGATAGGTAAAATTTGAGATTGAAATTCCATGTTTAATTGTTCTCATCTCACGTGGGCTCTGTCAAGTCAAATCTGAGTGCCCAATAGTTTAGGAGTAGGGGCTTCTTCCTGTGCGTTGCACGGGTCTGTGTGTGCTGAATGAATACTACAGTGAGGATAGGAATGCGGAGTAATTTGGTTTTGGTGTAAACGAAGTAGATGGGTTGTTTTGCTTAGGATTAAACATTTGTGACAACAAATATAAGATATAAAATATGTCTAATACAATATGTCTAACTTAAAAATGCGACATGGAAACATAGCACATAGATATGTGTGTTTAAAAAATATAAATTAATATTTTATAAAATTGTTATAAGGTTTTTGAGCTTCCCCTCATAAATAAATGCGATCAAAGTTTAAAACAAGAAAGGATAGCAAGCTCATCTTCTTTATTTTGATTGAGCTATGAGATTGTCATGCATTGTGGCGACTTCATCATAAGAGTCCTCCTCTTATGTGCCTGCATATTATGATCATACAACAACCAAAAATTTTAGAGGTAATATAAATTGGATTCGTAAACTGCTTGTAGTGGCTGTGTCAAATCTTGATATCGTCTCGGTTTGCCATTGTAGGCAATCTGTAAGCATCAAATAAAGCTAGAGGAATTATTAGTGGCCTAACCAATGCATCATGAACGTATGTAGGGTCTTTAGGGGTGTTTTACTTCACCTGATTTTTTGTAACTTATTTTTAATGGTTTATCATTGCTTTCATAATTGCACATATTAATATTAGTATGTCATACGGAATTCCTCAACCCCTTGAGCAAATACATTCTCATTATTCTTATGGAAAAAAACACATAAAGACCGGTACAAAACAGAGAAGTGTTTCCAATTTTAATAATCCATATGAGATCCTATGTTTTTTTTTTAATTAAAAGCAAATGACAAAAATGACCTCACACTTTTTTTTAAAAAAAAATAAACATTAACCCTCATCCCACCGGTCGCTGATCGCCGCCGCCAAAACCCCCTTAATTGCTTTTGGATGTGATTAAAATACTTCCCCGTCCTTAATATAAGATATATTTATATAATTTGATTAGATTAAGAAAGTTAGTTAATAAGACATGTATTTTTTAAAATACCATAGTCATCTTCCTTAATTATTTTCTTCCCTATGCTACTTGAGTTTTTTAAGGAGTATCAATATAGGTAAATTAGGAAATGATTGACAAATCTTAAAATTTTATTTTATATTTAAGACCAAGATTAACTCTCCAAATATGTCTTATATTAAGGATTGAAAGAGTAATATGTAATCCCCTAATTACTTTCACCCCCAAAACCTCTCCACTTCTAACTCCTAACTCCTAACCCCCCACTAGATCCATTAAATGGTAATAAAACCCCCTCTTTATCTATTCTCATGATTTAATTTACCTACATGCAATTCTTTATGAGTGGTCTCATTTGCAGATGTGATCACAACTAGTTCTTGAACTTCGTGTTGGTTGTCTCTTTTTACTATTCATTGGGAGAATGTTCCTTGAAATAGACTTCTTAAAATCTTCTCAAATCTTTAAATAGATAAATCATTTTTGTTATAATTGTTTTTAAAAAATGAACCTAAGTACACGTGCAACAATAACCCAATAACCTAGGTGTCCTTGCATCATCAATGTGAAAAATAAGGTCTCACTGAATACTAGTATCATATGTTTTTTGGAAGTACAAAAATACTCATAAACTTTTAAAATTGGGACAAAAATATCATCTTGTTAAAAGACATTAATGTCTATTAGTCTTGGGGTTCAGCCCACCATATTAAAAAAAATAAAAAATGTTAAGATTTTATAATTTCCCTCACACTATCTTCATTTGTCATCTCTTACTCCTTCCTTCACCGTCACCATTTCCTTCTCAAATGCGGAAGGCAGCGGCATCAACCTCTACTAGAGGCGACAGTGGCACACTGAACCATGGCTATAAGGAGATTTGAAGCTTAGATTTAGAGGAGATTGATGAGAGCATGGAAATCGTCCAAATGAGCAATGGATCTTGAAGCATTAGCTAGATAATCGGAAAACAAGAAACACAGAGAATTGGTGCTGGAATCTTCTTACTGCAAGATCTGGACGAAACGGCGACAAGATCTCAAAGAAACTGCAGGGCGAGGGAAGCGAGCGAACGTTGGCTAGATTCTGACAGATTGAACGACATCGGAGCATGGATGGTGCACGATGAGTTCGGAAAAAACAAATCTCACTGGAAAACTAGTGGAAGAGGCAACAAAATCGGTGCTCTCTCTCTCTCTCTCTCCCCGATTCTCTGTCTTGAATCCTCTAGATGTAGGGCTCACAACTCAGAAAAAAAAAAGTGCCTTGAGGGAGCAAAAGCTCCTGAAACGTCTCGCCTTATTCCATGTATTCTTTGTACTAAAACTTTTATGTCTACTGCAAAATTCATGCTTGCATATTAATTTGAATTGTTATGTTTACCTGGATTTCACATGCATCCTCATATGGCATAAAATAGATGGGGCTGCTTTACCCGGCAACAACTAGAAGATCTTCTGTGTGCTTGGGCTTCATCTTTTCAGATCTGTTGATATTTGATTCTTGTTGATGACGAATTTCGAAGAGAAGAGGATGAACATGAGGTTGAGCGAGACGGTGGTTTTTTTGCTTTTTGTTTTTTTTTTATCGGAGGGTATTTCAGTACTTTTAAATAGTAATAAACAGAAGTTAACATCTTTAAATGAAGATGACATTTTTGTCTCAATTTTGAAAGCTCATGGATTTTTTTGCACCTTCAAAAAATATATGATACTGAATGCACTTTATGTAAAAGTTCATGTGTATTTTTGTACTTTAGTCTCAATTTTAAATATAAGATACAATTGACTTTTTTAAAATATTAAAGAAGCTAATTAAATTACTTTAAAGTATTTATATATTTTTTTTTATCTTTTTCTCCAAACTATTTTTTATTTATTTATAAATTCAGATATAATCTAATGAAACAAATACATGATATGATTAGATAATTTATTTAGCTTTCTTAATGTCTTCAAAAAAATCAATTAGATCTTATATTTTTTTGCCATTATTTGTTTCTTTTGTTATGCGGGTTTAGATATATGTTTGTTCCTCAGTTATTTTTTTTGTTTTGTTTGGTTTTTAATCGGTGGCTATATTGTGGGATTTCAATAATGGAAATGTCACTTTTTTTTGGCAGTGACAATATTAAGACGTTTCAATATTCATAATAATATAAGATGGGAATCATCATTTTTATTATGAAATTTCAATAATGGGTAGGTCCCCCCCTTTTTTTTTGCCATGACATTTCATTTACATGATGGGAATCATTAGTTTTAAATGCATAATATATATGATGATGCAGGGTACAATTTTTTCAACATATATGTAGGCATAAACATAAAAAATATTCTTATGCTGCTACCTGGCTTCAATCGGGACCATCTATGGTTGTGTACACACACACATATATATATGGGTTTATTAATTAATGATATAATTTGTGGTGGTTCTGTTCTTCTTCCTATTCTCGTGCTGTTGAAAGTGACATGTAATTAACTGTTAAGGGGCCTTGTTGATCTGCTTGCTCCATAGGCTATGATTAGCCACCCAAATCAATTGCCGAAAACATCATATTTAGGTTCACAGTTTTAGCACATTAAGCGCATGAGAATATATATATATATATTTTTTTTTTTTGGGGGGGGGGGGGGTTTCAAAACTTTTCAGTTGACACTGTGCCGTACGTTATCGTATTGAGATCATGACAAAACAGGCATGACATAAAGAAAATGGGAAATGCACCGCAGTTCATTGGATCTATGGTTTGGAGAAGGATGAACAAATTAAAGATTAATAAACTATAGATATCTAAAAATATTCATGTTATTGGTGGGATTTTTTGTCGTGAAAGCTGCACATATAATTTCATTACTATTCCTACTTTAGAAGGGAAAACAAACAGCCTAATTATGAAAACGGACAGTCTGATATTAATCTTAGTAAAAGCTCATGCGTATTTAAAACTGTGTCTCATCGTGTGCCCTGCTCCCAAGTAGCTAGTGTAGTTGAGTAGTGTTACACTGGTATCCTTTTTATCCTATTTATAAATCCAAATTATCTAATTCTCACCTTTTTAACTCAATAAATATAAAGCAAATTGCTATATCTTTTCAAATGTGGCGCTCATTTATTAATGAGTATTTTTCACTTATTTCTTTTATCTCATTACTACAGATTTGCACATTTATAACGTTTAATACATAACTAGGATATATAACACTTAAATGTAATGGTTAATTATACAACATAAATACTTTTTCTTATTCAAAATATAAGAGCTAAATTTGCCAGATAAAAATTGACAGCAACTAAACGAGTTTGAGTGATATTTTAGATGCCCTGGCAATAGATAAATGTTATTAATAAAATATATATAAATGAGAGATCCCAATCGTCCTCCACGTCGTGATAAACAAGATTTTGCCATGCATCACGCACCACGCCATGAAAAGGCTCCATGGGCATTTTTGGTTTGGAGGTTTACTATGTATGTACGTGGCCATTTCATTTTGCAGAGCTTTATATATGACCGCAAGGAAGGAAAATAAAAGAAATTGGAGGCAGCTGGAGTTTGGGTTATCGATGACATGAAAGTGATAAAGAGAGATTTAAAGAGAGGGGAATGAAGAAGAAGAAGGTGAATAATAGAGAGGAAAAGTGAAGCAAGTGTGAGTGTGAGTGACTTTCATTGAGGATGAGGGAAGAAGGCTAATCAAGAGGGAGGGGTATGCATGCACTGTACTGATGTATAAGAGGAAAAACAATAAAAGGAATAAGACATTCATTGGACTTCATCATTATAGCGCTTAACTTGAGGATGGATCATTAAGGGAGGAGGGGGGTTCCTATTTATAACTAATACACTACCCCTTACAAATAATTAATCGATAACATCACACTTTGTCTTGTAAATAGCAGTGATTTTTTGCACTTAAATTAATTTCTCTACCCTGTCGTATATTGCTGGTAGATATATTAATTAGTAGAATAACATGAGCAGGCTAATCATCAATTATGTCAAATTGTCCTTATTCTTGAACAATCTAAGACTGAAGAATAATACATTGAGCTTTTTACTTCTTGTCTTAGCAGTGATTTTTATTTATTTTTCACATATAGAAGCATTATATGCGTCTATATGGCAGTATTCTTAAAATCATAAGATACATGCTAATCTGTGGACAAGGTTTCTTGATATGCTGACCTTTGAAGCCCATTCTGAAACTGCTGAGTTTTGAAAAGAAGTGGGTGCCCTTCTGCAAAAAGATTCAACCTTCATTTTGAAATTCAGAAGATAGATTACTCAAAGGACAAGATTCATCCTTCATTTGTTCAGTTTTTTATTTTGAAATTCAGATCTTCTAAACGTTGATCATTTTGCTGAACAGAGAGATCATGAAGAATTCAAATAAGGATCAATCATCAATGCCCTGATAGCCAAAGCTCAAAAAGATGCCAGAAGATGGTTTAAAGTTCATGGTCTGGAATGATTCAGGTTGTCCTTTCCCCTTAAATTATGTGTTCAAGTTGCAATTGATATCATATGCACGTGCTCTTAGATCACAATAAGTCAGGGAGAGAATTTTTCTTAATTTAATATCTGTATTTATAACATAAAAAGATAATATAGCCTTATCTAGAAAAAATACCAATCCTATCCAGATATTAAAACCACTGTTTATTGTCACTTGAGGTGGAAATAAACTAGGTGGTCTATCAAGGGCCTAGTAAGGCCTGCCTTGTTTATAAAAAAAGGTTAAGCCAATGCCTTTTTTAAAAGTCTATTTTTCTTAACAGGTTAAATCTAAACTTATTGAGAAGCCTATTAAACCTATTAGGCCAGACCTGACCTATTATTTTATTATTAGAAAAATTATTTTTAATATTATGGAAGTAAAATACTGAAGATAAGCATTTGTTTTTGCACTTATATGCAGTCAGTGTAAGTGAAATTGAAGCACTTTATTAGCTCTTCAAGAAAATCAGCTCTGCAGTATGATGGGCTGATTAACAAGGTTTGTCTCTGTTGGATCATCTGACTACAGTATTTTGGACACATTATAGTGCCTTAAGTTAGCTTTTACTTTTTGTCCAGTGATAGAAATGATATTCTCATATTTGATGATTCTCTTTCATATCATTACATGTCTAGGTTTCAATATTCCATTTTGAAGCCGGTTCACTTTTCAGTTTTTCCTCTAAAATCAGTTAACATCTTGTGCAGGAGGACTTCCAGTTAGCAATATTATTCAAGACAAACAAAAAGGAGAGTTTATTTTCTAATCGGGTGTTAATTTGTCAAATTATTTAATATTTTTAATTTATCATATCTTTAGTTTAAATCATGAAAATAAATTTTTCGCTTCCATCATATTAATATTAATATTAATACCCAAATACACACACCGTGTAGAACTACAAAGTACGAATTCTGGTTCTTTCTAATCGAAAGCCTGAAAGTTTGGTTCTGCTCCTCTTCTTTCCTGTCCACTCTCTTTCGGTTGTTATTATATATGGGCTGTTGTGATCTTGCAACACATCTTTGTTATACATTTCTAATCAGTTTGAATAACCAATTCTGGTCCTCAGTTTGACCATTTTTCTTCCTTTTTGGCCAAGAAATAGCTAGAGAGGAAGAGTTTGAATTCCTGAGCGGTGTATTTTATATGCTGATAATAAAGTATCATATATACATATATATTTTCATTGACTGTCGTCAATGGCTTATCAAACATAAGAATATTATGTTCTACTTCACTCTGTCCATACTGATGTTTACATACAATGAATATTAGGGTACCTATGAACTGTAGTGATTAGAATGTATTCTCTCAAAATCCCTCCCTTCCGTATTCCTTAGTATCCGTGTATCCTAAACGTCCAATATTTGATCCAAGCGTCTAGAGAGAGCCACATCATCTTTTTCTTTTTCAAATTAGCTCATGAGATAAAAATGACCTCATGAGGTAGAAATGAAATTTTTAAAAGTAGATGATATGGCTCTCTCTGGACGCACGGATTAAATATTGGACGGTTAGGATATACGGATACTGAGGGATACTGACTCTGCTCCCAGAATGTTGTTGTATGTTAAATGTATATTGTGTTTCCAATCTTGTTTTCATGTTTGATAACTTCATAGTTAACGTTTATTTTGAGTTGCTGCACCTTGAAGCTTTTATTACATGGCACACGTTTCTTAGATAGTTTGCTTAAACATATTTCTGTTTTAGTTTGAATGCTGAACTTCCTTTTTTGTCGTTCCTTGCTTGTTTATTTATAAGATATCTTGCGGTTTGCTTCTTATATGAGCTTCTCTCTGTGTATTTCTTTTAGGTATTTGATTTGTTTGACACAAAGCACAATGGGGTACTAGGCTTTGAAGAATTTGCTCGTGCTCTATCTGTTTTCTTTCGAATGCCCCTTTTGATGAAAATATTGAATGTAGGTTTGAAAAAAATATTTGCTTTATAATATATAATCATCTTAGATAAATTTCCTATGCTTCAAATTTTAAGTTGATATTCTATTTGAATTTAATTTCTTAATTTACTTTGATGGACCTCTCTTCATACGAGACAAAATTAAACCCACATAATCTTGTGTTTCAGTTTCTTTTCAACGGTATGATCTCAAGCAACAAGCTTTTATTGAAAGGCAGGAGGTAAAAAACTAAAATTTTATTTGATTGTCCAAGTCTAAATTTTAGTTTGGCATCTTCTGGAAAGGTTAAGCAAATGGTAGTAGCTACACTTGCTGAATCTGGTATGAACATATCTGATGATGTAATAGAAAGTATAATCGATAAGGTGTGATTCTCTATTCTTTTTCTTGTGCTTAGGCCCTTTTTCGTCACTTTGTTGGAAGGAAGTTTTAGCTGTTTTTTTACTATTATTTCTCCAGACTTTTGAGGAAGCAGATACGAAGCACGATGGCAAAAGTTGATGAGGAGTGGAGAAACCTTGTTTTACGCTATCAGTCAATTTTGAAGAATATGACCCTTCAATATCTGAAGTAATTTTTAAATTATCCCCAGTACATTAGAAGTCAAATTTGACTAATTATACCTACATATTTGCATGCACGCAATTGCTCTCTGCGGCTGGTATTTCATAAAACCATAGTAAGACTTGTGATTTTGGCTATAACATTTGATTTCCCACATCCAAGAAAAGAAAACCATTATTTCTTCCAATTTTCACTGGCCTATCTAACATTATCTTTCATATGTTTTGAGCAGGGACATCAGCACCACAAAGTTAATGATCGGCAGCCATTTGTTTCGAAGACCAAATTACAAAGACGAGAGAGAATGAAAAAGGGTTGATTTTCCAACAGGAGATCATTTATTTGTGTTTTTTTTTTTTTTTTTGGGGGGGGGGGGGGGGGGGGCATCTCCATTTTTTAGCACATTTTTACCCTCCTCATCATGGGTGAAGAAACCAAAAGTAAAACATTATTATTCTTACCAGCTGGGACTGAGTTCCACAAACAATTCTTAAGCAAAAGCAAAATAATCTTGCTACAATATCAGCAATATAAGGAAAAAACAATCCTATGTTTCTCTCTTGTTGGAAGTTGAAACTACAATTGTTGGTAAGCATTATTGGAATGAGATTGATTCTGTGATGTTTATATTTCTAAAACTGAGAAGCTTATTGAGTTGATGAGTTTTACTTCTTGCTATATGAAGTGATATTGGGCAATACATTAGTGATTTTAAACTTTGTGATTAATATTGTTTAGGTTAAGGCCATATGCAAAGATTATGAAATAGTTTGCATCCGCAGAGAAGGACAAGATGCAGAGAGAACTACCTCTGATAATGACATTTTGAATGAAAATTGGGTAATCGTGCTTCCTGATCTTCCTCCTGTTTATTTCCTGGTGTATAAGAATTGAACTGTGATTAGTAGGAAGTACTAAATCAAATCAGCTCAACCAGACTAAGGTAAATATGTGATTGGGGCCCCTGGAGTTATGCAAAATGATTACCATTGGGAGGCTTTTTTCATTTATTCCTTGTGAAAACTGAAAAATTTTCAGGGAATGCATGGCAAGAAGATTTTCCACAAAATTTCAGACGGTGGATGGAGTGATCGATTAAATCATCGTGTTGGATTTTGGTCTCCCAAAAGACTCATTTGGGTCTCACTTATTTAAGTGGAGAGGGGATAGATTAGGGTTTGGATGGGGAGAGGTCTAATTCAGAGGGAAAAAGTGGTCATTTAATAGAGAAGAGAGAAAGCTATTTGTGTATATTCACTCGCAGTTTCGGTAAATCGGCATTTGTGCGTTCCTTTTGTACATTTTATTGGAGTCCGGCTAGCGTCCACTGCCCTTATGGTTTACTGCCGTCCTCTTCGGCTTATACGTTGACGTATAAGTGCCACAAACACAATGGTCCTTTTTTCGCCTGAATTATTATTTTTTTATTTATTATTTATTTATTTAAAAAAAAAAAAAAAATCATTGTGTGTGTGACGCTTATACGTCGATGTATAAATCGAAGATGGCGATAAAAAACATAAAGGCAATGGACGCTAGCCACTCCCATCTTATTGAGATTCTCTAGTAGCTTATTTTGATCATAGAGAATATAATTCTCATTGGTCGCCTGTGGTTTTTAGTCTTGAGGGGTTTTCCATGTTAAAAATTATGATATCTCTTGTGCTATTTAATTTATATCATATATTTATTTATTTGTTTCCTCTTAAACTCTTGCAAGTAAAAGGAAGATTTAACGTCTTCTGCTATCCTCCTAACACAGATTATCAACTATATTCAATCTCAGACAGAAAGTAATATTTGTAAAGCATCATATAGTGCATAATGTTCACATAAGTTTTTTAATTTGTACACCCACGTGGGACACAACGATTAGAAGTTTTTGGGTGGAAAAAAGGCCAAAACTTTTGTGAACAATATAATGGAGTAGAATTCGTTGATTCTCTGTGGCATTTAGTAAGTTCAAAGAAAGAGTCACTGAAACTAAAATAAGTGATTGTAATTTCTATGTTTATGTAATTCCGTAGGATAATACTTTTTGTCCTTGAAGTCTTATTCAAGTGATGAGTTTTATTTTTCTTTTGTTGAAAAAACGCAAGTGTTGTATCAAAAACAAGAAAAAAAGGCAAGTGTTAATTTTGCTCCTGAATTTGTTGGTTGCTAATTCTTACCATCCTTTGTGTTTTAAAAATATTGAATACTACTTCTGGTTTTTAATATAATAAATATTTGACTTTTTGGAGTGATTTAAGAAACTAAATAAGTTATTTAGTCAAATATATATTGTGTATCATTAAATTATAAATCAATTTATAAGTCCAAGAAAATTAGTTTATAAAAAAAGATAAATACAAATATTTTAATACTATCTCCGATCCTAATTATAAAACATAGTTAACTTTTTTGGAGAAATTAAGGAAGCTAAATAAATTACTTAATCATTTTATATATGTTGTGTATCTTTAGATTATATATTAGTTTATTAGTCACATTAATTAGTTTGAAGAAAAAAATAAAAATAAAAATACTTTAAAGTGATTTAATTAGCTTTCTTAATCTCTCTAAAAAAGTCAACTAGATCTTATAATTAGGACCGAAAGGAATATAACTTATTGCTAGGAAGAATGGGAGATAGATAAAAGAGATACGCCATAAATAGAGTACTTCTTATTCAACAAAATCAAGTAATACATGTGTATGAGTGTTTATTCACTAACCCATGTGGTTAATCTGCAAACCTTCATAACCCAAAATCACTACTATTTATTAGGCCACATAACCATTTTTTTTTTTTTTATAGAGTTAAGGAGCAAAAATACTCTTAAATTTTTTTTTTTGAAAGAGCGTCTGACATTTAAAAATTTTTTAAGTGTAAAAATACCTTTAAACTTTTTTAAATAGGACAAAAATATCAACCTCGTTATCTTATACAAACTTACTGTTTTTGTTTTGTGGGTCCCACAGTAATTGTTTTTAAGTGATTATTAAGAAAAATTACTCTCCCTGCTCTCATCCCCCACCCTCTTCAGATGCTCATTCCATGGACATTCAAGATATGAGCACGTAGTACTCATCCCTCTAATTTTGAGGTGGGGATTATTTTTTGAAAAAATATTTTTATCTGTTTTTATTCATTTGGATTAAATTGTATGACACATCTTGAAATATTTTTTGTACTCAATATTTTAAATTAATTAATTTTTAGTCCTGCATTCAAAAATATTTTTCATGTAATACCAATACCCTAAAATATTTTTCCAGTACCTAATATCTTAAATATTTTTTAACACCCAATATCTTTAATTAATTAATTTTTACTGCATGGAGTCTTTTTTTAAAAAAAAAAAATAAAAAACCCCTTTTACTTGAGATGAGCACTACATGCTCATCTTTTCAATGAGCATGGAATATGGATTTCTCACTATGGTTGTTTCCTCCCGGTCAGTTTCACGACTCATCCACCATTCACTCCACCACACCCACAACCTCTGCCTCCTTCACTGCTTGGACGCCTCCTTCTTTATCCTCAGTGCCACCGGAAACATCAACAATGAATCCATGGAGAAACAAACTGAAGGAGTGGAGGGAGGGGAGTGAGTTTTTTAAATACTAGTCAGTGCATATATATATATAAGTACTTTGTACTCAAAAAGATTTGTTTAATATATAGATCACTTGTAAACTATTAAATGAAGTTTTATCAATTTTTTACCTATGTTCACTATATTAATAAATTATAAAAGAGACAGAGGGAGTGTAAATGCATAGAGATAAATGGAAGTAAGAGAAAATATGTTCTCTTTCATAAATAAGGGTAAATCTTAAAAAATTTATATATTTAATATTTTAATATTTTTTTTGGTTTGCGTGAATGAGAGACTAGTGACTTATAAATTGACACTGAATGGTAATAATTTAAAAACAATTACTGGGGACCTACAAAACCAAAAAGTAACCGCAATTTGCATAAGTTAATATAGGGGTTTAGTTTCTCTCATCATCCGATCCCTCATAATTTCTAAATCTTTTAGAAAATTTGATTTTTTGCCCCATTTAAAAAATTTTATGGGCACCTTTGCAACCAAAAAAAAAAAAGTTTTGCCAGCCGCTCTTTTAATTTGAAGTTCATGCTTATTTTTGGAGGGGAAAAAAAGATGATTTTAGAATATAAACATTTATATAAAGTTCTCTTTGTGCCACAGATTTGACCGAGATTTGTGGGCTTAATATTCATTATTTGCTCAATTATTATTTTTTGACTGAAATATTGATACAATAGTTAGGAAAATTTTTGCTGGTAAAAAAAGAGTTAGGAAAATTTGTTTGCAATTATTTTAAAAATGTAAAATACAAATATCTAATGAATTTAATGGGTGTTGTAATTACGGTATTTTTCAGCATATTAGGAGGATTAAACACTTTGATATTTGATCACCATCTAACTCGTTTCAAACATCCGAGTAACAAATGAATCTGAGTGATATGAATGCAAATACACATCATTAATTATGGCAAGACTGATTTCGTTCAATTCATTACGACGGTGTGAATTTTTTAATAGAAAATTTCTGAATAGAACATACTAATTTTTCTTTTGTTTTATTTTAATCACTATTTTTATTTTCAAAATATATATATAGACTTTACTAACAAGATTGATTCTAACAAAAAAGACTAATAACTCATAACATAGTAAATCAGGGTTCGAATTCCTATAGAGAGAGATACTCATATTTAATGCCAATATATATAGAGACTTTCTTTGAAAAAAAGTAATACAATTCAATATAGAACTTCATTTTTATTTTTACTTAATAGTAATTTGATCATTAAATCACATATGTTTTAAATTAAAATACTTCTATTTGACATAAATACTAGTATTTAGAATTCTTTAATTAAAAAAATACTTTTAATAAAATATATGTTTAAATTTTTATCTTATCATGAGGCTGATTAATTAGATAATTTCAAAATTCTTAGACATCTTTATTTAGTCATTTGGTTGCTGTACAAATCCTAACAAAATCTTTTGAACTTGTATATAAGTGTAGTTTACATAAGAAGAAGCTTACTGAATTAGAATTTTGATGTAAAGAGGAATAAATTAGTTAATATAATTTATAATTTAGGCTAACTTGTACCCTATATTTTTGTGTGTGAAATTTTACCCTTTATTTTATTATTTTTAAAACATTCATTTAAACATTATCATAATTGATTAAATGAAAAGGAAAGGGTAGACAATTGGATTATGAAGATAAATTAGTAATTTTAAAATTTTAATATAACGGAATATTTTTAATGGTGTTCAACGTAAAATTAAAGTTAATGATTTATTTAAAAAATAAAAGTTCATGTAATTTTAGCAAAATTGAAGAAAGACGACGTTAATGTATCTTGTTGGAATAATGTCGCATGATTAGAAATATATATATATGTGTGTGTGTGTGTTAGACAAACATAAGAGTGATATATAAAATTATAATAAATAAATAATTTTATATTCGACGAATAATTTTAGGGGGAAAAATAAGTAAATAAAAACATAAGATAGAAATTCATATAGATGAGTATGACCACGTACTCATGATCACATCTAAGATAGTCTCCCTCTTTACAACCTTTCACACTGTAATTAAAATAATAAAGAAGAAAATAAAATAAACATTCAAATACAAATTACCACTACCATATATTTTTTCATGATTTTCTTTTTCTTTTTTTTTTTTAAATATTTGAAAGGCGGCATTATTGTTTGAAAGCTTCTTCATGCATGAGCCTCCTTCTCTGCATATCTTCACTCCCAATGTTTCCATCTCAGAAACGGTCATTTCTCAGGTGACCAAAGGGATCATAATACGCCGGACCGCCGCCACCAGTGCCGCTTGAGCTACCGGCACCAGACCCCATCTGATTCTGCCCCACCGGATAATTATAACCCGACCCGTAATAGTACGATGGCTGCGGAGGTGGCGGTTGCATTACTACTGGTGCGGGCTCCGGCGGTGTCGGCACTTGCTGTGGCCGTGTGACATAGTGGCCACCACCGGAACCACCGTCACCGTTACGGTAACGCTGGAGGTAGAGAGAGAGAGGGCCTACGTAGTCGTCAAAACCGAGCTTCTCCATGGCCCACATCAAGTCATCCGCCGTCACCGTCTTGCGCTGCTCTTGCTGGCACCGCTGGTTAGCCTCGCTGGTGATGAAGCTTATGTACTCAGAGACACACTCTTGGATCGTCTCTTTGGCTTCGTCGGAGATCTTAGCGTGCGGCGGAAGGATCCGTCGCATGATCCTGATGACGTTCGCCACCGGCATGTACTGGTCCTGCTCTCTCATCATGACGCGCTGCGGCTGAATCTGGCTTGGGTTCAACGGAGATCCGCCGTGTCCAGCTGGGTTGGCTGCCCCCATGAGATTCAAACCTCAAACATGAAAAAAAATGTCTGTCAGAATTATCGCCACAAGAAATCTCTGTCCCATGTAATTATCTGTAATTTGCTCAGGAGGCCCACAAAACACATGAAAACTCACTCTCTTCCAATTGGTTTCTATATATATATGTATGTATAATATTGTGTTTAATTAATTTCTGTGAGTAGGATGTAGGCTGTGTGTGTAGGACTGCAATCGTTTTTAGGTAATCTAAACACGAGACCTTTTAAGTCAAAGCCATTTTTATTTGCTTCATTTTTATTTCAATTTCCGATTGCCTCTCATTTATGGCTTTCGCCTTTCATCTCTCTCTCTCTCTATCTCCTTTTGCTTCCTCTAATTAATGACACAACATAACTTTCATATTTGTTTCTTTCCATAAACACGTATCCTTCATTCATCATCCCCATAAGATTCAATCCCTGTACACATTTCTGAATAATTATGAGCTTGGTTAGTTCAGATATAGGGCAAGCAGAATAACAAAAAAGAAAAAAGGATGATTCAGAACAGAAAACAAGTTTATAAACAAGATCCATGTATGAAGAAGAAGAGAAGAACCAAGAAGAAGAAGGTAGATAAGACAGATTTTTGGATCGGTGAGAAAGAAAAAACATTTCTGGTTAAAACCAGATCACATCACAGCCTGTACTTCATATAATCTAATAAGCTTATTACTGTAATCTTCAGAATCTGAGATTCAAGAAATGCATGAATATATATGTGTGTGAAGTACCCCCACAAAAATTTCAGATCTTCCTAGATTTACACAAAGGAAGAGAAACACACACACACTTAGTCTAACAGTATAAAGGCCCGTTAGATCCATCTAGGTCCAAAGTTCAAGTTCCAGAGGAGACTCCTGTGTTAGGAGGGTTAGCCACAGCCTCCGAATCGGATACAAGATGAATATATCAAAATCTACCCACACACACATATATATCCATCTCACACATACACGTACCGCATGAAGGAGAAGCAAACAGAAAAACCTACAAGAGGAGTATATCCAAATCTACACACACACACATATCCATCTCACACACCGCATGAAGAAGAAGCAAACAGAAAAACCTAAAAGCAATATATATTCAGGAAGAAGAAAAATCTATGTTTATATACATGAGTATTGAGAGAGTGAGGAACTAGGGCAATGGAAGAGGTATGAATATTGATAATACCAGTTGCAGGTTGATGGTGGTGTTGGCGGTGGCCGGAGGGAAAGAAGGGACCTCTTGAACCTTCCATGGCCGTTATCTGAACCACTCTGAGAAAAATGAGAAGAGCAGAGAGTAATGGAGCAGTACAGTAGTGAGGTTTTATTCTACAATACAGCCTTGTTTTTATAGGCTGGAAAAGGAAGATAACAAGGCTTCCCAAGCAACCAAAAATACTATTTATTTTTTTAATTTCTACTTTACCTTTAATAAATTAATTAGTTGGTAATGAAAATTGCTTATCATAACATCAAATTCTTAGTATTGTATATATACTCCTTTCCCCTTTCATTTCTTTTTTTTTTTTAATTTTTTTTTTTTTTCAATTTGTCTTCTTCGTAACTAAGAACATAGTACAGCATCATATAATTTTAGGCAGTAAGTATTGATAATATTTTATAAAAAATGAAAATAACATAAATAAATCTCCTGTCACTTGAATAATAAATAAATATGTAATTATTATTTTAATTACAATTAAGGAAATGAGCATAATTAAATTGCGTCTCTGGGTTCGTGCCGATCGAGGAAATTAATCATGATATTAAAAAAAAATGATGGTATTGATTATAGTTAATCATTTGAAAATTGGCTGTCAAGATTATTTTCACATCTCATTGGAAAATATAGAATTTAACCTGTTCAAGATCATGAACGATTTTAAAAGGAAATTAAATTAAGCACCTTTCTTTCTTATATCTTAAGTCCAATATCATCTTCTAGCTACTTCATTTCAATCCTTATATCAATAACAACTAAACATTACAAATAGTTGATTATGTTTTGAGGTAAACATTCTACAAATGAATTTTTAATTTATTAGCAATGAAAGATAATGTAACATATAATCAATTGATATTCCACTGAAGCACTGCTTAATATTACTTTTGTAATTTTTATTATTAGAATGATAAATTAATTATGGGGATAAAATGAAAGAACAGTGGTTCTCTTTGGTATGGTCACTTTATGAGTGATAAATTGGCAGCACATACAATTTTTTGTCATAAAATCAAGTTTATAAATAACCTAAACTTAAGTGTTTTAATTTGTCACTTCGAGAATAATTGTTTCCTTCAATTTGTGTATCTTGTGCCTATAAACCAATGCCATTTCTGGCTAATCTGGTTTTTAAGCCATGCATGCAGGCTACGTCCTTTAATTTGCTTCTTGTATTCTTGATTTGATGTTACATAAGTCCCTTTATGATCTTAATTTTTAAAAGAAAAGTTTGATTGGCCAAAAAAAAGATTAAAAGAAAGGGAAGCATATGTAAAGTTTTCCAATACTTCTGTCGCCTTTCCGCTTTCTTCATGTGTCTGTCTCTACCGGTACTATTCCATCCGATTTTTCTTATAAGTAACTTTTGCTCTCTTAGGGTTTGGTCATTTTTATAAATAACTTTTTTCTTGTATCTTAAAATTTAAATTACTTTTTTTTTCTACCCTTATTAAATGCCATATTTATATTAATATTATTTTCCACTCACCATTAGTTCTCTCTCATTTACTCATTTATGACCCATTCTCTCTCATATTTTACACTTATATTCTCTTATATTTGTTACTTATCCTCTCTCTTATGCTCTTTTCATAAATATGGGTATATTTAAAAGAAATATGATGTTTTTGAGAAATTTATTATTTTTAACTAATCTTAATAGGAAATAGACGTCTCCAATAATTTCTCTCTCCACTTAATGTTTTAACCTTTCATCATGTTTTAATGGGTATGATTTAATGCTATGTAAAAAATATTCACTACAAAAAGAACTCGGATTACCCACAGAATTACCAACAAAAAAAATTCCGTCAAAAATTCCGTGGGTAAAATTACCGACGGAATTTCGTTTAATAGAAATTACCGACGGAATTCCGCCAATAATTAAAATTTCCGTCGGTAATTTCTATTACCGACGAAATTCCGTCGGTAATTTTTACCCACCGAATTTTTTGACAGAAGTTTTTTCGTTGGTGATTCCATGGGTAATCCGTATTTTTTTTGTAGTTAATATTTTTTTACATAGCATAAAATCATACCCATTAAAATTTCCGTCGGTAATTTTTACCCACGGAATTTCCGATGGAATTTTTCTGTCGATAATTCGGTGGGTAATCCACATTTTTTTTGTAGTGATTCTTATTATATTACATATAATAAAAATCTACAATTAAATCTCACCCACTAAAACATGATCCAATGGTTATGACATTAAGTGGAGAAAATGGTTAATGGAGACACCCTCTCCCATTCATAACCACCATAGTACGTTTTGCACTATAAAGATAAAAATTGCTTCTAAAAAGAACCAAAGGGAGTAAATGATTGACGTCGACGTCGCGACGAATATTTGCTTTACGGGAGCATTCTATGATCCTATCATAGAAGAGAATCCAAACTTAATTTTTATCAATATTTTTTCAAAAGGAAAATATTTCAAAATAATTTTGAGATAGTAAAATAGATAAATGAAGAGTATCATATCATGAATCACTAATATGAAATGTTTACATTAGCCTTTTTTTATAACATGAGATATTATTCAATGGTTAGCTAGTAACAACTAGTAAGTACATTAGGTTTAGTTCCCATTTCAAGTTACTTAATGATCACAAGCTCCCAAGGTATTTATAAACTCCTAAAATTGATACAGTATATTAATATCAATTTAATTAAGGGAATTAATGTATTTTAACAATTTCATTATTAAGCAAGTATCAATTCAATGTCTGTATGTTAATGTTAATCTTAAGAATAAACTAAGTAGATACTCTTCCCATTCTCCTCATCTTCGATCGATCAGTTGAAATTTTGATCCAACGGTCCAGATCATATTTTTCGAAATATTGCATACGGTAAAAATTACGCATGCGATATTTCAAAAAATATGATCTGAACCGTTGGATCAAAATTTCGACAACTAAAATCTGAAGATAAGGAGAGATAGGTAAAGAAGGGATGGGTAGAGAAACCGAACTCCGCCAACAACTACCTCACTCTTTATAATTGGTGAATAATGTAATACTCTATAAATATTATTTTAGATGTGCCTAAAAGAAGGTTCAAATGAGGAATAACAATTTGAGCCCAAAAAAAAAAAAAAAAAGAGGATAACAATGAATAAAGACATGAACGATTCTCGTGTGAGGAACCCACAACTGTAGGACCCACATGATTGTGGATCTTTTTGTCATATATAAACACAAGAAAAATCACTTATATAAAACATAACGTTTGCACTCTTACATGTGTCCCTTGCTCACAAAGGTTTAATCTTTATACAAAGATTGCTTATAGCCCCATGAACTTTGAAAATCTTTTGAAATAAATTTCTCAATCCTATTTGAACTTGGGAGAAATAAATAATTTTAAATTACCTCTTCAAGACCATCATCCACACTAATTTTATTCCTCTTCTTGGATAGCTCCTGACATTATTAATCTTGTTATTATGAGAGGCTTCTAGTTTTAACAGAAAATTAAAATTATATAGTTCTCTGTCGGGAAAAATCATTTTGCAAGTACATATAATTTTTAATTTGATACCTGAGTGTTTTCTCGCTTAATTAATTTTTAATTTTTATTTTTTTATTTTTGCACCGTTAGTCCCTGCCACTTTGTTCTGTTAGTACCATTAGCCTATGTACATGAGCTAATTGTGCTAGCAGAACAAAAATAAAAAATTTAATTAAGAGATAAAAAATTAAAATTTAAGAAAAGGTGTATACATACCAGCAAAATAGTTTCATTATTGGTTAATTTAACACAAAGACTATGCATGGAATTGTATATCAATGTGAATTGGATTTTATGCAGATTTAATGTAAGAGTCAGTTAACTAATACTCCTTCTTGTCTTAAATATATGATAATATTTATAATGTAAATTGCACTATAAACTTTTTATATTTACGGAAAATAATAATTTGGATATATTAAGAAAATTAATTATGTTTGTTATTTGTAACACATATAGGTTGATTTTCCTACAATACAGTTATTCATTGTGAATACCATTGGATATAAACTTTTAACATGTGCAATCAATATGGAAACTTATAAAAAAAGATTATAGATTTTGAAGACAAAATGAATTGAAATCTTATATTTGGAACTAAATTCAACGCTTAATTATTTCTTATCTTAAAGACTGGAGATACTTATATAAGAGTCATGCTTGAGATTTCAGCTAGAATGGGACTGTGGGGTCATACACAGTGTAATAAACTATAGAAGGAAGAAATTGATGTTATGCGAGTGAGCAATTTAAGGAGCATGAATGCATATATAAGTGAGGAATAGAATAATGACATGTAAAAATGAAGCATCTTTTATCCTGTCTCAATCTTGGAGACACATGAACTATGAGCCCTTCGAAAATAGTACAGTTTTTCTTTTTTCTTTTTCAGTTTTATTGTTACATCAATAGCTTTAAATGGGTCCCTTCTTCTCACACTAAACTTCAGTGTTGGTCATGGCGACTCTCAAGAGCAATTTCTGCTAGTTTCTCCCATGATATGTTGCATTTTAATGTGAAAAATCAGACTTATTTCATCATAATTAAACAAAAAATTCACACACACACATATATATATATATATAAAAGATAATTTGGCAATACAAAGATTTGTCACTAAATTAAGTTTATAAAAGCATATGTAAATCTTGTAGTCGCTAGTTAATTGCACATTTGTACCTATGGCTATGATGTTGGAGACATTCACTTCCATTTTGCATGCAAGTTTGGATCAAACCTTTGAATTATGTATGTTCATTTATGTTCTTAATTTTCAAAAGAAAAGTTCACTCAAAAAATAAAAAGCAAAAGAAAAGGAAGCATATGTATAGTAAAACTATTTTTGTATGCCTATTTCTCTTCATACCGTACGATTAAGTTCACGACAGATTTTCACTTTACGAGAGCATTCTATCAAAGGAAATGATCCAAACAACTTAATTATAAAATAAAAAGTACTTTTTTTCTTACCCCTATTGTTTATTTTAAAAGGAGAATACTTTTAAGAAAATTAAGAGAGTGAAATGAATAGAAGCAAAATTTATTGTCTATGACTTATGAGACACATAAATCTTACCTCTTATTTATTACCTCCTAGAATTACTCTTAAATTATCTTAAAAAACTCTCTTTAATACTTGCACCTTTTTCTAACAGTTTCTAAAGCTTCCATAATTTATCAAAAAGAAAATAAAAATAGAAAATGACATTTAAATACCATATAAAAATTTCAAAACCCCAAAATGTCTATTAAAATTTGTAAAAAACATAAATGTGACAAGGATCAAACTAAAATTTTAAAATGTTGATGAATTTATTATTGTGCCTTCCCTTTAATTATCTTTATCTTTCTCTCTCCTCTCCCTCTTGCCTCCTTCTCTTCATGCGCCATGTTCAACCGCTCTTCCTCTTCCTCCTCCTCCTCTTCCCACCGCCATCTCTCTCTCTCTCTCTCTCTCTCTCTCTCTCTCTCGACAGTGATGTTGTTGGTTGTTATGATCGAGTGGTTGTTGTCCCTAGAGAGGAAAAGAGGCGAAGGTGAAGGTTGAAATTAGTGTTTTTGGACGAAGCCAGGAGACTGAGGAAGAAGAAGGTGAACAATTAAAAAAGAAAAAAAAAAAGGAGAGGCCAAAGAAAATGATGAACAATAAATAATGAGTTTGACAAGTTACATAATGGGTATAATAAGTGCATTCGTCAGATGGAAAACATGTCACTCTAGTACGGTGAAAACAAAATCTAAACACTATGAACAAAAGTTGTAATGAGAATAACAAATTCATTAATGAGATTCACAAGTTCAGATTTTGTTTTCACCAGAGTGACGTGTTTTCCATCTGACAAATGCACTTGTTAAACCCATTAATGAACTTATTATTCTTATTACGATTTTTGTTCATAGTGCATAGATTTTGTTTTTACTAGAGTGACATGTTTTCCATGACGAATGCACTTATTAAACCCATTACTGAACTTGTTATTCCTATTAATGAACTTGCTATTCTCATTAAAAAACTTATCAAACTCATTATTTATTGTTCATCATCTTCTTTTAGCCTCTTTTTTTTTTACTGTTCACCTTCTTCCTCTACTTCCAGACTTCCTCCAAATTTTTTGTCATTTACAAATTTTAACAAACTTTTTTTGGGGTTTTAAAATTCATATAATATTTAAATGACATTTTCCCAGATAAAATGAAGAGTATTATTTTAGATAAGGTTGAAATGGAATGGAGGGAAAGAAAAAGGGACCCACAACACGGCCGGAAAATAGAGATGGGGCCGACTCTTATGGGATCCACATGATTGAGGATTTTGTTGCTTCCTAGTAGGAGTGCCTCACATGAAAGATCATTCTCTATTCTTCTTCTTCTTTATAATGTAACGTAGACCTTCCTAAATGATCCTTGCTTACGAAGCTTTCACATTTACAGCGCACCCTCAACAATATTTTCCAAAAGTGTCTTTATAAATAATTTTTTAAAATTTTATTCTGAAGTAAGAAACTGATGATATGTGAGTGAGAATTCAGAAAACAAACAAAATGAGTCATCACAGAAAAGAAGCATCTTAATCCTTATCTTGTCTCTATGTTGGAGCCACATGAACCACATGACCTTAGAATTTCAAGTTATTTTTCTTTCTCTTTTTCATTCTCTGTTTTATGTACTTCAAAGTTCAGTGTCTTAAACTTGCGAATCTTGGTCATCTTTTTTCTCTAGAGAAATTCCAATTTCTGACATTTATCATCAGGAGAGATAAAAACTAATTTTTAGTATTTCCCGTAATTGATTGGAAATCGTTATAATTTAAAGAAATGAATTAAAAGTCAAAGCCCAAGCCCAATTTAAAGTCGTAGAATGTTGGTCATGGGTCATCTTCGAGAAATTCCAATTTTTGACATTTATCATCAGCATAAGCCAAACTAATTTTTATTTTCCCCGAAATTTAAAGACTCAGAAATCGTTATATATTATAAGGAAATGAGCTTTAATTAATTTAAGTCAAAGCCAAGCCCAATTTAGAGGGTCGTAGAACATCATTCGATGTAACATACACATAATTGAATGTACATTTTTTTTTTTTTGGAGGTAACTTTCACTTGTTTAATGAAAAACCTTCACATGCATATTTTCTTCTGAAGTAATGTACACATTTTTGTATGTGGATGGAGATTAGTGATGTTTCACTCATGATAAGGGAGCCTAAAGAAATCAGAAGCCAAATCATGACAGATAATGAGATGCCAAGCAACATATACAAGCAAATGAACATTTTCTAACAACGTCATCTAAAACCAAATGGATATTTAAAGTTGTCACTACCAATATTCCCCCGTGGAGTACAATGTCATTTCTCTTAAAAAAATGGGTTAACAGTCCATTCGGAATGACTTTCTGGTATCTAGAAGTTTTTTTGCTCATTATAACTCTAAACTTGTTAAAAAATGAGCAATGTTATCTTGAGAGTAAAAAAAATATTGACAATCAACATTAGTTTTTTAACCGTTAGAGTGTTATTAATTCTTTTTTAATATTTCCAAGGTCTCACTTAGCCAAAGGAATTTTTTTGGATACCTATAACTCAATCACGAATATTTTTAGGGTGAAAATAATATTTATAGTTCTTAGAAGATTTCTGCTTCTGCCATGGCTTTTTTTTTTTAACTAGTTAGTCTCAATTTTGACGAGGCGTTTTTTTGATTCAGGTCATCAATTGTATTCCTACAAAATTTACAAACATCATCCTTGAACACGTGTCTTCTTTCCTTTTCTGTATCCTTGTGAGACAACCAAAGAAAAGTTATGATTATTTGGGCATCAAGTCACTTCCCCACCAAATCCCATTCATCATTGCTTTAATTTCTTCTCAAATATTTGATATCTTGGCCAGCCAAAGTATTTAAAAGCAGCTTTTCAATCTAATTTGTAGATACCACTTTTAGCATTACCGCCATTGAAAAAGGTAAGTATGTGAGAAGAGTGTTGTCTCGACTTATATGCAATAAACAAAAATATTCGTATTAAAAAAATACTTCATTATCTTCGACTTATAATGCATGATCTTGAAAAATTATTTTAGGATGTTGTAAAAATATTTGTAAAAAAGATACTTCCGATATCGCTCAACCTTTGAAGATACCACTTTCAGCATCATCACTGTCGCCATTGGAGCTAAAAGGTTTAAAACTCATTCAAGATTCTCAAATATTCCAAAAAGTTTAAAACTCATTAGCTCTATTTGAAAATGATTTCCCCCCCCCCCCAAAAAAAAAAAAAAAAAAAACTTTTTTTCTCCTTTATTCAAACTCATATGGTGTAACTTTGGAAAGAAATTATGCCTGAGGTGAGATGGCTGCAATTTCCTTTGGAGTGTCATAAAGGAAGTAAATATTTGAAACTACTCCAATTCCACTACTTGTTGAAGTCAAAAGTCAGAAATGGAAGTCCATTAATATCAACATCTTCCCAAGCATTTCCTGAGACTTCTCCAAAGATTAGTAGCATGAGGCATGAGTTATCTTTTCACTTCGACCAAGGTTATCAAACCAGGATCAGTCAAGGCAATGGGTTAAAGGTTAATGGATTAGCTTGGAGTCAGACGGGTTGGGAATAACAAATTAAAAAACAATTTAAATTCTCATCATAGTACCATACCATCCAAAATTAATTCAGCACCTTAAATAACTAACAAAATAATCATATACTTATACATCTAGTATCAATCGACCATCCAATAACACTATAATCAATAATTATAAATATTGTTCTTAGCAAATTATCAAAACAGATATATAATAACAAAATATTCATACCTACAATCCTTTAAACATTAAACTAATAGTCATTAACACAAAATTATTATTAACTTTAACTAATATTGTCATCTACCTTACTAAAAACATTTTTTTTTTTTTTTTTTTTTTTTTTAAATGGCAATCAGGTCAACCCACCAACAAGGTTGATGGGGTTGAGCCCAAGTCACACCGGGTTACATGAAAAATCCACGTTGGGGACCTACTTGGATAGGTTTCATGGCCAGGTCGCCGGTTTCTGGGCTAACCCAGCCTATCCGATCTGAGTTTGATAACCATGCTTCTAACATATAAGTTCTTAAGAGTGATCATACCAATACTAATACACCAAATTCCATCAGTATGTACGGATTCTTGACCACACAAGTAAAACACAATTTTTTTAAAAAAAAAGAAAAAGTAAGAATCATACAATGCAGGGGAAAAGAATAAACTAACTTGTATTGAAAAATGTAATAATAAATTCTTGTACAATCATGTTTCTAACTTTGGTCACATTTCTTCCCTGATCAAATCAAAAGATGTTATATTAACAATCCTAGAGTTAGTAATTTTGATTTACTCAGATACCTTCCTATTTGATTTTCTACTATTTACACTTCTTTTTCTTTTCTTAAGATGGCCATTACTAAGAGATTCAGGACATGTTTTATACCCTTTGCTGTACTGAACAAGATTGGTTACAACAGCATACACAGTGGTATTGCCTTTTGGTGCCAATATTCTCTCTATAACAGCATTCTGCCCGCATTTTGATTCAACGATTGCTTTGTCTCTCAGCTTTTGGAATATCAAATCCCTATCAAACCTAAAGCTGTCACTTAAAACCTGCAGTGAAGATATTTTTTTAAAGTTTCACGACAAAAATTGACACAGAAGGTGATGCCGTTCTAACAATAAAAGACAAAAATGGCATAAACAGAAGATAAACAAAGAACTCCTTCATGAAAGAAGATTTTCATTTAGGGTTAATACAATGTTTGGTCCTTATAGTTTGCCCACATTTTGGTTTTGATTCCTATAGTTTCAAATCATAAGTTTTGATCTCTCAAGTTTCTTTCTATTTAAAATGCGAGTCCCTATATTATTTGGCTCCTTGAGGACTGAACTTATGATTTAAAACTATAGAGACTAAAACCAAAATGAAGGCAAACTATAATGATCAAACATTATATTAACCCTTTATTATAAGAAATGATGCTCTGAAAAACTCAACATGTAGTCACATGTCATTGGCCTGTCTCACCTTAAAATCAACTAGGACATCGATTTCGATGGAGGAGCAACCACAACCTTCACTGAAGCTGATTTTCAGAACCATTTCAAATGCTTTGTTCAGTGCTGTTCTCCTGATACACCAATTATCACACTTATTGCATCTCAAATGGTTCAACACTATTCCCTCCAATCCTATTTATAAGAGTCTGATAACTTAATTATGCAGTTTAAGAAAGTGATTAAAATTAATTAAAAACAATAAGTGAATATTTCTTCCAAGTATGTCTTTATTTATAGGGTTAAGTAGCAAATCCACCTTGGAAGTATAGACCTAGGAGCAATGTTGCCCCGGAAGTTTCAAAATGTAGCGATGTTGCCTTATTCCGTTAAAAAACTAACGTTGACCATTAACTTTTTAATGCAAATGGGTAATATTGTTACGTTTTAAAACTTCCGGGGCAACATTAAGACAAAAAAAATTTACAGGATAACATTACTCCTCAGCAAAAACTTCCAAGGCAAATTTGCTACTTAACCCTTATTTATGAGGGGCAAGTAAGAGAGAAATAGAGTAAATATAGGTATCCTCAACATTTTAACTAATGCAATATATATAATTAATGAAGGGCAAAAATGGAAAATTCAATAAATGTTTAGATAACTCTTGTCGGGCTCTTATAAAAAGGACAGGAGGGAGTATAAGATATGATTTTTGTTCTAGATTTCCTGACTTTTAATGCATATTTTTACAAATCATCCCAATTCTCATTTAAACCAATTAACTGACAAAAGAGTGAATGTTACTACTGATTCTTACACCATTATTAATTCCATAAAGTGCAAGGCAGAGGCATGCTGTGGCACCTTTTAAGCCGAAATGGTTGTGTATTCAGTATGGCTGCTTTGTAATCTCCTTTGTCTAAGAAGGAGACCTGCAACACAGATACTATGCTAGTCAATTTTTTCTCAATATACTACAACACATTGGTTTTCACAGCTTTACTCACTAAAACAGTCACCCATAAATGGGACAACGAGAATGGGACCCAGCATCGGGGTATCCAAAAAAGCAGAATGAAGTGATTTAGCCATAGATGAAGAAACAACCACGAGAAGTTCCAAGCATAAATTCACCTCAACGGACTTGATAAATGGCAATGCAGCTTTCCGCCAATGTGCACTTGCAACCAAGAGAGTCCAGTTCACGTATTTTTTATCTGTGATTCAAATGAAGGGACTTTGATTAAAAGGCAAGTGATTTTCACAGACAGGACCAGATGTTCCAGAAGCAGAAATATAACAAGCAATGAAGAGATATCCTGACATATCAATCTTATTAACATGGTACTTCGTTCCAGTCCAGGGAATTTGAAAATGACGTGCAATCTATGAGGCCCTTAATTCTAAGTCTTGTAAGTTTATCATAAAGCAGTGGAGTTGTCATCTATGTTATAGATTCATGTCAATATGAAAAGCCAAAGAATGAAGATGTAAATACATTATAATAGAATGATGGTTACCATTGCTCAAAGCTTGATTTAGAATGATCTGGAAAAGATCAATCCTGACAAATGGAGGAATCTTTAGACTAAGCAAGTTCATGACTCCTTCAATTACCTGCTCCAGTTTGAACTAACATTATAGTAAATTGCAGAAACCCGTATAGAAAATTATTCAGGAAAAAAAGAATATATAGAACAGTTCAGATTCCTATATATGCAAGGGCAGTAAACAAAGAAAACCTAAAGAGCAAAGACAAAGAAAATAGTTAATAACCAACTCTTTTCAAATTGTTTGTGTTAACAAGTGAATTTGTAGTTAAACTTCGCAATTTTGCATTTGTTAATGGTGCCCTGCCTCAAAAGAAAATATCTTCTGCACTCAAGGATTCAGATGAAAATACCTTATCTACTGGCCCATGGATGACCAAGCTGGCCTTTTTGTCCTTTGTAGTTTTCTGTGGATTTCAGGGGGACAAAAAATAAACGTTAGGTGAATTGATTCCTAAGGAATCATCAAACTACAAAAAAATAAAAACAGATAAAGAAACAAGAAACAGAAGAAAGTTTGACAATCTGATCTCATTCTTCTCAGCCTGTGATAGGTTCAACGTTGTAAGAGCCCTGTGATTCCCCATTATATTAGGATATTCTAATTCTACAGTCATCAGGATATATGTTGGCTCAACTTGAGTTCGGATTTGTTTAACTAATAGCCATTTAGACCACTCTTCTGTTTACGTAGGACTCTTAACATGCATAAGTTTATTGACGCAGCCAATGCTTATTACATAGCACTAAAACTGAAAACGGTAAGATCATGATCATTGCTTAGAGATGGTGATAATAATGCAGTAAGTAGTTGATATGAAATTGTAATACTAATTCTATATTGTGAATGTTAGGCAAGTTAGTTAGGGGAAGAGCAATGTTAGTTGAGAGTGGAATTAGCTCTTGTTAGAGTAGCATTAGCCAAATACAACAAAAATTGTGTCCCTTAGCTAATTAGGTAGGATTAGAGCATTATTACCCCTGAACCCTTAAACCCTAACAGGTATCCCTCTCACATTGTAAGGTTGTTGCCTATTGTGAATGAATGCATATTCAGTGTGACTCTTGTGTCTCTCTCTTCTCTCAACTCTCTCTCTCTCTCTCTAATCTCTCTTCTACTCAATTTCTCTTCTTCTTTCTAAATTCTTCACATCAGTTCTGTCTAGATTACAGCACTGATAACAGTAGTGGGTAGAGTTCTAACTTCAAACCCTCCTAATATAACCCCCCCCAAAAAAAAAAAAAAAATAATTGACTAATATTTTTTTAGAAAGAAAATAGCATATTGAACTTGGGGCTTACTAGTGAAAGTATTTGGCCTTCACGCGTGAGCTTATGAGTTTGAATTGGCAGTCACACTCAAAAAAATTTAGGAAGACAAATACAGAAATTTGAGTTGACATATGGAGCAATAACCCGAATGAACATACAGAAACTGGTGAGAAAATAAAAGAGAGATACCTGGAGATTTACAATGACAACTTTACCCCCACCAGGAAGTGCTTTTAGTGGCAAGTTGCAAGCTGGAGTTATTTGCAGACTGTGTGACAAAAGAAAAAAGACATAATGTGGTAAAAGATTTAGAATATGAACACAACAGTATAAATTTAAAAGATATTTGTCATTCTAGAGCAAGTTGGTTTTTAGTCCAATCAGAATTACACAAGTTTCAGCCACCTATCTACTACAAGTAGACAAGCAGGTGGTAGGGAAAGCAATATACTGCTTTCTTAAACTGACAAGAAATAAAATATTTTGTTACCTTGTCCCTAAGCATAAAACAATATCTGCCTCTCTGCAGTGCTTCTCTGCAGGACCCATCTCTTTTGGAGGCAATGCATCCTATCCATACACAGAGACATGCTTAGGCCAAGACGCGATAATTTTCTCCAAGTTCTATTTCAAAAAAATCAGTAACTGAAAGAAACAATTAATCCGTACCGAGTTGGCTAACTTAACAGTTTCAACCAGATCTCAAAATAAAATCTTTTTTGGATTAAAAACAGCATACATCTTTTGTACACCTCATAGTTTACATATGTTAGATTGTGTGTTCTGAGTCCCACTTTCTGGAGTTTATAACCATATTATAGCATCTTATTTATTGAACAATCAGAAACTAGAGGTGCAAAAGCAGAGCTTCCAAGTCAGACCACTAAATCTAGTATGCCAGTTATAAATGGACATAGAACTTTAAGCAAATAGCAACTTGTTAATTTTATCTAGTACACTAGAATCCTTCTTTACATGATCCACCTACCTTGAAGGCAATCAACCATACAGATTTGACCCTATAACAAGAGTTCACCATTTTTTATAAGGAATAAGCACTCAACAAATCCAACTCCAACCATCACCCACTATATGTAATTGCCAGTAGAAAAACAAGAAGCAGGGTCTTTTCAAAGCAGAGCTTTCTCAAGCATGGTTATAAGAGTTTTCAAACCAATACCTCCCAGTCAAGAACGGTATCCTTAAGTCTTTTTCGACATTTAGCATTTGAACAGCGCCTTAATGTCTCCTTCATTCCAATAGTTTCAACCTCAAAATCCCGAAAGTACCTTAAGAAGTTCAAGTCATAAAATTAGACTCATAAGATATTTAACAAATAAACTTTTAAGAAATAAGGACGTGAATAAATGAAAATGCATTAATGCTGACAACGCAGACCAAAAGAAAGGGGGTTGCAGATTGTCTAGGGTAAGTTTTGTACAAAGGAGCTAGGTGGCTGTCCTTGATGAAATATTTGTTCTAGAATGCTAAAAGAAAATATTTGACAGAAAGCACAAAAGAAAGAATTCAAATAGGCATGGTCCTAGGCTATGTATGAGGGACTTAATTCAATATCCCTGGCATGATATAGCAAAATCATTTGAGCTATGTCTATAACAGAATTTACAAAGATAAAGTTACGAACTACTAGCATTAAAATAGACAAATTATAAAATAAAAATTTATTCGGGTATAAAAGTGTGGTTGCTCTTATTTTGCTCACACATGTAGCATTTGTTCCATGGATCTTAAAATATCATTTAAGATATTTAATTGAACATGCTAAGATAACCAAACATCAACAAAGATGGATCATGCCCTAAACTGCGATATAGATAGCAATAAAAATCTTACTCAGCTCCACAGGAAGGGCATGTTTCCATAAAGGAGTTCCCATGCAATTCTGCTAGTTTCTCCCTTGGTATTCCAGACCGAATATGGAGACCATCAATATTCTACATGCAAAAATAGAATTCAATGACCTTTTAGACAGAAAAATGCCTAAAAACACCCATAAAAAGATGAGCTTATCAAAAGAATATAGATAGACCCAATTACTAATGAACAGAAAGTTGATGTAATGTAAACAAGGACAAAAATATATAACAACAACAAGCCTTATCCCACTAGGTGAGGTCACCTACATGGATCGCATAACATCATTGTGCAAAGAACAAAAATGCTTTGTTGTTACCTGACTGATAACAAACTTTAATATACCAGCCTTTTCTAATTCTACCAGAGCCATGTGAGTCAAGCTTGGCACTGCACGATGAAACGGCAGAGATGCTTCAGGCAATGGTTTGCCATCACGCTGTAATGACACATCAACAAGAACGAAATTTGAAAAGCCCCATATTGAAGTAATGATAGCATGAAGTATCAATACAAGTAAGCAAAGGCAATAAAGACTGAAAGAAAAAACAGATCCTTACAAACACTAATGAAATAAGACCTTTTGTTTTAAAGGTGACATTATAAAATTTGATTTACATCAATCGAAAACAAGTGATACCAATATACCATCATATAATGGTAGACAACAAATCAGTAGTCAGATCTTGGCATAACATATCATTATATTGAGAAGATAAACTTGATGCATACCATATTCACTGGGGTAGAAAAATATCTATCTGAACATGTGCTCTTTCTTTGCCATGTTAGATAACAAATCGATTAAAATATGCTAGAGAAGGTATATAGACCTTGTTTTTAAGGTTCAAAACGATTTCAAGTGGAGTATTTAAATAAACTGTAGCGACAACAGTATGTACTTCAATTAACTTCCTTCTAGTATTTTGAGTAACCAAAGGTTAAGACAGAACAGCATGTAAAAGCAATTACAGAACATGAAGATCACCTGAAGTGTCCATATTCCCTTGGGGCCTCTGAAATCAGGTATACCACAAGAAGTTGATATTCCTGCACCTGTAAACACTACGAGATGCTTACTCTGCGAGTAGAATGAGAAAGGTATGAAGAGGCTGATTACATACAACACCAACCCACAGAAAGGAAACTCCCTACTGTCAAAATTAATGAATTTCTGCAAATTACCTTTTTTATCACAGCAGCGAGTTGCTCAATCTGCCAAAGAAGGAATTCGTGAAAGAAATTTGCAGTTAAAAAACATAAAAATTACTTCTTATCCAAATAATCATTCCGATATCTCATGAAATCAGTCAAATGCAAAAACTGAGCGGAAGTTATAAGAATCAATAAACTTTTCACATGCATATCTGCATAGCCTATAACGCAGCATAGGTCGGAAACTATACATGTTCTATAGATTTTACATGCGTAATCAGGGTATTCTTTCCGATTTGATCACATTTATGCTTAATGAAGAACTATAATTTCTCGTTCACACGTCTTAGCCACTTTCAACAAATAACTCTGGCATCCAAGAGGCTTGCAGCTGTTCTAAACAACCAGAAATAAAAATTTTGAAAACCCCAACAATAGCATTTAAAAAATAGAATTTAAGATATTTTATAAAACTGGACACCATAATTTGGTATTCAACCAAGCGTTAACAGCTAACCATCCCAAAGCACACCACAAGAGGGGGAAATTAGCTGCAACCAGAACCAAACTACAAAACGCAGCTTCCATTTTCAGGAGACAATTGGACTAAGGCATAAGCAATTTCAGGTGAGGAACGAATCATATATATATGACAAACAGTCTAACATATATCCTATTATCAAATATTTAATTAATGCCTATTGAAAATTGTTCTCTCAACCATAAACCCAGGTAATGGAACACATTCATTCATCTTATCCAGAGAGGCCTAACTCTGTATCGCTCATATGCAATAATCATGCAAGTTGATAATCAAGACTTCTACAACCAGATACAAAGACAATCCAGCAATGAGCTTCCCTAAATTTTCATCTTACCCAGCACAAAACAAGTGAATTAAAGCAATGAACGATCAACCATAAAACTAAAACCCCGGTACCAGATTCCACAGGGCAACAAAGTTTATCAGTATTAGACCCCAAATATCAGCCATAAACATCGAAGTTGCATAAGATCACCCGAGTTACGTGTAACAAGCACAAATAACAGTAACCAGAACCAGAACAAAACATGAGATTGGGAAGACTGCGAGTGGAAAAAACTAAAGAAGAAACCCACCTTTTCTTGTAAAACTTGAGCTGGTTCGAAATACTCTGTCATCCCGACACTGCCCACATCTTCAATGTACGAAAGCTTCTCCGCATATCCCAGCGACATGGCTCGTTGGTGGATGAGTGTACTTCGCACTCAATAGCTCTCGGTTCTCTGATGCGAGTCTCTCTACTTCCTTAGTTAATTTTTCTCCCTCAAGAAAATGAGGTCACCTTCGTTCAGAATTTGCTTCTTTTAAGGAGACTCCGCAGCCAAAAAGCCAATATAACGTTAATAAACATCTCCATCATCCCTGACCAGCCACGACTCTTGGCACTCACAAGTCACAACACACGCTTTTGATCAGCTTTGCATTTAATTAGAAGCAAGTCAGTATTCATTACTTGTAAGTAAATCAGTAATTAGTAAAGTAAAAGTATTTTTATTCCAACCGTGGTTCTCCAAACGTTAGCTAAATAAATATTATTAATAATATAAGTTACTTTCTAACATCTCACTAAGAAAAAGTGGGTAACTTGTTAAATCTACTTGAATTAAGAAAAAAAAAAAAAAAAATCCAAACTTTACGGATTGAGAAGGCACATTCAAGCATTAACTAATTATGAGAAAATTTTGATAAATAAAATATTCATCTAATCCTTAATATAAAATATATTTACCTATAATTTGATTATATTAAATAAGTTGGTTAAATTAGTTAATATGACATGTATTTTCCAAAACATCCTAATCATTTTTCTCGATTCCCTCATTCCCGTCTTCCTTAATTATTGTTAAAGGAGCATTAATAGGGGTGAATTATGAAAAAATTGATAAATATGAAAATTGTATCCTATATTTAGGATCAATATCAACTCCACAAATATATCTTATATTATGGACTGGAGGGAGTATTAATTATCCTTCAGGTGACTTACATTATGAATCAAATAATTCTTGTAAAATGTGACTTATAAGTTAAGAATTGGAGTTATGTTAAGACTCAAAGTCTGAGTTAATAAGAGTTTAAATTCCTAGCGAAAATGAATTATAAATATTGATTCAATTACAAATAAATACTAATCTTTACAAAACCACTAAAAGTCAAAATTTGTAGAAAGAGCGAGAAGTGACATGGGCCTGAGGGATATGCAAATTTAAAGAAAAAGACCACACAAAACTTCCTTAAGTATATAACAAAACGTTATATCTCTCTAACAAAATGTTATATCTCTCTCTCTTCATCGACACTCACGCGAAAAAGAAACAAAGCATAGCTTCAAAAAAAAAAAAAAAAAAAAAAAAAAAAAAAAAAAAAAAAAAAAAAAAAAAAAACGCATGGGTCTGTCATTCATCCTCTGCTTCATGTTGATTCATCATACACAAAAAATGGGAAGCCAAAGAAAGATTAAAAGTAAGTGTCTTTCATTCATCCATTGACGTTGATTGAAGGGGAAACCTAAAATGGCTTCTCCAATAATCATTGTTGCTTTACGTAAGTCCGACGGCATTGACGTTGTGGGTTTGTTATTAATTTATTTGTTACTATTAGTTGGGAGAGGGAGTATAATGAAGAGGATATTGAGTTGGCATGATGTGAATGAATATTGGGGTTCTTTAATACTTTTAAATGGAAATGTTTGGTGGGCTTGATCAAGTGGCATGACGTGAATGTGAGAAGATGATGTTGAAAAGTCATGTCAGCATATTTATTATACTTGTTGTCAGCAATAGTTATGGTGTTTTGTAAATGCCATTGAACTATTGAAGAATTTGTAATTACTATTACAAAATTGGTGAATATTGGGGTTCTTTAGTACTGTAAATAGAAATGTTTGGTAGGTCTGATCAGGTGTAGGCATGACATGAATGTGGGAAGACAATGTTGAAAAGACATGTTTGCATATTTATTATAGTTGTTGTCATTAATTGTTATGGTGTTTGGTAAACTTCATTCTTGAATTTGTAATTACCATTGAAAACCATTCTTGAATTTGTACTTACCATTGAAGAATTTGTGAAAGTCATTACAGACCTTGTGAAAACCATTAATATTGGAGGAAGTAGTAATTATTGAACTTGTAATTACAATTACTATATTTTTCACTTATGAAATATGATATATATATATATATATATATGTATATATATATGGTCTAACATTGTGATGAAATATTCATTTTTTTTCTTGCAAGTTAGAATGCAAGATGACATCAAATATGGCGGCAACACCTTCTTCAAAGTCACTAATTTGTTTTTTCCACGTTTTTTTTGGGGGAGGGGGGAGTTGGTAATGATGGTGAAGGTGAAGTGAAATATAATGGTGGGAGTGTGAGGATAAAATTGATAAAGGAGGGGATGAAAGTTAAAGAATTGAGGGTAAATGGTAGGACAATGGTTTGGTATAGATGGTCATAGGTGTGATATCAAAAACACTTTAAGCTTTGATGAAAAGATTTTAGTAGACATGATTGATGATTATGAAATGGAAAATCTGTTTAATTATAATGAAAGAAGTGCACATGTGTATGTAGGATATAAGTGTTATTGTAAATGTTATTGAAGAATTTGTCAATGCCATTGAAGAATTTGTAAATGCTATTGAAAGATTTGTGATAATTCACTTTTATTTCTTGTTCTCTCAGAGACAAAAATGGTAAATCTCAACAACAAACTCGTAAATGCCATTGAAAAACTTGTAAATGTCATTGAAAGATTTGTGATAATTCACTTTTATTTGTTGCTCCTTCAGAGACAAAAATGGTAAACCTCAACAACAAACTCGAAAATGCCATTGAAAAACTTGTAAATGCCATTACAAAATTTGTTATAAATAATGTACTTTTTGTTAATTTCATATCCTTCATTCAACATTACATTCCTAATTTACAAATATCATGCACAACAAAATTGATTACTATTCATCCATTTATGGAGAGCACCAGATATGTACATAGATTGTCTACAATCCTAAGTACTAAATGTCAAAATAATAAACAAAATGTGCCTTTAACAATAATGATCATGTCTTTCTTCTCTTCCCGTGGGTTGCATGCGTATGAAGAAGTCTCAATGCAGCGTTCATGGTCTTATTCAATTCACGGTTGACAAGCCACCGCATGAGTTGTGTCTATACTCGTGCACCCCATCATCCCCGTACTGTATACTTGCACTAGGACCAATTGTGCAACCAAATCAAGACATGGACGCCACCGCCTTGCCTACAGAACGCATAAACACACAAGTTAACAAATATACTACAACCCAGCATTAATGATGTTGCCATAGTTTGCCACAAACAGAATCACAAAAAACAATGGAGAAGACTTTGAGCCCTTAAGAGTGAAGTTTGGTGTTGAATGATTCAGAGAAGGCAAATTGAAAAAAGACTGGAAAACAAACTTTGGTGAAGGTATCATGGGAAAACCAAAGGAAACTTGGTAAATATATTTCCCCATTGACATATCATGAATCCATATCAACATTCATGAGCATAACTCAAGTAATTCTAAGTTGTTAAACTGAAGTCTTAAATTCATTTCATTTAGCACCAATGAATATCTCATGGAAAAAACACTAGAAAAGCAAATAACTAAGCAATATGTCCACGTACAAAAGTTTTCTATATTGATCCAGTGCTCCACCAAATGCCTTTTCTTTTTTTGAAAAAAAGATAATATATAGATATTTGCAGGCAAAAAGATAATTTTTTCACTGCTATAAAGTTTATTTCAACCATGTGATTAACTTTCGTGTTTTCATGCAAAGCTATTGATTTCTATGATTATCATATACCAATGCCATATTGAAGAGAGCAACTTCATTAGATTACCAATTTGAATTTGAAAGCTATGGTCATGGAATTGGAAATATAATAGGAAAGCAAACACTCTTTCCATTAATTTTCAAACTAAAAAAATCACAATGCTTGATACTCTGTAGTTGATGAATCATAATTCATTCAATCAAAGATGATCCCAATGGCAAAACACCAATCAAATTATCATAAAAGGAATATTGGATTCATTCTGTGAATAAGGTTAAACTGTGATAAGTATTCACTTTTCCTGCCTCAATTTCTCAAAGTCATACTTAACATCAGAAGCTGCACCCACCATAAGCATCAAGAGCAGAGTTGTTTGGTTGGGGAAAATAAATCTAAGGTGATGTTGGTCTAATACTATAAAGAAATGAGGAAAATATGACGTCATGAGCAAAGTTAGTGGATGTTGGTCTACTGCCTTTCACTTGGTGGTTTTGAGGGATGTTCTTAATATAAGAAGTGTAATAATAATTTATTCTAAGGAAGTCAACCGAGCCCTTTACTAGATTTGATTCAGTTTCGGTGAAGGAAGGAAGCCTGGAGCCTACATTCTTTTTCATTGTGTCAGGGTCGTCTCCAAACACTACGGGATTTAAAATCCTACAACACCATACATCATAGATGTTAAAACATAATTACAGTAACTGACATATCATAAACTATCCACTTTGAACATTGATGCCTACCAACCATTAGCAAGTCCTTTGCCCTTTCAGTGGCATCTAAGGGCCCATCTAAGAGTTGCTTTTGGAAAATGATTTTCACCATTTACAAGGTAAAACCTAGGTTTTGGAGAATAGCTTTTGGAAAAAAATGATAGTGTTTGGATATTTTTATCAAAATAGCTTTTGGGGGATCAAATTTACCAAAAAAGATATTAGCTTTTTGTATAATTGCATTTAAAGGATAAAGTGGTATTTTAAATATTATAATAAATACCAAAAATTACATAAAATTGTTAGAAAAATAAATTTCTACCATTAGTAAATTATGTAACATGATAAAAATTCGATCAAACATATATTTATTAATAAATTGTATAAAAAAAATATTTGTAACATAAAAATATTTTGGTATAGTTGAATATAAAGCGTAAGGTTGTATTTTAATATTGTTATGTTTTAAAAAATAGTTATTTGATCTCACTAATCTAAGCAAACTCGGAATTTATGGATTATATTAAAAATATTTTGTCTCCGCTTCTTGTATGCGTGTCATTAGATCGGTTGTAATAGCTATGTTTCCAGTAATGAAATTTCACTAGAAGTGTCCCAAAAGAGAGAGAGAGAGAGAGAGAGAGAGAGAGAGAGAGAGAGAGAGAGAGAGAGAGAGAGAGAGAGAGAGAGAGAGAGAGAGAGAGAGAGAGAGAGGAGGATCAAAAAAAAAAAAAGAAGGATCTGGAGATATGGAGCACAAATGTGTAGGGAGAGAGAGAGAGAAGGATCTCTGGGCAAAAAAAAAAAAAAAAAAAAAAAAAAAAAAAAAAAAAGGATCTCGAGATATGAAGCACAAATGTGTATGGAGAGAGGAGGTATAATAGAGGGTATTTTGGTATAGTCCAATCATGTTGGGCCCCACAATTCTGCAAAATGAGTTTTAAAAAGTGAAAAGTGAAAAAAAGTTGGATTTGACAAAATCTAGGTTTTGAGCCCAAAACCTAGATTTTGGGTGGAAAATGATTTTGGAGAAAATTTAGGGTGTTTGGCAAAATTTTGACACAACCTAGGTTTCGGGGAGTGCCAAACATCTTCAGTGGTATTTCTTAGAGGTAAAAGACCAAAAGTAAGGATATTGGTCCCAAGAATCCCATGTTGCTTATCCTACATTTAACATTTAACCATGTTGGTAATTCAAATTAAAATAGGGCGATCCAACTACTGTCATTTACTTTCCAGATTGAAAGAGTGAAAGGAGCTTCATATAAAAATACCTGATACTTCTTCCTTTACAGTGAAGCAGCTGATGCATGTGATAACAATATATTATGATCTGCTATATACAGCTCAGTGGAAAGAGCAATTATTTATAGGGGTCTTTGAGGAGATAGGAATCCATCATCATAGCCTCCCGATCACAAATATATTTGGCTCGTTCATTGTCGTCCAGTGTTTGACTCTGTCTCCAAACTGTTTGAAGCACACATCTACATATGTTTTGAAGTCCCTCCTGTATATATAACACATATACATGTTAATCAACATGATTGAAGCACTCAACAAGGTTTGTGGTAACTTTATCCCACAAAGGAGGAAGAACAAGTTGAGGGCTCAAAACTAATGGGATGAGGAAGATACCTCACGGCGGGGCAAAAACGTGTCCACGGTGACAACAGCGGCAATGGCGATGGCAGTGGATCAAGATGTAGAACACGCGCTAGGGCAGGTGAATGGGTGAATGAAATCTGAATGAGAATGAAGTGGCCTCCCTCCTTGCCTTCATATGTTTTGTTACTTGAGGGCAGTGTGGTCTTTTCCCCAAATTTGTATATCCCTCATTGGTCTATGTCACTTCGTAGTCTTTTTACAAATTTAGTGGGCATTTGGGGTTTTGCAAATTCAAATGGTATTTATATGTAATTTTCCCAAGCATTTAAGTTAGTCATTAATTTTTTTAATAAAAATTGTTGAAAAATCTCTTAGTACATGATTTATTGTCAAAAGATATATGAAACTTGTTTAAGAACCTAATTGCAACATGCCTTTAAGGGTGCAATCCTTGTTTGCTGCAACCTATCTTCAATCTTCAGTTATGAGGAAGACAAAACACATTTAAGGATAACTAAAGACATATTGCGCATATCTAAAGATAATGGGAAAATTTAAAAAAAAAAAAAGAACTTTAAAAATGTTAAAAAAATAAAAAGGTGTTCCGAATATTTATAATATCTGAGAGATGTGAGGGTTTGAGTTGTCCCTTTCAAAATTAAATGGAAATAACAAAAATATCACTATGTGTTTAAAAAACATGCTCCAATTATTATATACAGGGGTTTTTAATAGGAAAAATTCACCTCAGGGCCTAAATTAGCAAAATAATGTAAAAAAAGACTCAAGAAAAAGTCACATGTCAAAAAAGGACCCAAGACCTTTTCTGGTATTATTTCATAAAACGTTAGTTGTTAACGAATGCGATATAGTTATAGTTATTTACTTGTTAGCACTGATTTAGTTGTTATGATATTATTGTTAATGTTTACTGATTTAATTGTTAATATTCTACTGATATAGTTGTTAATGTTTATGAAATAATACCAGAAAAGACTCTGGAACCTTTTTTAATATGTTACTTTTTCTTGGGCCTTTTTTGCTAATTTGGGCCCTAAGGTAGATTTTTCCTTTTTAATAAGTTTAGATAAGATTTTAACAAGTTCTAAAGATTTTAACAAGTTCTAATTCAAAAGTCACCACTTGCTTGATTCATACTTTGATAAGCATTTCACAAGTTCAAATAAAGCTTTAATAAGTTTGGATAAGATTTTTACAAATTCAAATTCAAATATCATCACTGTTACAATGACAAGATATTGATTCTCACTTCTACTAAAGGTTTCACAAGTTCTAATAAGATTTTTACAAATTCAAATTCAAAACTCACCATTTTGCCAAAATTGCAAGCTACCACTCTGGTCTTATTTATAAGTTTTTTTTATCAAAAAATTTGGTCCTATTTATAAATACAATTTCGGGGTAGTAAATAAGATTGTGATCATTTACCCATATTAATCATACCCATGACAATAAATTTTGAAGATAGAGAGAGAAGAAGAGAGGGCTCATTCATAAATGAAAGCAAAATTAAAAAGTTATATTATAATCATTGAGTTAATTACCTCTATTTGGTAGGTGAGATTTAGTTTAAAATGACTTATAAATAGGACCAAGGTGATATTAATTCTTGCTTTTGATAAGAGTTTCATAGGTTTAGACAAGGTTCTAACAAGTTCTAATAAGATATTTACAAATTTCAAATCAAAATCACCATTTGTAACAAATGGCAAGATATTGATTCTCACTTCTGATAAGGATTTTATAAGTTCAAATAAGGTTTTAACAAGATTTGATAGGATTTTCCAAAAATTCCAATTCAAAATTCACTACATAATACAATGATAAGGTATTGATTCTCACTTATAACAAGTGTTTTACAAATTAGCAAAAAAGGCCCAAGAAAAAGTAACATATCATATTAAACTTCTGATTGAAGACGGGTACCGGATGATATAATCAACATTAAAAATTACCATTGGATGATCCTTTAGTAGAGTAGGAAAAACTAATATCGGAGTATATGATATTGTCTTGGGCATTGAACGAATAATAAAGATATGATCTTGTTTTCGGCATTGAACCAATGTTGCTCACTCCCGCTTCGACAATCATACTCGTCTTTGCTTTGACCAAAAAAAAAAATTTGCTCGTCTTTGCATGAGCCCTGGCTGTGTCTCCATCAAACCCCTTTAGAGAGAGCTAACGTGGAATTCGACAATAGAAAAGTTTAGGGCCCGTTTGGTACACTGCGAAAGGAAGCTAGTTCCTTTATTTGATACATATTTTGTGTCAAATCTTCCTGAAAACTTAAGCTCCCGGGTCTATCAATCTCCCTTTATATATGGAAAGATAAGATCCCACTAAAATTAATAGTATCTCAAGTTTCCACGTGAACAAAGATGACATTTTTCGACACAAATTTACCCCTTATATAATATTTTGTAATGATGCAAGAAAATATAATTAAATTCAAACTTATGCAATAAGTTCAAAATTGATAGGAGAATATTTTAGGCAAAATCAAACTTGAAGTTTTTAGGCAAAATTGAACTTGAGAATATTTTAGAAAAAATCAAATTTGATAAGAGGATAGTTTTTAAAATATATTTTAGCAAAAAATTATTTTTCCTTTTCATTTTGAATTAATTACTTTTAATGATAAAATAGGTATTTATTGATTCTTTACCGATTATTACCCATTCATATTTTTCCAATCAAACAAAACATCCTCCTCATCTCTCAAAATCTTTCCTTCCCTTCCTTTTCCCTTCTTTAAGTTCCTTTTCCTATTTAAATCTACTTCACACTCCCTCTCTCGTCGTTATTAATATGGATCAACTAACAATTCTCATATACCACAAAAATAGTTAAAGTCAATAAAGTTGTCCCAAAATTTAAATAATTTCTAATATTACCTTTACTAATTGTAGAAACTCTAATATTATATTAATTATTATTTTCACTCATTACCTTTATTAATTAAGGACATATATGATAAAAAAAATAATTAATGCTCGTTTATGTTTTATAAAAAAAAATAAACACAATTATTAGTTTGTGCTTATAATAAAAACGACCCGGCAGCATTCCACAATTAACTAAAAAAGGTGTATTCGAGTTATCCGAACATAACCCACAAAGGAAATTTAAAAAAAAAAAAAAAAAAAAAAAAAAAAGTTCAAACACCTTTCTTTCGGTGGTGCCGAAACATCTTACCAACAATAGGAGAGGAAGAGACTCCAGAAGCGGACCAGATCTATGGAGGATGATTTGGGGACACAAGTCGCCGAAAATTTAGATCTGCAGCGGATACAAGCCGTCGTCATTGAAGGCCGCCTAAACAACTTACCAAGCCGCTGAAACAACTTACCAAGAGCAATCACCGTCGTTAAAGGTTGCCGTCGCTGGAGAACGCATTGTCGTTTCTAGAGGAGAAGAGGAAAGAAGGAGAGGGAGAGCGAGATTTGGACCCAGAGAGAAAGGGAAGCAGAGGGTTTGACACTTGACAGTAAAGGATATTTTTGTCATTTTATATTTAATTTTAAATGGACAAATCAAACCCTCATATTTTTACAATATTATGAATACTAGGAGCACTTTTTATCATTTAATATTTATAAAGTTCTTTTCGTTTCGATTTTGCAAAGATAAGTTACACAAACACATCAAAGTCATGAGTCCTAGTTATCTTGATTCCTTAGGGCCCGTTTGGTTCAAGAAAATCGAAGGAAGGAAAAGGAAAATTGACATTTTCCAAGCGGCCGTTTGGTTCGCATTTTCCCTGGAAAATATTTTCCGCCGCCACGCCATTCTCCTCAGCGTTTAAGGGAAAATGGGTTCCCACCAAAAATGGTGGGAACCCATTTTCCAGCGCTATGAAAATGGGCTAAAGTCGATTTTGCCCCGATCACATGGCGAGAGAGAGAAGAGCGTGACGCCGGGGGATAGGAAGAGAGAACAATGTGATGCCGGAGAAGAGGAGAGAGAAGAGCGTGACGTCGAGGAAAGGAAGAGAGAGAACAATGTGATGCCTAGGGAGAGGACGAGAGAGAAGAGCGTGACGCCGAGGAAAGGAAGAGAGAGAACAATGTGATGCGGGAGAGGAGGAGAGAGAAGAGTTTGACGCCGAGGAAAGGAAGAGAGAGAACAATGTGATGCCGGGAGAGGAGGAGAGAGAAGAGCATGACGCTTGGGAGAGAAGGAGAGAGAAGAGCGTGACGGGGAGAACGGTGCAAAAATCTCTCAGTCTCTGAACAAAGAAAGAAGGCCACAGCAATTGCCAATGGCCATGGGCAATTCTCGAGAATTTCCGGCAATTCTCGAGAATTGCCCAGGGCAATTCTCACATGAGAATTGCCATTGGCAATTCCAATTGAGAATTGCCATTGGCAATTCTCGAGAATTTCGAAAATTCTCGAGAATTGCCATGCGGCAATTCTCATATGAGAATTGCCATTGGCAATTCCAATTGAGAATTGCCATTGGCAATTCTCGAGAATTTTTGAAAATTCTCGAGAATTGCCATGGCAATTCTCATATGGAATTGCCAATGGCAATTCCAATTGGGAATTGCCGGGGGCAATTCTCGAGAATTGCCGGAAATTCTCGAGAATTGCCCATGGCAATTCCAATTGAGAATTGCTCTGAGCAATTCTCGAGAATTGTCGGCAATTCTCGAGAATTGTTAAGCCAGTGGCCGACTGTCGGCCGGAGGGTTGTCTGTGGTTGGCGGTGAATGTGTTTTTTTTTTAAATGGAATTTTTTCAAAAATATTTTATCTATAAGGGTAAAATGGTATTTTGCCTCATTTTCCTACCTTATTTTCTTCCAACCAAACAAAAATTTTCCTATCAACCCATTTTCTTTTCCAGTGCCAACCAAACGCATCGAGACAAAATATTTTCCATTCTTTTCATTTTCATTCCTTTCCATTCCCACCTTTTCTTTAATCCAAACGGGGCCTTAGACATAAATTTTGGAGAATTCTCCAGGTTTTTGTTTATTTTGTTGGGACCTACAATAAAATTAAACTTTAAAATTATCAAATTTCAAATCAGTATTTTTTTTTAAAAAAAAAGGCTTAAGTATACTTTTAATCCTTTAAGTTTATATGAAGTATACTTTTGGTCCCTTAACTTCATAAAGTATACTTTTAGTCCTATAATTCTAACACCATTAGTTCCGTTGCAAACTTAAAGGTGTAAATTTAAGTGATAATTTTGTGAATGCTATTAGGCTTAAATCTAAAATAATTAAAGAATATATAAAATTTGTAATTAAATGCTTTAAAATTATTAGTAACATTAATTTTAAATTTTAGGACATGTTAAGGGACCAAAAGTATACCTTATGTAAAATTAAAGGATTAAAAGTATACTTTAGCCTTAAAAAAATTAAATCATAAATTATTTATCAAATTTTGTCATTTCTAATCAACTCTGCTAATAAGTTTGTTTGATTTAGAATTTTACAATAAATTCGTTTTTTACCTTCTTGTCTCTAATTTATTGTGAAATGACGTTGAAAGGTAAGGCCAGAGGAGGGTGTCTTTTCCATGGCTGCTTCCAGTTATGGAGCATGGGGCAAGTGACGAACCGGTTTTGGTGTTTACTTTTTTGGATAGATATCATTTACTTATCTTACCTACATCGTTTAGATGAGATTTAGATGTTCTAGATTTAGTTTTTTTAAATTGGTCATTTTTAAATGAAAAAAAAATCATTTTTTTAAAAAATATTAATTAAAAGATTATTTTTATTTTAGATTTTTTTATCTATTATAATAATTTTTTTAAAAAAAATAAAAGTAAAAAATAATCAAATATGAACTATTTAAATCTTGTTTAAACGATCCAAATCAGATAAACAAATGATACCAGAAAGATTGGCACCGAAACTAAAACCGGGCAAGTGAAGCAAATGATGATGTCTTCATCATATCAATCCCACAAAACATGTAATTCTCTTCCTTCTTTCAAACTTGCATCATTTCTCACGGTCCCCTAAGGCCCCAACTTGCTTTTCTTTCTCTTCAATTTTTCTTGGGCAAGGCCCCATTAAAAAAATATCTAAAAAGGCCCTAAGATTCTGAAAATTTTCAAAAAGGCCCCAAGATTCTGAAAATTTCAGAAAAGGCCCTTCGAGAATTATGGAGTTGTTAATGGATCGATATAGTTGTTAGCGGGGCGATATAGTTGTTAAATGGGCTGATTTAGTTGTTTAAAAAACAACTAAATCACCCCCGCTTAACAACTATATCGGCCCGCTAACAACTATATCACCCCATTAACAACTCACTTGGGGCCTTTTTGGGTATTTTCAGAATCTTTTTTTGGGAATTTTCAGAATTTGGGGGCATTTTTCATTTTTTTGGTAATGTGGGCCTTGAAAAGGATTTTCCCATTTTTCTTGTTCTTATTTTTCTTTTTTATATATATTATATGCATCTCCACCATCATCAACGTTGCATGTTATCTTCCCCAATATGTTTTGCAATTTAATATTAATAAAATATTATGTATATGGGTGAAGTCCAATTTTATCCAAGAAGTTTCGTATGCGACCGTTGGATCCGTTTCACTCTGAAAATATATATATATTTTTTTAAAAAAGCAATTTTTAAAAGCCAATGTTAGTTTTTTTATTTATTATTAATTATGACGATTTGCTCCTTTTTAAATATTCCCACAGTAAAATTAGTTTGACAAAGACTTTCAGATATTCATAACTCTTATATTAAAAACTTTCAACATTGAAGGTTAACATCACATATATTGATAACTTGAAGCATATTGGCCACAATCCAAATGTAGAGCCATCATTCTCATCTTCTATCTATATGTTGAAAATGATATGAATATAATGTAATGGAATATGGGGTGATAAAGAAAAAAGAAGAAGAATAATTAAACCTACAACCTCCGACTAAAAGAGGGCAGGCACTCAAAGTCTAAATTACAATAAGTGTGATTAAACCGACAACCTCCTACTAATATGAGAGTATTCATACTACTAGGTTACAAAAAATTTGAATAGCATGGCGACTTTAATTTGTTTATGCTTGGGTAAACAACTTAATTTGCTTGTAGTATTCAGAGAGGGCCCTACATTGGATAATATAATGCACCAAGCAATTCCATGAATACTCCCGTTGTTTCCTGCAAATAATTCACAAAACATTTTGTTAATTTCAAGCTTGTATCTAATTAATTAAAAGAGGAAATTAAGTAATACTCACTTGTTGGAATTAATTAGAACTTTAGCTTCTTGATGAAGAGGAGTCGGGTCTCTCTTTGCCTAAAATAAAATAAAAAATCATATCTTGGATAATACTTAAGATGCATGTCTTTTATTTCACACATCTTGAGAAAAAATGTAGTAAAGAATAATATTGATGACTTACTCGGCCAGTATATAAAATAAGACCCATCATAGCCCAAGCTCTTTGTACCACATTTGATTGGCTTCCTTCAACTGGTGTCTACTTCTGAATCATCCATCAAAGCATTAAATTAATTAATTTCTCCCATGCATATGGATCACTTCTAATTTTCTTTAAGGAACTCCAGCATGTATGCTTTATTTAAAGTATTTCCTCCGGTCTTAATTATAGGAACACTTTTATAGTACAAATTTATACTATAAAAATGTTCCTATAATTAGGACCGGATGTAGTATTAGTTTTCCCCCCACAATATCCCTGATTATATTAACTAAAAAACTTCTTAACTAATTAACCAAAATTTTCTAACTAATGACTTTTATAGAAGGCAATTTTGATATTTTACCTCCCTTAAGTCTATAATATAATAGTTACTTAACTAATTTGGGTATATTAAGAAAATAAAATAAAATGATTAATTTAAATAAATATGACATGATCTCCCTAAAATATTTGTGTGCAACATTGGATTATACTACCTATAATCCTTAACATAAGAGTTGGATATGGTCCAAATTAAAATGTAACATCCCAATCCAATTTATCTCTTACATTTATCATTTTATTTTCTCTCAAACTAATATTTATCTAACTTATAAATAGTTATACAATCTAATGTTTTGTAAACTAAGGAATGGATACACTATAATTCAATGATACACATTGATATTTTAAGGAAAGATCATGTCTCATTTATTCAAATTAACCAATTTAGTACATTTTCTTAATTCTTTCCAAATTAGTTAAGAAGATTTCATATCAGGTACTAGAGGAGATATCTGTCTATAAGTTAGATGAATTCATTTGGAAAAAAATAATAAATATAGGAGATAAAATGGATTGAGATCATCATATTATATTTTGAACCAAATTTGACACCCTTTTAACTTTTACTCCAAGTTTAACAAGTGCAAGTTAACGGCCCTATTTATAAGGTAAAGAGAGAAAGAAAAAACGGTTTTTTTGACAACAATGTTCTATTTATAAGGCTTCTCATTAAATTTTTCATACAAATAGATATACAATTTTACCTTCCACTTATTATTGTATTAACTTTGTCCTCATAAGTATATATATATTAAATAGAGATAAAGGAAAATTGTTGAATTTTATTACATAGTTAATGAATTTAAAGTTTTTATTGGTATGTGTGAAATATGAAATATGTTCTCATGTTGTAAGTGTTTTCCTGTTACACACAAAAAATGGTGAGACACACACACACATATATATATAATTAACATTATATATATATGTATATATTTCATGTGTGTATCTTTTTCTTCTCGGATGAGTTTAAACCCTATATATATAGGATCGGATGAGTATATATAGGCAAGAAAAGTACTGTTTTAATGTGCTGGGTAACAAAATATAATATGAATTACTTTATTGGGATATGAAGGATAACGGGCTCTCCACCCACCATTTTATTTTTGTGTTGTGAGAAGAAAATTGACAGCTTTCCGAATAGCAGCACAATTGTCATAAGTTCTGCCAGCTGCAACAAGTCCACCAATTGCAAATATTGTTCCATAAATGAAACAAACTCCTCAACTACCATACCAAGAGCCATCTTGTGTTTGAGTTTCTTCAATGAATCTCACAGCCTTCTCAATACAATTCTCAATTTCTTCCTTTCTATGTGTTGGATATTGCTCCTTAAACTTCACCAGAGCTTCAATTGCTGCCCCAGTGCATTCTACATATTCATGCTCCAACACAATGATCTCAAAAAATTCTATGGGATTCAAAACCTGCTTTCCCAACAAGCAAATACAGTATAATGGAGTAAGTAATTAATGAGTTGTTAGCTAAAAATGTTTAGATAATGTATATGTACTTTTAGATGAAAGCCAAATGACATATTATATTATAAGTATCCTCTAATTCTAAATATTAGAGCTAGATAATTAATTTGCATATATTAAAAAAATTTAGTGAAGTTAATTATTTGTGAAAAAATTATTAATTTAGCAGATAAAGTAGGTTAGGGTTTTATATTTAATTAAGATCAAAACAAGCTCATCTACACTAAATACGAGTATTATATATTGGTTCGGAGGGAGTATGACAATTAAGACATTTAATTTAAAGACGAGAATTTATGATAATTTGAGTCTAAAATATCTTTAATTCACTTGTATCTAACATTAATAAAGTGTGTAGAATTCTTACTTCTAACCAATCTTGAGCTCTGATTGGTTCCCAAAGTGCTAAACCACCTTTTTTACTCCAATAAATTTTTCAAAAAACCCGTAAATTAGTGCACACCAGTTCAAATAGAATATTCTTCAGAATTAACTGAATCAGATAATAAAAAAAAATCACCTGAAGTGATACTGTGATAGCACTATATTCACAGAATCAAACAATTTCTCAGGTTCCATCTATTCACCCACAACCTCTGGAGGCAACTTCGATAAAAGAAGACAACACTGGAACAATATGTAATGTATATGGCAACAACACACAAACACACACACATAAATATAACGTGAAGTTAAGCATTACATATGTATGATTATCTAGTGAATCAATCACCTTTAAAGCTTCTGCTGTGCAATCTGAAACCTGAAATCCTACGTCTTGATCTGTAAAGGTCCATGACCCTTTAGACCTGTGACGATACATGCTCTTGAAGTCTCCAGAAGGATTGTTCTCAATGAATGAATAGAAAAATCTTCTATACTAAGTTAATTAATGAATAGCTTTTCCTGGTTAGATGGAAAAACACTTGAGATTCCTTGATGAAATAATGTCCTCTTTTGCAAGTGCAGGAGCAATTTCTTCAATTAGGTTTGTAGCAAGTAAAGCTTGAATAGCAAAGCTAGCGTCCCATGTTTGACTTCCGATACTCTGCACATAAAAGTATCAAACCTCGAATTATTATGGTCTACAAAAGCAAGTTAAATGTTAATTAATAATAATAAAGTCATGTCAAAATATATAAATTTTGCATAAGAAAAGCATGGTAAATATGAATTTTTATGATTTCATTTTTCATAATTATTAAATTTCACCTACATGGTCATTCCATATTCTGAAACACATAAGTAATCAGGAACCCTGGCAAGATGCTTCTTGAAAGCTTCTCCATTGGGATCTTCAGCCCAGCAAACAACCATGCATAAAGACTTCGGAAAGATACATATATAAAAGGACATATTTTAATATTAGAACTTTAGTATTTCCAATCTAAATTAACTTCAGCCGTTTAATTTTGATATTGTATTTGTTAACAAAGAAAAATTATTACCTTTTGTACACATCCAATAGTCATGTATATATAGAGTATTCTCATCTTCATATATGGTTCATTGTTTTTTGAATGGCCTTCTCTCTAACCAATTTGTTGGAGGGCCAACGAGTAAGAAGTGGTTCACTTAGTATGCATAAACTATCCCACATGAGATATTGTATCAAGGGATGTGGGGAATAAAGATCCTCCTATAATATATATAAATAGCATATGATGGTCATTGTTACACGATGATCAAATTATAAATTTATAGGGTTAAGTAGCTTCCGTCACTCTAAAGTATTTTTCTAGTAGCACACAATATTCAAATTGTAATTTTTTGTACATCCAACATCCTAAAGTCTTTTATATTAAATGACTAAAGTTGGAAAGTTGTTAAATTTTAATGTAGAGTTAATAAGATTTAAGGTTTTTTTTTTTAGTGCCGGTGAAGTATGTTCATAATAATAGAGGAGTGTGTGTGTGTGTATATATATATATAATCATCCTAAGCACCCGTCAGGAAGATAAAAGAGATATTCACACAAAAGTGATGATAAAAACCATTAGTTAATCATCAACTAATGACAATGAAAACAACAAACCCTCAAACTCCTTGGGAATAACATATGGATGAGGAGCAATTAGTTACCCACTTTATATATATATATATATATATATATATATTATGGAACGGAGGGAGTATATAGTATACAAATTTTAATGTCACCAACTAATTAACTAAGTGATTCACACAAACAACAAACTAATCACCTTGGCTAATTTAACCGTTCAACAACTTTCATATTAAAAATATTATAAACAAATTAAAGTAAATAAAAGTAATTAAAAACAGAACAAGGGATACACGCACACACACACACACTGCCTGTTTAGATTAATTAGGGTTAGAAATTACTTTTCCAACTTACTTTACAGTGTAAGAGGTAATTAAGTGAGAGTTCAGCTGGCGTGAACTTGCTGTTGAAACGCTAACTCAAACTGGAATTTAGAAGATGGATTAAACTATATAGGTAGATTTGATGCCATGCATGGCTATGAAGCTTTATGTTGGCACTGGCTTTTAAGTAAAAGCATGCAGTAAATTCAGATCAATAAAACAAATATGGATCCAAATCAAATAAGAGGAACTATAACACACACACATATAGAGAGAGAGAGAGACCTAAAATCGCCATAAACGATCGCCACAGGCTCTGTAACATGAGCGATTAGAGGAGAACTTGCGACGAGCAGCTTCAACTTCATCTCTCTCCTCTTGAGTTCCTTCTTCACCATGAAACTCCCATGTCTGCCTCCCCACAAAGTTATTTGTACTGAATATGTACGGATCCTTCCCTCCTTCTCCTACCTTCAGCCTCCACATGTTCTTCCACAGCTAGCAACGCCAACAACAATATAACAATATATATATATAATGTAGCATTCATCTACACACACGTAAACAAGTGCACTTCGTTATTTATAATAAGATTGAAGCTATGGCACCACACCAACCACGTTGTTGTATTAACATGCATGAAGCCACTCACTCGATCTCCTACATCGATTGCTTTCAGGTGGCATTGCGATAATCAATATAATAGCTACATAGAAGTATCGGGAGAGAGAGAGAGATTAATTGCATGCAATTATATATGCATATACAGTTTCTGATATTTAAGACATCGCCATGAGGTGGCACGGGGTTCAAAGCAACGCACCCACCGCACAGCATATATATGTGTGTGTGTGTGTTTGTGTGTTCTACTACCTCATCACTCTATTGATTTGCTTTGGACTTCAATATATCACCTACTACCTCATCACTCCACCTTATCTTTTGAATTTATAAATTTTTTTCTTAACCTATCAAACTCTAATGATTGCAGATGTGGAAGGAGATTTTTATTAATATATATTTATTATAAATAATTAAATATTTTATTTCTATTATATTTATAAATTAGTTATTTAACTCCGATATAGGTCACATATTTGTATGACCAATTATGGGGGATGTGTGTGTGTGTGTGTTTACCACAAATATGTATATACAAACTATAGAAGACCCCTTTGTATTGCGTAGAGATTTTTTTTTTTTTTTTTTTGAAATAGATACATAAGCTGATTAATAAATACGTAATTTGTTTTATTTATGGCATATTAAGAAATTAAGAAATAAAAAATAAATCTCAACGGTGTTTTAACTTCATGATAAAAAAGCACTATAAATAGGAGATCACAGTTTGATTGAAAGCTCTATAAATAGGAGGTTACAGTTTGATTGCTTGAGGCCAAGGTGTCAAACTCATGAGTTCAAGTAAATTTGTGACAATGATACTTAAGCTCGAATCATAAACTCATAAGAATTTACTTTTATCAATAAATAAGTATTTATAGTGAATAATTAAATAATTAAACTATAAAAAATGACAACAAATTGATTTAAATATATTTTAAATCCAAATAATTAAAATTAAATCCATCAACATCCATAATTTATCATACTCAACAAAAAATGTTTTATAAAATTCATATATAAAGTCACTAAGCATTATCACGTTGAAAAAGTTAGCATGAATTTAAGAATGAGTTAACACAATTTTGTAATTTAGAAATGTGAATATTATAAACTCAGTGCGTAAACCTGTAAGTTTGATTGAGTTTACAACTATCATAAGCTTAAAAGTGACTCGGCACAATTTTGTATGGTAGAAATATAAAAGTGATTAACTTCGAAAATGAACTCTCTCGAGTTTGACAACAATGCTTGAGACAAAAATTTTGCCATATGGCCTTAAATGGCAAGAAGCTATCACTAACAATAAATAGCCTTTTAAATGACAAGCAGGTTTAGAGCAGTCTATGCTTCTCAACCACCGAACTTGGTGCATGGCTCATGGAGATGGATACTTGATAGATAGCGAAGCAAGTTTCGTTACGGCTCTTTTAATAATCTCAATGTGACTCAGTCCCTCAAATTTAACCCAGTTTCTGAAATTTGGCTTGTTTAATAATTTCATTTTTACCGTTAGTTAATCAAACAAGACCATGCTTATGTATCACAAACAGTGTTAAGTGTTAATCCATCTATCAAATACTTGTCAGCATATAATTAGGATTATGTATAAGGATGATTGGATTTTCTTTTTTTCTTTTTTCTTTTTAAAAAAAGAGTTTGCTCCATGTTTGAAGAAAACAACAAAGAAAAAAAGAAGTTGAAAGCAAAAGAAAAATATAAAAGAACCGAACCCAGAATCCAGGTGCTGATGGGCACCACCGGACAAACTCCCTTGATCCCTAAGGACATCACTTTGTCATAATAAAAATAAATATTTAAATCTAAAGAAAAAGAATACACACACCCACACTATTCGCTTTTTGGTTTTTGTTTCTGAATTAAAACGAGTACTAATTAAATACTGAACGAGAGGTATGGGCGTTGACAAGTTAATGGACTGGGGAGCCATACTGATTCAGTGATTCGACATCCAACTGCCTCCCAACTTTGTAATTTTTCTCCCAACTTAATACATGCATACTTTTTGATTTATAGTTATGGCTTGTCATAATTATTTTTAAAATTAATCTTGTCCAATTGCATGGCTTTATTGAAACAATTCAAGAACAATATAAGAAAAGTGTACTTTCAGCCCTTGATATTTAACACTTAGTATTAATAACGGAAAATATTGTTAATTCAAAAATAATCTGGAGCCATTCCTCCCCCAGGTCAATTGATTGCCTAGATCAGGGAAGTGGTTGGATTATTGGTCCAAACGGTATTTTTTTTGGGTACCCATGAGAAAAAAAATATTTAAATAAAAAAAGATATATTAATCCATGAGGAAAAGGGACATTATACATAAACCACTCATAGTTCAATAAAATTAAAGCACAAATCTAATAGGTTATTATTTTTTAAACCCAAAACGACCTCATTTTAGGCTCAGGAAAAGAAATAATAATATAAAAGATCCAATCCGACTAACTTGTCCGACAGGCCAAGTTACATGCATAAACTGGGTTGATCATGGGTTCTCCCTCAAGTTAATTGATTACTCAGACCGGCCAAGTTGTCAGATTATCTGTCGGAACAGCCAAGCCGGCCGTTCTGAATTTTCATACCATGACTACTGCATAAGGAAGCAAGATGAGCTCTTAAAGAGATGGTTCGGGGTGATCGATCAAAGTCGCTTATGATATTCCGAAAGTGCCCACATTGGAAATACATTTCTATACATTGGATAGTGTAGAATGCAGTGTTTCAAAGATGCCCTGTCACTTCCTGAACATACATATAAAAGTCACAAACCAAATATCAATAATTTAATCAGTAAAATTGTAATTTCTTTTAATAATTTATTAAACGCCAAATTTTCTGGGGGAAAAAACTCACTTGTTGTGGCCAGTCCCCATCTTCTAACTGAGAATTGATCAGGAACTTTGCTCCACGGTGAACAGGAGTTGGGTCTCTCTCAATCTGTCCAAATCAAATGAAATATATAAATAAATTAAACTCTGCAATTTCGTATATGCTTTTTATAATTGTGATTTACGACCGAAGAGATATAATTAACACACACACATACATATATGTGTGTGTATATAAATATATAAAAGTTGCTTGTCCGCATTGAAATTTGAAATTAGGGCGGGCTTCATAATAACACAGTAATTTTTGGCAGCCCTTCCACAAGGCTAATCAAGAACATTTCCTTTAAAATATACAAAGGATCTTATGAAAATCAGAGTTTTGTTGACTTACTTGCCCGTCGTCACTGTTCACAGGGGGAGAGAGAAAGTGTGTACCTCGTTGTATGGTTGTCATTTGGTTGTTATGACCATTTTCTGGTCGTGCTTCATTCTTTGACGTCGAGCCTTCATTTCCGGTATGTATAGGCCGGATCTTTGCTTCGAAGGTTGCGTTATGAGATTGGGTTTCTATTATTTTAGCATAGTCGGCATTTTATTTCGGGCACGTTCACTTGTCTCTCGTGGCTGGATTCTTCGTTTGTTACGTTTTCCAAAGACGTTCGTGAAGTGCTATTTTGTCTTGAATGCCGTCTTTATGTCCTCTCGGTGAGGAGTTTGGTGGTCATTGTGTGACCCGTCTGTTCTTTGCCTCTCGTGAGGTGTTTGTCTCGGTTGTAGTCCTTGTGTGACCCGTTTGTTGCTTTGCCTCCAGTGAGGTGTTTGTCTCAGGTGAGACAGTTTGGTGGTCCTTGTGTGACTCGTTCGATGTTTTGCCTTCGGTGAGGTGATTGTCTCAGGTGAGACGTTTGGAGTATCTCTGGTGAGATTGTTTGGTATTTTCCTTAACGAGACATTCATTGTTGCTTTGTCTCTCGGTGAGACGTTTGGAGTATCGTTTGATACCTGGAGAGACCGTTTGCCGTTTGTCGTTTGTTGTAGCTTCTACTTTGATTTGGTACTTTGTTATTCGAACTCTTTCGGAAGTTGTTGGATCGTTTCTTGGATGTGGCCCGAACTTGCCGGTTGATTCAAGATCTCATGAAGAAGAAAATTATTTTGTTTGGATTTATTTATATTATGTTTTCTTGTAACAAGTTGGACATGATCAAATCTATGCTCCAACTTGAGGGGGAGTGTTAGGAAATAAATTAGTATAAATATATTATAATTAATTAGTATTGCATATTATAAGGGATTATAGGAATTATGAGTGATTAGGGAATCAATCATCATAATGAGTCATTACTCTCTTGTCTTCTCTCTTATGTATAAATACCCTATTGAGCATATGAATAAATATATTGATATGAGAGTATATTTTCTCTATCTTTCTCTCTCTATTATTTCACTCAATAAAGATAAATTAGAAAAAGGTTGATAAATATAAAAATTATGTGTTATATTTATAATCAAAATCAATTTCCTAAATATATCTTATATTAAGAACTGAGAAATATCTTATAAGAAGCAACGAAGGGAGTGATAGAAGGAAACATACAGAAAGCCAAGCCTTTCCCAAGAGGGTATGTAGGTGACACCACCACGATCAAGAATCCATTTTCGAGCTCTAAGACAAACATTGTTGTCTTCATTTTCTCCTAAAATGCGAATACATATGTAGCTGAGTGCTGTACAAAACATGCCGCTATGACTTTCTAGTTGTAGTCCCCACCCTCCATCTTCATTCTTCAGTTCCATCCATATATATATATCACATCAGTTCAAATGTTCAAATTTTGAACGAGATGACTTAATAAAATGAATTAGATTTGAAACTTCACCTGGTGGTTGCATAAGAAACGTAGGATCTCCTTGTGGTACTCTTTAGGAAACACGGTATTAAGATGCGCTGTAACATACATAACAAATACCTGCAAAACATTCACCATTCTGATTTTAATACTGCCTTTTGTTTATAATTTGTGAGTGTGTTTGTAAGAAATTAATATAACATTTGACAAAGAGTTGAAGAGAAGATAAATGGAAATAGACTGACCAAAGGTTGAATATAGAAAAGAGGTCCGGCCATTTGAGCAGGCCAATGGCCATCGCTAGCTTGCAAAGCACACAAATAATGAGCTGCCCTTTTCACTGTGTTGTTCACTTTCTCACGTGTTATTTCTTCTTCATCATCCTGCATCTTCACACTTGGTATTGTTTGTTTGAATTTCTTCTCTCTCAAAAACTGCATCACATAAATCATGCATTAATGGTTTAATAATTACAAACACCCACTTTGCACTTAAAATACTATACAACAATGACAACAAAGCATTGAGCTCAATAAAAAACCAAATCTTTGAATGAGTTATTAACTGGTCACGCTCAATAACTACTTTATTTAGTATTCTCTTCGGTTTTTCTCTACCATTTTTACTGCACTTAAAATACTGTAATAAAAAAGAAAAGAAATTTGCGACAGAAATTTATGAAACATAGGAGGTCACCATAAAACACTATCACAAACACTATGCACTCAAAAGAAATAAATTAAGAAGAGAAGGAACCTGAAATCTCCAAAGGACGTCACCACAGGCTCTGAAATGTGCGCGATTAGAGGTGAAGTTGTGACGAGCAGCTTCAACTTCATCTCTCTCCTCCTGAGTTCCTTCTTCACCATGAAACTCCCATGTCTGCCTCCCCACAAAGTCATTTGTGCTGAATATGTACGGATATTTCCCTCCTTCAGCTATCTTCAGCCTCCACATGTTCTTCCTCAGCTAGCAACGCCAACAACAATATAACAATATATATATATATATATATATAAAATTAATGTAGCATTCATCTACACACACGTAAACACGTACATTTCATTATATATAATAAGATTAAAGCTATGACACCAAACTCAGCCACGTTGTTGTATTAACATGCAGCCACTCACTCAATCTCCCACATCTATAACTAGCAGGGGGCATTTAACAATTAATATATTAGCTATATAGAAGTATCGAAAGATCGAGATAGACAGATAGATAGATAGAGAGAAAGAGATCTAGATCTCCCACATCTATAATTAGCAAGGGGCATTTCAACTAATTCATTAGAACCAATGTCATTAAATATGCCTTGAATTGATTTTTTTCCCCTCCAACGTTACCCATAATAAATTAGGTTTCAAATGAGAGAGAACATACAAAAAGTCATATTTAAACATTAACTATATGGACAAAATTGACAAATAATCATTAATTCCTTTATAAATAACTTATACTGTAGAGCAAGAGATAGATAGTTTCCGATATTTAAGACGTGGCCATGAGGTGGCATGGGGTTCAAAGCACCGGACCACCGCATATATATGAGCTACTCAGGATATTATTTGTTTTGGTCTTTCAATATATCACCTACTACCTCATCACTCCACCTTATCTTTTGAATTTATAAATTTTTTTCTTAACCCACCGAACTCTATTGATCCAGATGTGGAAGGAGGTTTTTATTAATAGTGTAATGATCAAATGGGATATTTTAGGTAAATTAATACATATTTATTATAAATAATTAACTATTTTATTTCTATTATATGTGTAAATTTGTTATTTAACTGAGGAAGGGTTATTATCAATTCAGTTAGGTCACATATTTGTATGACCAACTATGGGGAACATATATGTATATAAAAACTATAAAAAATCCTTTTTGTATTCCGTAGAGTTTTTTTTTTTTTTTTTTTGAAAAAGATACATAAGCTGATTAATAAATACGTAATTTTTTTTTATTGATGGCATATTAAGAAATTAAGAAATAAAAAAATAAATGTCCCGCCTTTCAACTTAGTGCCATCAAAAAGCTCTATAAATAACAAAGATCATTGGGTCTAGTGTTACTGTGCCCTTTGTGGCATAAGTTCTAGGTTTCAATATTCCCACAGGAGGCAATATGCCTGCCGTCTAAACTTTTTTGTTTTGTTTTTTTTTTTAAAAAAATCTATAACTATAAGGTTATCGTTTCATTGCTTAACAAACTCATGACAATAACGTAAAATCGTATTGTATACTTGAATCATAAACTCGTTAGAGTTTACTTTTATTAATAAATATGTCTTAATAGTGTATAATTAAATAGTTAAAATAGAAAAAATGTCAACAATTTGATTTAAATAAATTTTAAATTCAAATAATTAAAAGTAAATCAATTAATATTCATATATTATCATACTCAATGAAAAATGTTTTATAAAATTCCTATATAAAGTCACTAAGAATGATCAAATAAAAAATGTTAGCATGAGTTTAAAAGTGAGTTAATATGATTTTGTAAGCTGGAAACGTAAAAACAATAAATTTAGTGTGTGAATTTATAAGTTTGATTGAGTTTATAAAGTATTACAAGCTTAAGAGTCATCAACACAACAGTAGAAACGTAAAAATGGTTCATTCAAAGAGCAAACTAGCGATGAATAATACTTGAGGCGGGAAATTTTGCCATATGGCCTTAAATGGCAAGAAGCTATCACTAACAATAAATGGCCATAAATGGCAAGAAGCTATCACTAACAATAAATGGCCATAAATGGCAAGAAGCTATGACCAACAATAAGTAGCCTTAAATGACTAGTAGGTTTAGTGCAGTCAATGCTTGTCAGGTACCGAACTTGGTGTATGGCTTATGTACTACTTTGATCCTATTTATAAGTTCATTTTGATCAAATCTCATATACCAAAGAAAGGTAGTTAACTCAATGATTATGAGGTAAAATTTTCACTTTGCTCTCATTTATAATTGTGTATTTTTCAACTGTTTCTTCTCTCTCTATCTTCATGAGTATAATTAATATGGGTAAAATTATCACAATCTCATTAATTACATGAAACTGAACTTAAAAATAGGATTAAATTTTTTTGGTCAAAATAGACTTATGAATAAAACCAAAGTGGTAGGTGGATTGAAGCAATGTGTTGACTTAATTATACCTTGCTAACTTTTAAAAAATTAAATTAAGGAGTGAAATTAATGGTGCAATCCCATCGTATCTTGATGAGCCTTTTATTAATTACCTAGTAACTAAATGTGATGATTGGCATCAAAATAATATAAAGAATTTTGAGCTTTTTATCTACTCCATCTGATCCTTATTATAAGGCACTAACTAACAATTCTTACAAATCAATAAAAACAATTAAAGTCAATAAAGTTATCCTAGAATCTAATTTCAAATTTTACTCCTACTAATTGCACTAAACTCTAATTATGTGCATACCTTAAAAAAATAATTAATGCGCTTTGGAAACAGGCAAGTGTGCTTGCTAGTTGATGCCTTATAATGAAGACTAGAGGGAGTATCAACTAAGTTGATGTGATTAAACTAAAATGCTTCAATATAAATATTTTTGGATTTTTGGAATGAAAATAGATTGAATTGGAAATTGGTTTTGAAAATATGAAGAAAACATCTCATAGCAATGAATTTCATCTATCCTTGCTTCAAAATATTTTTAGGAGTGTGCTAGTTAGACAAAAATGCTCAAAAAACCATTTGCACTAGCTTGAGCTAGGTGAATTAATGCTCCTACGCCGGGCAAGACTTAATCCCTATGACTAAAACTCAATTTAAACTCTAGCAATTTGAATGAATGAAATGTAATGACCCAAATAACCAAGAAACCTTGCATTACAATCACATTTAAATATTCATAGTAACTCTAAGTATAAGCTTAACCAAGTCAATATACAATAAATTACTACTAATGAAGTTCAAAGTGTAAATACATAACACTAAAATCCAAATAAACATATAATTTCAACAAAAATGCATGGAGCCCCAATTGCAAAAGTTCAGTCCAATATACTAATTAAACTCTTACAAAAAATTACAGATAAAAATTAGATATTAAAGAAACCCATAGAAGAAGAACGAAGGGACGAGTTGATGAGAGAATGAAGGAGGTACTGTTGGCCTAGTTGAGGAAATGAAGGAAGGACAATGGCAATGAAGATGGAATCATCTCTGTTCCTTGAAACTGAGTCGCGACGATGGTGGTTAAGGGAAAAGACGAAGGTGAGATGATGATGGTCCTAAGCCTTGGTCTCTCGCCTCCTCCCTCTTCAATTCGGAAATCACCCCTCTCCTCTCTTCCAAAGTGCAGCTGATCTCTTGCTGAAGCTGCTCTTTTTTTTTTTTTTGGGGGGGGGGTCGCCGGCGACAATGGAGGAGTGGAGGTTGCCGGCGACGGAGCACGAAAGTGGATGTGGAGGCGAGATGAAGGTGATATGGTGAAGAAGATGAACGCCCAAAGTGAAGCTTTCAAGAATGATGAATGAAGGTGAAGGCCCTGTTCTGTGCGGTGGCGCTAGTTCGCTTTCTAATCTCTGAAACTTCAATGTCCCAACCTAATTTTAATATGCAAAGCGGTGCAGTTCTGTCGTGATCAAACTATCATTTTTTAAAGGGATAAAGTGTAAAAAAATACATGCCATTAAAAGAGGCTAACCTATGTTAGTGGGACCCACATTATTTAAAAATAAAAATATATACAATTTTTAAATTCCTCTTTTACATCTTCTCCATTCTATGTGAACCGGTCGTCACTGTTATTTGACCTATTTCTCGTGGAATGGAGGACAAAGCTATATGTTGATGGATTGAAGACGTCTTGATTTTCTGATCTGGTCAGACGAAGCAGCGTTGAAGATGATGGGTTGAAGACAAGTGTGAGTTCCTTTTCTTTCCAAGATCAGTCGTCCTCGCGATTCCCGGTCGTTGCACCAATCACCAATTTCCGCTGGAGTTGATGCCGCTGCCGCTTCGTCTGTCGTCATGTGTTTGGCGTTGTCTCCCACCTTTAGTCAAGATTATTGCGATTTCAGAGATTGATTTTCGGTTTCACAGATTGGCCGAAGATTGTGGATCTGTCTCAGGTGAGCAAGACACGTAGTTTGTTGTCGTCTCCCATCAGTTGCTATCTGATTTCTGGGTTGTGATCTGTAGGAATTTGGACCTTCTTTTTTCTTCAAATATTTTATTTCTCAGACATCAGGGTCCAAATTGTGGTACTGCCGTGGGTTAATCTTCTGGCTACTTTTGTTGTTGTTGTTGTTGTTGTCTTCTTCATTATTTTGTTGCTGGTTTTCATATGTTGAGTATTGATAATTGTGGTACTGCTGTGGGTTACTCTTGAGACTGATAGTATGGCTTGATCTTTTGCCTAGGTTCTTTCATTCTTACCGATAATTAGGATACAGATTGATTCGATTGTAAATCTGATTGTTTTTGTTTGATCCTACTTCCTATTTTTTTGAATTTTGACCGTAAGTGTTAATCGAAGCAGAAGTTCTGAGATTTAATATGAAGCGGGCAAGGAAATCGAACAGGCCGGTTTCGTGGGCTCCTGGATTTAATCTGTGTCAGGTATATATATATATATAAAACTACAACATTCTTTTTCAAAATTTCACATGTTGTGTATTGATAATTGTGGCACTGCCGTGGGTTACTCTTGAGACAAGACTGATAGTATGGCTCGATGTTTTGCTGGTTTTCATATGTTGAGTGTTGATAATTGTATAGAGGGTTTGATACAAATTGGGGCTTGGTTAATCTGGAAATATTGGGAGGCTCCCCCTATTTTTCGATCCAGCTTCTCATCCTGTTTCTATGCTCTTCACTGTTCTTCAATGGAAGAGTTTGGAAGAGTTGCAGAGGATGAAGGTTGGGAGGGAGAGGGTGAGGGGCATTTTGGTATTTTCATAATGAACTTAATGTCTATTAAGGAAATTTAACTGTGATGGTATTTTTGCTTTAGTTTTACAAGCTCATGTGTATTTTTGTACCTAAAAAAGGCACTTGGTGTTGGGCTCTCCTCGGGATAAAACACATTTATATTTTTGCACCTTAACCCTTTTTAAAATTTTTGGAACTAAATTGTTATTTCTAAAATTCAAGCCCGAAACTGCATTTTCCTTTTAAGTTTTAATCGAACTTTTCAAGCACCTACGATTAAAAACAATTAACTCAACATCAAATATTCTCAAAAATCAATTATTAAGAGTAATTTTAATTATTTTGACAATTTTACCCTTTTTTAGTCCCAACTTAATGTATTACTTTTAATCTTAATTTATCACAAGAAAGACATTTTCAGCTCTATAACGATGACAAAATCCCTAAATAAAGTATGAAATATGTCATAAAAATACGTATTTGTCAATTCTTCCACACTTAAACTCTTGCACTCCTGAGCAAGATACTAATCATATTAAAACTAAACATAAATGAAAACATCAAATGCTTAAGGTTGGAATAAATGAATTAATCAATAATAACTAATCAAGCTAACAAAAGTCTTAGGACGAGATAATCCAAATGGAGTAAATTAATGCACAATTAATCAAAGGAATATACAAGAAAGCATTAAAGGATTTAAGTGTTTAACTCATCTCACAAGTATGAGAAATTTTACTCAATACCACCTAAACTAGAACCTACCATATGCTTGTAGAAATTCTACTCTCTCCACCACTAAGTAGCACTTAGACTCATGAATCAATGGGACTTTTAAAAGGGTTGTAATGAATAAAATGGTCTCATGGAATGGATTATGAAACAAGCACTATGCACAAATTTGTTCAATGACATCCATTTTCTTAACTTAAAACTCAAATAACCACATCTCCTTGTCAATCTAAACAAATGTCTTATTCTTTGTCTCTTGTTTTTTTTTTTAAATATATATATTCTTTTTGGCTTCTTTGTATCTTTTTTTCATGCCTTTTTCTTCTCTTTTTTTTTTTTTTTTTTTGGTTGTATATATATATAGTAGCTACCTGACATTTCTTCATATATACATATCAATGGCGATTTGATGATGTTTGGATGTCATCTAATGCTAATGAGATGCATAAATAATACTCCCCCAGTCCTAATTATAGGAGCTATTTACCAGAATTTGGAGGGATTAAGGAAGGAAGTTAAATTAGTTAATCATGTGTATTTTCCTAAAATACCCTTACCCAAATTTATTTAATACAAATACATCTCTCAAAGATAGAATGGTGGAAGCGGTCCGTGCATGTGAAAGAGAAAGTTACCTTTGTTTAGTCAATGCGGGACTCCACACATGTGTGGATTCTTCCAAAGGGCACTGCTAAGACGTGGAAGTCATTCTACTATATGGAATTAAGAAAAAAAGATAATGAAATTAATGTTTTATTAGGTTATTTTAGGGGAAAAAGATGACAAAAATTGCTCAAAATTATTTTATATGAAAAAGTATAATTTAGGTGTAAATGACATTAATGAGTTGTAAACATTATTTACTTTATAAAATATATAGGTGTATTATTAAATTATTATTGAGAAAGTATAAATAGGGGGTATTATAGGAAAAAATTAACGAAAGTTAAAACTTGCTCTTATAATTAGGACCAAAACCAACTCCAAAATTTGCTTATATAATCAGGACCGGAGGGAGTACTTGTTAATAAATGATGTTTTTTAAAATATGAAGGGTGAAGGGCTTAAAGGGGCTTAACAATAGATTAGTATATAGGGTTTGTGTTTGGAATAAAGGGTGATTAAACAAACGCCCATGTCATGTTCATTAGTCTAAATGTAAATATAATTTTGAAAAAGAATTTAAACAAGTTCTAGAGGTACACTACAATATGTGGCAACACACATTAATGAATGTAAATTAGGCTCAAAATCCTTCCAACAAAGGTTTTCTCTCATATGCACATTCACAAAGTTTAATTGAACACTAGCCTAATCAAAATACATTGACTCAACTAATCCTAATGCTAAATTTAAGAGTAATAACCAACCAATTCATTAGAAAATCAACCAAGAACATATGCAATTCCTACAAGTATTTAGACAAATTTCTAAAAGAAGGAGTGGGAAAAAAATTCAAGAGTGTGGTTTGGACCAGGAATTTTCTCAAATTTTTTTGAAAAAAATGACCTTTTTTGCAATTCAGCACAATAAAGCTCACAATACCCAAATCCTAATCCCTCCCCCACACTTAAATCTTGCATTGTCCTCAATGCAAAACCTAAATGCAAAGGAATGGCAAGAGTTCAAAGCCGGGGGGGGGGGGGGGGGGGGAGAAAAAAATCGACTTTTTTACCTACTGATTATGTCCCTCTCCCACACTTTTATTCCTCATACAACAATTAAGCTTAAAGAATCATAAAAAATAGGAAGAAAATAAGTGAGCAAAGAGACAATTGTTGTTAGAATCTTTTAAGGCACTTGAAGGAGAAATTCTCATCCAATATGAGAATCATGATGGTCTTCATGGTGCACACTTCTCCTTGCTTGATTTTATTAGGTGGTGGCAGTTCAGGATCAATCAGAAGAGTTCCAAGAATGTAGGGTGGTACCACAAAGGACCCTTCCAATTGTATGCACGCAAAGAAGACAAGCCAAAAGCAGTACCTAATCCAAAGATATAAACATGGAGAGATCTAGAGTATTATGCAAATATGTTAAGAACAAAACTCTTCAAGTAGGAATCACACCTAAGAAAATCAATTTGGTTTCCTTCAGTCATAATCAAACAAGTAGTCACACTTTTAAAATGCTCGTGTTTGCAATGGCGAAAATGCGGAATCCAACTTAGTGTTGGAGTGCTTTACATCACTTTTGCAATCACAAGAGATGGGAGGTAAAAGAGTGGAAGAAGAAAGAGAATTGATCAAACTATCACTACCTAAAATTTCAAAACAAGTATTTTCATTTTCTGTATCAGGTGGCAGATCATAAGAGAGAATTAACTGGAAAGATTCATTTTTATTTACAATTTTATCATTCAAAATCATTGAATCTTTCCTTATTGAAGTATATATATATATAAAACAATCAATTCAAAGGGATCAAAAGTTGGACAATTTGCAAGGCTTTTATCAAATGTAGCATGCATATTGATGTTAGAATTTGAACTAGATGAAGAATCAAGATCATGTGAAATATAAAGCCAATTATCAATTTCAGCAAAAATGGCACATGACACATCACCCTCATATGAACAAACAAAATAAAAATGTAGGGAAAAGGGAAAAATGAAATCTTCATCATGTTCAAGAGCATTATAAAATTCCAAATCATGCTTGCCAACACTTGAAAGAGAGGAAGAATCATTTAAGCAATCATCACTTAACAATTATTTGAGCTATCATCAGGTTCACACTTCACCACAATTTGAGCATCCAAGCGTAACTCATCATTCTCTACAATGTCATGTTTACTATGTTCATCACTCCTAGAACTAGGGAAAATAATATGTTCATCACATATAGAAGCGTTGGCAGTGCAAGCAGCATCATCAACTATACAATCACTATTAGAAATATCACGGTGAACATTTTCAAACCACAATTTCTTCATCCACCTTATCATTACTCACAACATCAAGAATAGTAGCAAGAGGAGTGTTAACCTTTTCAAGAAGAGGAGGAATATTACCATTATTTGAAAGTAACTCTTCTAGTAGTTGAAAATGTACTTGCTTCTTCTTTACATCTTGGTGTGGGAGTAGGCGCTTGAGGGTTGGAATCTTTCACTCGTGAAGCGAAATTCGGCTTTTGCTCTTCGGTTTTCCCATCATCATTGGAGTCATATGGCCATTGAGCTCATTCTTCTCCTCTGGTCTTTTTTTCATAACATAGGTCAACAAACTCCTTAATGAAGTCTTGTATCTCCTCAAATCGCTCTTCCTTCTCCTTGGAAAGCACATTTGCCTCTTTCAACATGAGAAAATAATAGTGTTCAACCTTGAGCTCATCATACATTCTTTTTAAAGCAAGGCTTTGATCGTCCATATTTGGCAATGTGAGAAAAGCATCAAGTCCACCAGGTTGAGGTGTAAAGGATTGTGGTGGAGGTTCATAGAATGATGGAGAATGTGGTTCATATATGGAGTTCTACATGGCATGGAAGGAGGTGGAAACGAGGGAAGATGAAATGGAGATGATGGTTCTTGGTAGAGTGGAGTTGGTGAATCTTTATGGAATGTGTAGGGTGAAGAGGTATTAAGTGGGATTGATGTAGTTGGAAGGTGGGTTCTTGGGCAAAATAGGGGGACAAAATGCTTTGAATGTGGGTGGAGATAGTAAAGCAGTTGAGATTCAAATGCTCTTTCTTAGTAATTCATTTGTGCTTTGAGGGAATCCAATTCTTGTTGAATCACATTAAGCTTTTGAGAATATGTGACATTAGAAGGTGGTTCATGTCTCCAAGTGCCATATGGTTCATCTAAGAATGAAGAGCTTGAGGTTCCATCATTCCCTAAAAAGGAATGCATATGGGGGTTTGGTAATGAACATAAGCTCGTAGTCAACATTAAACCAAGCCATTCAAATTGAAACAAATCAAATCTCTAGGAATTATAATTCCTAAAATGTCCTATATATGAAAATGAATCCTTAAAATTAGAGAGAGAAAAAAAAAACAAAGAAGAAAACTCAAAAACTAACCTAATGAAAAATCTGAAAAAATTCTAGGAAAAATAATAATAATAAAAAAGTGGTCAAAACGTTGAAATTTGGCTAAATTTGACTACACCCAATAGTAAAACTATTGGTCTTGCTTAAAATGGCCTAAACCTTTAGGAAACCAAATATCAAAATTTTCAAAAAATTCCAGCAAGCTCAAGTGAAGATGTAACTGAATTTCAACGAAACTCCAATCAATTTTCAAGTGTGTAACACTTAATTCTATACAAAAATCAATTTTGTGCAAGAGCTAATGTAAAGACAAAAGAAAATCAAGATATTGGTCAGTATTTCTTCAAAAAAATTTATGAAAAACGCAACATGCGCTATGAAAAACATGCAAAACTACCTATAATGTAACCTAAAGGCTCAAGATACCAATCAATTAAAGATTGACACATTAGTTTCTAGGGAACCAATTACTTGGCTCTTCGACAACGACGCCACTTGAAGAAATGTATAGGCTTATGCCTTGGTAACTTCTTCAAAATTAAATTAAAGATTGCAATAAAGGGTGCAATCTTGGATCGTCTCTTAAGAAGCCTTTTATTAATCACTCAAAAATTAAATGTGATGATTGACATAAAACAAATAAAAAGGATTTTGAGCTTTTTATCTATCAACTATGTTGCAATTAAACTAAAATGCTTTAAAATAAATATTTTTGGATTTTTGGAGTGAAAATGGATTGAGTTGGAAATTGGTTTTGAAAATATGATGGAAACCTCCTATAGCTATAACAATGAATTTTATCTCCCATTTGCTTCGAAATATTTTTAGGAGTGTGATAGTTAGACAAAAATGCCCCAAAAGACTCTTTTGGGTAGTTTGAGTTAGGTGAATTATTTCTCCCATATCGGGCAAAACTTAATCCCTCTAACCGAAACCCAATTTAAACTCTAACAAATTGAATCAATGAAATTCAATGACAATAGTAACCAAAAGCCTTTGCATTACAATCACAATTGAATATTCACAGTAACTCCAAGTATAAGCTTAATCAAATCAATGTACAAGAAATTATTACTAACGAAGTTTAAAGTGTTCAATACATAATATTAAAATCCAAATAAACATCTAATTTCAACAAAAATGCATGGAACCCCAATTCAAAATTTTAGTCCAATATACTAATTAAACTCTATAACTAGAATTAATCAACACAAAAGATTAAAGATAGAAGTTAGATAGTAAAGCACTCCATGTAAAGCTCCAAATTCAAGAATCAATCTATTGCTCTAAGAGAAGAGATCTCAGCCACAATTTACTATTTGCCCAGCCCCACCAAAGATAATAGTAGCCACAGCTCCATTAAAGATCAAGAAACCCATAGAAGAAGAATGAAGGGACGAGTTGATAAGAGAATGAAGGAGGTACTGTTGGCCTAGTTGAGGTAATGAAGGAAGGACAATGGCAATGAAGATGGAATCATCTCTGTTCCTTGAAAATGAGTCGCGATGGTGGTGGTTAAGTGAAAAGACGAAGGTGAGATGATGATGGTCCTAAGCCTTGGTCTCTCACCTCCTCCCTCTTCAATTCGAAAATCACCCCTCTCCTATCTTCCAAAGTGCAGCTGATCTCTTGCTGAAGCTGCTCGGTTTTGTTTTGTTTTTTTATGGTCGCCGGCGACAATGGAGGAGTGGAGGTTGCCGGCAACGGAGCATGAAAGTGGATGTGGAGGCGAGATGAAGGTGATATGGTGAAGAAGATGAACGCCCAAAGTGAAGCGTTCAAGAATTAAGGTGAAGGTCATGTTCTGTGTCGCGGCACTGATTCTGTTTCTGATCTCTGAAACTTCGATGTCCAGATCTAATTTTGATATGCACAGCGCTGCAGTTCTGTCGTTGATCAAACTGTCATTTTTTTAAATTCGTAAGATTAAACTGTTATTTTTAAAATTCGAGCCTCAAACTGTCATTTTCATTTTTAACACAACTTTTCAAGCACCTACAATTAAACCAATATTCTCACAAATCAATTATTAATAGTAATTGCAGTTATTTTGATAATTTTGTCATTTTTAGTCCTAATGTAATGAATTTACTTTTAATCTTAATTTATCATAAGAAAGACATTTTAAGCTACATAACTATGATAAAATCCCTAAATAAAGTACGAAAATATGTCATAAAAATATGCATTTGTCAATTTTTCCACACTTAAACTCTTACACTCCTGAGCAAGATACTAATCATTTTAAAACTAAACATAAATGTAAACTTCAAATGCTCAAGATTGGAATCAATGAATTAATCAATAATAAGTAATCTAGCTAACACAAGTCTTAGCACGGGATAATGCAAATGGAGTAAATTAATGAAGAATTAATCAAATTAAAGGAATGTAGAAGAGGGCAGTCAAGGATTTAAGTGTTTAACTCATCTCACAAGTATAAGAAATTTTACTTAATACCACCTAGACTAGGACCTATCATATGCTTGTAGAAATATTCTACTCTCTCCACTACTAAGTAGCACTTAGACTCATGAGTCAAGAGGACTTTTAAAAGGATTATAATGATAAAAATGGTCTCATGAAATGGATTATGAAACAGGTACTATGCATGCACAAATGTGTTCAATGGTATCCATTTTCTTAACTTAAAACTCAAAGAACCACATTTCATTGCCAATCTAAACAAATGCCCTATTCTTTGTTTCTTCTTTTCTTTTTTCTTTTTTTCTCTTTCTTTTCTATTTTTTTTCCTTTTTGGCTTCTCTCTCTCTCTCTCTCTCTCTCTCTCTCTCTCTCTCTCTCTCTTATGCCTTTTTCTTCTAATTCTTTTTTTGTTTGTTTCTTTATATATATAATGTAGCTACATGACATGTCTTCATATATACAATATCAACGGCAATTTGATGATGTTTGGATGTCAATCTAATGCTAATGAGATGCAGAAATAATACTTCTCGGGTCCTAAATATATGTCATATATTTAAGACCGGAGGTAGTCATTTATTAAATGATAGTTTTTGGAATATGGAGGGTTCAAAGGAGGTTAACAATAGATTAGTTTATAGGGTTTGTATTTAGAATAAAAGGTGATAAAACGAATGCTCCATCATGTTTATTAATCTATATGCAAATATAATTTTAAAAAGGAATTTAAATAAGTTCTAGAGGTATACTAAAATAGGTGGCAACACACATTAATGAATAATTATTAGATCACATATTTGTATGGCCAATTTTACAATAATAAATATGATTTAAAGGATATTTCGAGATATTTCTTATATTAGGAAATCATATTTATATTGACCATATATATAATAAGTTAGACGTTTTTTAAGTTTTTTATTTTATTAATTCAGATGAGTAAATAAATTCCGACACTGCCAACGACAATTAATACTAAAGATTTAGTGGTTGAACGTTGAAACATTATTCATGTATTATAATATATTTGCAATTGAAATTATTTCAAGCCCAACTGCCACCGACCTGATAATTTTATCCCTCCCAAACCTTAATCTATTATTCATGTATTATATTCATGCAATCAGGGATAATGGTATAATGATATAATTAAGAAGCTAAATTATTTTAATCCATCAAACTTGCTATAAAAGCTTGTGAGTTAGTAGGATTTTACATGTACTACTCTTGCCATATTGCAGGATGCCTCCTAAGAGGTGTTCGTTGATAATCCTTTTTATATCACATTTGGTAATTTTATAGACTATTTTAAATATGTTTTTTATATTATTTGTAAGGGTATTATTTTTAAGAGTGAAACATTCTAACCACCCTTTACCTTTCTGTTTTGCCTTAATTATACAGATCTTCTCTCTATTTTGAAAACATACACTTAAGTCTAAATCGTTAATTCGTTAACGATATTTACCCTTACTACTAAATCCCAACTTTTAATTGACATATTGTGAATATCACAAACTTTAAAAAATTCATGTAAGTTTTTTTAAATATTTGTAGAAAAAAATATGAAATTATAAATTTAAATCACTTGTACAATCTCTCCAATCCATATAGTTTATTGTATTTGATAGGAAAAAAAAGTGTTTAATATGTATTTTTAGCTAGTCATTTAAGAAACTAAAAATAAGTAAATTTCAATAAATAATATGGTTAAATTTAAAATTGTAAATTTTATAATCTCAAATTTAATTTTTTTAACATAAAAGAAAGTTAAAAAATCTATTAGAATAAAAATTTCTTTGCTTGTGGCATCGGAGGAGCGTCTGGCACAAATAACTATTGAGGGGACCAAAATTGCCAATCAACAATTAAAAAGTGGGAAAAAAAAACACCAAATAACTATTAAAAAAAACAACTATCACAATTAAGTTAAAATATGAGGCACTAGCGTAGGACGGTGGCGGAAACGCTGGAGAAAAGAGCGGTTAAGCCTTCTTGTTGGAAAAGGAAAACACCAACAGAGATGGGACCCATGGAAGCGAGGCATTGTGGCGGCGGCGGTTCTTGTTTGTGGCATCGGAGGGATGGAACCGGGGTGCAAGGTGTGTGCCGATCGAATGCTTTGTGGACTACTGGATGAGTTCAAGAGGGTGAGTGGAACACCCAGCAACAATAGAAGCTTTGGAAATGCCGACGTCGCCGACACTGTGACAGTCAATGGAAGACGGAGACACCAAGACAGTGACGGGGTAATAGTTCATTGGCGAATCTGCTCCAAATTGTGTTTTTTTTTTCACTTTGTAATTGTTGATTGGCAATTTTGGTCCCCTCAATAGTTATTTGTGCCAGACGCTCCTCGGGTAATAGTTGGTTGGCAAATCTGCACCTTGACCCTTTTTTATTTTTATTTTTTTATCAACTACGAATAAGAACTTTGATTTAAAATTTTACAATTTTAAAGTAGTTTTTACGTCATTTTTCAAAAAAAGAAAGGTGAAAGAAGTAAAAAGGAGAAAGAATAAAAAATTAAGTGGGACCCACGCACCTTTAATATCCACCAACACGATCATTTCCCCTCCATTCTTTCTCCTCCCCCACGTATTGAACGATGTCCGGCGGGGAGCAACTCCAAGTCCACCATTACTGGAGCTTTTAAGATATTTTTTAGCTTGATTTCATCCTCATAAAATCTCCCTACCTCAATACTTATTTCACAAATATATTTTTACGATTTGGAGCTTTCTAAAAGTACAAATCTTGTGTTGGGATCTGTACACGTAGTGGAATTAAAAACTTACGAATCTCATCAAAGGATCCATCAACGGTGTTTAAATCAAGTTAGAAAATGAACCGTACCTATACAAAATCGTGAGCGTCTCGTTCAGTTCGATCACGTGGGCTACCTACTCGATCAACAGGAGGCGACTCTATGAATCTTCTCCCTCTACTGGTATCCACATGAACGGCCTCCAACAACGACGGTTGCGTGCTAGCGCCTTCAATGTTTATGCGTCTCTTCACATTTTTCTCTCTAGGGTTTTTACTTTCGCGGCTGTCACACAATTTTAATACGATTAGATCTATATCTTATAGGATTTCCAAAACCCTAATGGGCCGTATTAAAATATTCAAAATTAATCTCAATTAATCTTGAATTTGAATTTTAGATTAAAATAATATTAATTAAATCATCTAACAGATCTAATCTAATCTATTTATTTTAATCCAAAATAAAAGCCTCGGCTGATTTAATTTATCTTTATAAATTAAATCGAAGATATGATATCTATTTATTTAATTAAATCTGAGATATTATATCTCAATTTAAATTAAATCTAAGATACAATATCTTTTTTTTGAAAATTAAATGCGAGATACTATATCTCTATTTATTTTAAATATTTAATTTATCAAATAAAATAAATACAAAATAAATAATATTTAATTTCGAATTAATGTAATATTATATTATATTATATTTATATATATACAACCTAGATTAAATGTTGCATTCATTAAATCTTAGACATATCTAAGATTCAATGAATCTGGACACAATTGCTCGTATTGGGCTATTCTTGTGTGCGACCCTGCAGGCCCATATGAGATTGGTAGCGGGCTAATACTGTACTAGCCTACAAGTCGCAAGCGGCCTCTAACAAGACATTGCGACTACCCAATTTATATGGGGATCGATGAAACGATACAACCTATCATACAACCATGTCACGTCCCGTTTGTCACGTGATAATTTGGTCAAGGATGAGGCATGGATAATGTCAACTTCCCGTTTTTGATCATTACTTTCTCGATTCTTGAGTAGTCTAATAGAAATGGAAACTCCTTTCCATCGTAGTATGGCCATACGTTTCTCAAACTGACTCATCGAGGGGCCCAGTATTATCTCTCTACAAATGTGAGGGACAAATTCCATCTTGACCATTTACATTCCTCTGCATGAAAACCACTGATCTCGATCATAGCCTGTATCATCACCCGGTCAAAGGTGACTTTTGATTAGGTCAAAGATCAGCGACTCATCATGTAGGAATCCATGATGATCTCAGGTCAAAGGGCGTTGTGACGCGGTTATACATGAGATAAGCTTATGACTAATTCCATGCAGCTTTCTCATAGTAGGTCGGTCCAACACCTTGTACTATTACAAGTGCCTATGACTTTGATTCGTATCTCCATATCTCATCAAAGTCATACTGGTCTTATTTCATCTTCGCTCCCATGTAGATGACCAACCAGGAACATTTAGGATAATCTATAAGATATATCCAAGGATACAGATTATCACTATAAACATGTAAATAAAATGATAACTTAAGGAGAATACTTTAAATAACATAAACGTTCAAAGTACAATGGTTTGCCCCTAGGGCATAATTTCCGACATCTTGTTAGGAGCAAATCAAGTTTGAAGATTATGGCTTAGAGTAAGTGTTGATTTTCAACAAATGGAACCATATATAGGATTATAGATGTGAGTAAATATTGAATTTAATCTATTTAGAATTTTCATATATTTGATACAGTTAGAATTAGGTTTGAATATTAGATAAATGTTATGATTGAAGATGATATATAGTTTTACCAATTGAACTTGAGTTTAATGCTTGGGTTATGTTTATTGGAGGTAAGTTTGATGTTTTATCGGTTTAGAATGTGGTTAAAAATTGTAAAACGAAAATGAGTATTTTGGTTAGGATCCTAAGTGGGAGAAAGAGGACTTTGATCAATTCGAATTATTATCGGTTAATTATTGGTTCAAATAAGTTATTGGAATTGAGAATTTGATATTATAAGTGAGATTTGAAAATTAGAGATAGAGGTGAAGACTTTAAGTCTACATAATTAAATTGTCTATTTATTTAGCAATTTGAGTAATGAGAAATTGTATAATAATTATGTAAATTAAAGTTCCCTTGGTGTTGGCAAATTGAAAGCATTCAAGTGTTGGTAATAATAAGCTTGGAGTAGAAGTAACATTGATTATTCTTTTCTATGCTTGTCAACTAAACACACACACACATACATATACATTTATATGCATATAAATGTATACATACACATATATATATATACATGTATGTGTGTGTGTATATTTATATATGTATGTGTATATATATACATATGTGTGCGTATGTCTATATATATGTATATATGTATATGTATCTATATACATGTGTGTGTGTCTACAGATATTACACACACACACATACACGCATATGTGTGTGTATAGACACACACACACACATATGTATATAATTGTTTTCATACTGATTGTTCCTATGACGGGTGTAACACCCCAAATTCCATACTTGAAATCGTGTCGGTTGACACTTAGTTTTAAGAAAATCGACAGAGTTTGAGGTGTTACAGCTTAGAGTAATGCGGAAACGGAGAGCATGCACTAATATTTGGACAATGAGTAACTGATATAAAATGCCCAGACATATGTTGATGTCCCGACATGAGCTGATATATTAAAAATCTCCCGAAGGAATATTCGTGTGATACAATATTACAGAGCTTTTTTAATTACAATTGTTACATGGTAACTATACAACCTTAAGCCAAGCCTTAACTAGACTTGCGGCAATGAACCTAACTCAGTTAATCAAACAATTTGGCCAGGGCGATGTCTGGTGGAAGCCTCCCCGAATTCACGACGACCGATTGACTGAACCACGTAGACGAACCCTTTTCTAGACACCAAATGGTTTGAAGTAACCTTATTAGATTCATATGCCGAGGGGAGACTCTGTTAAACTTCTCCGGCATTTGCTTTGACCGGTGCTTCTTCACGACTCCGTTCATCGGTGCCTCTCTTCGGCTCGTCATTCACGTGCCTCTTCTCGGCTCCGTTCCTTTCCCCGAACTATTAGTCGGGGCTGAGATTCAATAGAATTGAATCTCGGGTAACGATTAACCTCTATAGCGAGATATAACAATATATGACAGGTATTCATTACATATCAGCATCAACCAAACATAGCACATAGCAGATGTAAGGTTACAACAATACATAAGCACACAGTAGATGTAATGTCAACAGCACAATAGTACCTAGCACACAGCAAATGTAAAGTTTGCAACATTTGCACTAACCAGTGCCACGATGGCCCCTCGTGTCCTCAGTGCTAGGAAAACTCAACGGCATTATCAAGACTATAACCCGTATAAAGCTGAATGTATAAACTGGTGATCTAAGCCCCATAAACTTAGTCACAGTGCATGACCCAAGACCTAGTCTTGTCCATCACTTCATGAATCAATCAATCATATATAATCATACAAGATATAGACAATTAAAGTTACTAGTACGTGGACGTACCTTTCACCGTGTAATTGCCAAACGCCCGACCTTTTGAATCAGGCCCCAGACTTCCCGGATATCCTAACATAGCACCACATCACTTAGAATAATATCCTAAGAGATATTTCTACCTCTATTTACCTCTCTACCATTGGTGGATTTGTTATTCCATTTTTACCCTTACATTTTCTCAAAAACGCAAGGCTGGATTTTCTGGGCAGATTTTGCAGCAATTGGAAAATCATAGTTAATTCTAAAAAAATCGTTTTGAGGTTCCGTAAAATTCCTCATGACCCTTGACATGTCTATTTTCAAGGAAAAATATGCCCAGAACCTGGAACACCAAGAATAATTCCCAGTTTAATGTTTTCTCAACGCTGCCCAGATTTTCATCCAGAAAAGTAGCTTAACTTCAAAAATATGTTACTCCTTGTGTAGAACTCAAAATGCTACATATTTTATATATCTGGAAATCCCTACATGTATAATTTATCCATGTAAAATTTCATGATTTAAGGATTTCATTTTCTACATAAAATGATAGCCTCAACGTGGCTGACTTCAGAAAAAACTCCCAACCGTAAACTCTACCAAAATTTCGCTACTTTGATCTTCAACTTTCAAGAATTTTGCTCCACCATATTTTCCATCAAATTTTTGAAATAAACTCATTTTTAACCATAAAAACATGAAAACAAAACTACTCTTGAAGATTTAAGATCAAAGCATAAATTAACTATGAATTTAAAAACTAAACTCAAGAACTTACTTGATCTTGCTTCTACTCCCGAAGCTACTCCTCACCCACTCTCTACTCTTTAGAAATCACCTCTTGGAGCTGATTTGGTGTGAAGAATGAAGAGGAGAGCTTCTCTATTTATAGGGAAATTTCAAGCCCTTACTTACCTTGCAAGTTGTTTATACTTCCTCAACAAGTTTTCTCCCTTCTTCAACAAGTTTTCTCCCTTCCTCAACAAGTTTTCTCCTACTTCTTTGACAAGTTGATGATGTCATTGATGAATTTTAGGGCAGCCTTGATTAAGCTTAATTACCCCCTTAATCAAGTTGCTTATATGCTTCTTGATTGCATTTGTCATTGGTTAATTGATTTGCTATTTAACCAAGACTATTAGAGCATTATTTGCAAACTTAATTTCATCTCTTTAGGCCCTTCATTTTTAAATTAAGACATTCTCTAATTAATGCTTTCTAATTTACCTTTTGATGAATTTTGAAGAATTACTTAAACATTTAATTAGTGCAAATTTAATTGCCCACTAATTGTTGTTAATTTCCTTTAATTAATTTAAGCATTTTTATAACCTTTTATTGCTTATTTTAGTTATATAAGAATCATGATTTAATATGACAATTATATCATATTTTATAATCCTTAAATGTGGTCTTAAATTTAGTCTTTGGTTTGTTTAATTCCAAGAAAAAATTGCCTAAAATTATAATTAACAAACTACAAAATTTTGAGACACATATTTACCTTCATTTCATATGTATTATTTATCAAAATATAACATTTATGATAAATAGGAATTATAGGGTTTTACAACGGGCTTGATTTGGAATTGCATATTTGATAGAAACTAATATTATACTTGGAAACTGTTCAAGCATTCTTTTGAGTATTAGAACTCATGGATATGTGTTTTGAAATTTTTTTAAGTATGCTTGTGTGTTATAATGGAAATTTCGTTTGTCATAAGTGATTTGAAAATGATGTCATATATTTTAGATTATGTACACATTTGTTATGGTTCCTTATCCTAATGATTATTGAGATGATATATTTTGATGAAAAATATTATTTGCAACATATTGATGATTTGGAATTTGAATGTACATGCAATAATTGTAATTGATTGTCTTTGATGCACATGGATGATTATGGAGTTGTGATGGGAGATTTTATATAAGTAAATACCATGAAGTATGCCACAACTACACAGTGCACAGTGAATGGCGATTCTTAGAGCCCACTGTCCAATGTTTTTCCTTTGGCTAGGAATTACAGCGGGTTCAGCGGACAGTGACACCTTATTTCCATCAAAAGGAGATGAGCCATCGTCCAATCATGATGACTTAAGGACTTTGGCCAGGTGACCCCTCATGATTTGCAATATTATGTAATCTAGTTAAATGGATAAATCATTTATTAGCTATGTGTAACATCTCATTTTCAAAAGCAGTATATATTTTTTTTCATCAGAGTAGAGCATCGGAGCGATTGAGTAACTGATATTTATATTCAAAATGCCGTAAGTCTGGCTGATTACGATGTAGCGGTACATTATACCGAGTGTTTTCAAAAGTAAATAACAAAAGAAGAAAGTCTTGAGCTGAGTCCCTATGCGTGCCGCTTGCCTTTCTCCTCGATCCTCGGTCCTCTTGACCTTGACGCTATGTTAAGAGCTGAGGTTCAATGCCCATTGAACCTCAGGTAACGGTTAACCTCATGCTTATGTAATAGTTATGTATGACGAGATATTCATGACATCACAGCAATATTCACATATGAAAGATAATAACAAAACACAGCCACTGCATATGAATGTTATTATGGTCTGCACTATTCACCAGTGCCACGACGGCCCATCGTGTCCTCAGCGCTAGGAAAACTCAATGGCATTATCAAGACTATAACCCGTGTAAAGCTGAATATATGACAATAGGTGATCTAAGCCCCATAACTTAGTCACAGTGCTTGGCCCAAGACCTAGTCTTGTCCATCACTTCATGAAAACATCTATCACATATAGCATACAATAAGCATCAGAGTTAGTGTTACGATGCGAACGTACCTTTCACCGTGTAATGGCCAACATGCGACCTTTGAACCGACCCGGACTTCCGGATATCCTATACATTATCGTCGGATTATTATATGATATTTGATAAATATCATATTGCTTAGAATAATATCCTAAGGGATATTTTCACCTCTATTTACCTCTCTACCCTTGGTGGGTTTTTTATTTACAATTTTGCCCTTACATTTTATTTAAAAACGAAATACTGAATTTTCTGGGCAGATTTTGCATCAACTTTGAAAAATCATAATTAATTCTAGAAAATACGAAACAAGGATCTGTAAAATTCTCCGGACTCCTTAGGATGTCTATTTTCAAGGAAAAATACTTGTATATACCCAGAATTTATGAACAATTCCCAGTTTTCATTTTTCTCAACGTTGCCCAGAATTTCGTCCAGAAAAATGGCCTAACTTCAACTGGTTGTATCTCTTTGTACAGGAATCAAAACGCTACATATTATATATATTCGGAAAGCCCTACATATCTAATTTATTTCTGGAAAGTTTCGTGATTTATGGGCTTCATTTCCAACATAAAATATTAGCATTTCTTTCGCTGTTTGCCCAGAAATTTTACCGAAAATTTCGCGAACTTCTTACTTTGATCTTTAACTTCCAAGAATTTTTCTCCACAATATTTTCCACCATATTTTCGAAATAAAGACATTTTTAATCATAACAACATGAAATCAAAACTTCTTGGAAGATTTAAAGATCAAACTAACTTTTATACTAAGAACTACTAAGAACAACTAAGAACTATAAAACTAAAGACTAGAAGCTAAAAACAAGCTTACCTCTTGAAGACTCTTGCTACTTCCTCCTTCTTCTTGCTTCACTCCATTCTTGCCTAGAATGGTTTTTGGTGTGAAGAGAATGAAGAGGAAGCCCTCTATTTATAGGGAAATGGTATGGCATTTTGGTAGTTTTTCCAAACTTAATTCATCTTGAATATGAACCCTTGGTAGTAAAGAAGTTTTAATCTTAATCATTGGACACATACTTAATGAAGAAGTTTCTTCCAACTGAGTCTTCGGTTTTACTTTAACGAAATTCATTTTTGGTTGCACGATCAATCACTAATACTTTTAAATTCTGAGTATGCTTTTTGATTAGCGGTTGAATATCAAGATTTATGGTCTAATTAGATTCCCCTGGTTGTACTAAGCTTATTCTTCAACGTTTGCAAAAATAGCCTTTACTAGGCTTACTTTCGAGTTAAATTATGTGGATTCAAGATAAGTCCTTATATTTTCTCCAGGGTTCCTACTTCTTCACAACTATTTAAATTTGTATAAATTCTCACTTTATTTGTTGTTTTGAGTTTTTACTTTGTGTACATCGGATATTTAGTTGGATTTCAAACCATTATCCAATTTACTCTAGGATTTCAAACTTTATCAAATTTGCTTTAATTTTCTTTTTCTCTCTCTCTTTCTCTCTCTTGAATACTAGACACACACACACACTCACAACTCTTTGCTCTTATTGGTGGATTAAATTTCACATGGATTATGCTTTATGAACTTCTCCCGATAAAGTCCCCGTTCGGTGTTCTAATCGCGTAATCTTAGAAAATCTCAAAAATCCGAACACACCTTGAAGTTCTATTCTTCCTCTTTGGAAATATCTGAGTTAACTAAATTTTTGATCCCATTAAGGGTATTCCGTTGTGCGGTGAACATTTTTTCGAACCAGGCGGTTTCGATTCTGAGAAATTACTTCGGGTAATGCTAATTTCGGGACAAAAATCCACGATTCATAATATGTCCAGTTGTTTTCTACTTAGTTCAAGGATTTCAGTTATGATTTATTTTCCATTGGTTCTCACTTTTCTTATCTGCCCTTTGTTTACAAAATATCTTTTCATCGATCCCTTATTCGCCCCGCCGGTTACGGAAATGACTTCCGCTAACACCAACTTCTGGACAAAAATTCACTTGTTTGTAATATGTCCTGACCTAAGAAACTTAGTTCATGGTTTTCTAGATAGGATTTAATTTCTATTGGTTCTCATTTATCCAACCTGGTTCTTCCACAAATATCTTAATTATATTATTATTTAATTAACAAAATATCATGATATTATTTTTGAAAAACCCACAACCCTTTTCACACTCAAATTTTGGTTTTCTCTTCCCTTTATTATTATTATTATTTTTTTATTTATCTAAATTAGCTAGAAGCTTAATTAGAGCCTTAATCCCATGATTAACAATCTTTTAGGATCTAGGGTTTTCATGTTCTTAATCTCACCAATTTTTCTTAATCTTTTCTAATTGATTAGCAAGCACACTTTATGCTAATATTAGCCATAAACACTTAATTAAAGGATTTTCCATAATCTACCTTAAATATTCTCTTGTTCAGGCTTAAACAATTAGCCATTAATTACTTAACTAATCACTTTCTAATTGTTGATGATTTTCTTAATTAGGATTAATCATTTTCTCACAACTATTTCATTAACATTGGTATTTTATGTCCCACATATCATATTAAAAATCATGGGGCAACTTATGCTCCCCAAAATTATATTTAATTTTGCCTCATTATTTTTCAAGGGAAATAATCCCAAAAATTCCTAAAATTAGAGACAACATACTTTCTAATTTTCAATAAATATTTTATTGCCTCTTGGGATTTATCATAATATTTTCAGGGCATTTCATGGTCCATAATTGCATTTAGGGATTTTGACACTTTAATCCCTCTAATTTCATTAGAAATTTCCCTAGACAATAGAATAAGTATCCTACAAGGTTTTAAAACCACATATTCACCTATTTCCAAATAGGTATTATTTGCTAAAATATAGTATTCTAGATAGATAATTATCCGGGTATTACACTATGACTCTAGTTAGCGGTTATAAGGTTGGTTAGGGGTAATAAAGATGGTTTGTGCATCAATCATTTGCTTTGCATGTTATATGTGTGATTTATGATTTGAATGTGATAAAGCTTTTGTATAATTATTTTTGTAACAACATTGAGACATGTTTTGTGATATTTCTTGTGAATGATATTTATTATTTAGTCAAAAGAAAAAATTGTGTTGAGAGAAGACTAGCTAGAAGAATAAAATAAAACACACCTAAGTCCTCAATACGTGTCACGTTCAAGCCAAAAGAAAAAAATTGTGTTGAGAGAAGACTAGCTAGAAGAAAGAAACCAAATGGGTCTTTCTAAGACATTTGGAATTCTTCTTCTTTTTTTTTTTTATATATTAATTATAACCAAGATTCAACAATTCAAAAAAACACACACACACACACATACATACATTCATACATATAGGGTTTATCGTTTGTCATATAACTTGACATAAGGTTATGTCAAGTAATCCCAATACTACGTCGTTTTGAAAATTAGGGGAATTAATGAAAAGTGTTTTGGTATTTTAATTTTTGTATTTATTATATGAATTGGATTACAACACCCTTCATTAATTCTCTAACTCCCAAAATGATGTAATTTTGGAAAAACTTGACCAAACCTTATGTCAAGTGACATGACAAACGATAAACTCATATATATATATATATAATCATAATTAACCTCTTGTTAGGAAGATTAAGGGAAAGAAAAATATTAGCACAAAAATGATGAAAGTCATTCATTAATCATCAACTAATTAATGACAATGAAAACAATATAATAAAGGGAAAATCACAATAAAGTCCGAAGAAATAGAAAAATATTGAAAAAGTCCCGATATATTATTCATTATCTAAAATCTCTCAAAGAACCACGGTGATACAAGTTGAATTGTGAAATTACTTGTTTGCCCTCATTAACACATCATAGTATTACGATTGACAAGTCCATATGTTGACAAATGTATATATTCATATTGACAAGTCATACTATTACTTTTAACAAGTGTATGTGCCATATTGACAAGTTATAGTGTTATCATTGACAAGTGTATGTGCCATATTGATAAGTCATAATATTACTATTGATAAACTTATGTGTCATATTGACAATGAGGCAAATAGGTAATTCCACAATTAAAAATTTATATTACTGAGATCCCTGAGGAGTTTTTAGACATATGTCAAGACTCTTTTAATATATTTTTCTCTGTTCATTGCGACCATAGAACGATTTCCCTTATAATAAACCCTCAAACCTTTATGGGGATAACACATGAGATAAGAACCAAGTTCGGGCAATAAAAAACAAAAGGAAGGAAATGACATGAACCAAGTTATCGTCCTTTTATGTGGGATACAACATCCCTTCACGCCAAAATCAAATACTAAGACAGCCCATATTAGGGTTTCACCAATGTGATTAACACTAACACTAACACTAAACTAATCACCTTGACTAATTTAACCTTTCAATAGTACACCTCCCATATAAAAATTATCATAATAAACAAATGAAAGTAATTAAAAACATATCAAGGGATAGAAGATTATTGATTAACCATATAGGCGGATTTTTAATGTCATGGCTGCCAAGCTTATGAAGCTATAAATAAAAGCATGCAGGAAAATCAGATCAATTAAACAAATATGAAGCCAAATCAAATGACAGGGGAACTATAATAGGGGAAGGGGTGTCTCCATTAACCCTTCTCTCCACTTCCTCTCCATTTAATGTTACAAACTATTGAACCATGTTTTAATAGGTGAGATTTACTGTTATGTAATATTATAACTATAGATTTTTATAACAAGTAACATAACAATAATATGGGTTAAGGGGCAATTTTTATTCGGAAGTTGTTTTGGGGGCAATATTTGCCTAAGAAATGTAAAAAATGGAGCAATTTTGTCATGATCATTATTCTAGTTAATTTTAACCGTTAGTTGACAAAATATGATAGTCCACATGTCATCTTCTCATTTCTGTTAATGTGTAAATTTGCTCTAAATTAAAGTCCACATATCATCTATTTCATTTTTTAAAAAGTTAGATTTAAAAGTTATGGGGTAAATTTTCAACTTAACAAAAATGACGTGGATAACATGTGGACTTTCAAATTTAGTATATTTGGTCAAATAATGGTCAAAATTAACTTGGATAATGATCCGATAAAATTACTCCCTTTTTTATACTTATGAAGCAAAATTTTCCCTCCGTGACAACTTTGGGATAAAATTGCCCCTTAAACCTGACTCTCACTTATTAAAACATGATTCAACAGTTGATACATATGTAGAAAGGAAGTAAAGAAAGAAGTTAGTAGGGACACCCATTTTCCACTAAAACAACACGCTCCGTCGCGCACAGTACGTGGAAGAAGAAAATGGAACCTGAAATCTCAGAAGAAATTTATGAAACACAGGAGATCGATCACCATAAAACACTGTTACAAACATCCACTATGCACTTAAAAGAAATAAATTAAGAAGAGAAGGAACCTGAAATCTCCAAAGGAGGTCAGCACAGGCTCTGAAACGTGAGCGATTAGAGGTGAAGTTACGACGAGCAGCTTCAACTTCATCTCTCTCCTCCTGAGTTCCTTGTTCACCATGAAACTCCCATGTCTGCCTCCCCACAAAGTTATTTGTACTGAATATATACGGATCATTCCCTCTTTCTCCTATTTTCAGCCTCTACATTATTCTCTCTCTCTGCCTATACTCTTAACTTAAACCAATACTACTACTAACACCTTCCTATATAAACATGCATTTCCGATAGAACTGACAGGTGTAACATAGTTAGTTACAAGATTGTATTAGTTAGTTCCAGATTGTACTAGTTAGTTTGATTTATGTTACAAGTAATTGTATAGAGTTTTCCATTGGGTTATACGGTTTCGACTTGTGTGGTCCCCGAGTCTTGTATATATACACAGTGAGATCAATAATAATTAATTGATTCTTTCCTCACAATATTCGGTCACATGGTATCACCGCCATCCTGAATTCTTTTTTTTTTCCCCGTCCCTCTTTTTCCACAAACCCTAAAGTTCTCTTAACCTTCCTCGACTACTCCGTCATCTTCCTCCCTCAATCTCTTCGCATCGCTTCAGCTAATCTCCATGGCTTCCGATTCCACCATAACTCAAACTCCTAATGCCGCTCCCTCTCACCCGCATCCTCCGCCTGCTTCTGATTTTGTTGTTGATCCAACCTCTCATTTCTATATCCATCCGAATGAGAATCCGGCTTTAATTCTTGTTTCTCCTCCACTGGATGGTTCGAACTACCATAGCTGGGCAAGAGCTATGTGTAGTGCTCTTCTTTCAAAGAACAAGCTCCGATTCGTCGATGGTTCTCAACTTCCTCCACCGTCGACTTCTCCATCTTTTCCGGTGTGGGAACGTTGCAATAACCTTGTTCAAGGTTGGCTTACAAGGTCTCTTTCTCCAACAATAGCTAAGAGCATCTTATGGTTTGACTCTGCCTTTGAGATCTGGAATGATCTCCGTTCTCGGTTTTCTTAGTCGGATCTCTTCCGCATCGCTGACCTTCAGGAGGAAATTTGCAACCTCAGGCAAGGAACTCTTAGTGTTAGTGAATATTTCACCCGCCTGAAGATCATATGGGATGAACTGATAAATATACGCCCTCTGAAGCCTTGCACCTGCGGCTCGGTCAGTTCTGCTTTAATCCACCGTGATGAAGATCAGGTCATTCGATTTTTGAAAGGCCTCAATGAGCAGTATGCTTCAGTCAAGTCTCAAATCATGCTCATTGATCCCTTACCTTCAATGCCTCGTGTTTTCTCCCTGGTTCTTCAGCAAGAACGAGAGCTTCGTCCGACTCCTCCTCTGGATTCCACAGTCCTTCTTGCTAGGGCTCCACGATATGCTCCACCTGGTTCGAAGCAGAAGCAATGCTCCTACTGTGGTAAGCCTCGTCATACTGAAGAAACCTGTTACCGGAAACACGGATTTCCTCCTGGCTTCAAATTTCGCTCCAGTGGTTCTTCACCTGCGGTTAACACATTCTCTCGCTCCCGACGTCCGCGGTGGTGTTCAAAACTCTTCACTTGTTCCCGCTTCATCTCCCGATTCTACCAATTCACATGCTACAATTTTACCTTCCCCGTCGATCAAGACATCAAGACACTCTTCTTCTCACTATTGACTCTGCACCCTCTCACCTTCTTGATCAACCATTTATCTGCTTCTCTCTCTGTTCCGGCTGAAGGTAAATCGGTTTCTCCTTCTTTTGTTTCTTGGATCATTGATTCAGGTGCAACGGATCATGTCTGTTGTTCATTGGCTCTATTTTCTGCCTATAATTCTATTTCTCCTATTGATGTAAGTCTTCCTACTTTCTAAGGTTCTTGCTTTGCTTTTTCTCGGGTACGAGTCAAAATTTCTGATTCATTAATCTTACATCATGTTCTTTTTATTCCTAATTTTTCATTTAACATTCTGTCTGTTTCTCGGTTAACCACTTCATATCACTGTTTCCTAATATTTTCCTCCAAATTGTGTCAGATACACTCAATGCGTCCTTTGCAGATGATTGGTTCAGCTAAATTGTTTGAGGGCCTATACATACTCACTGCAGATATGCCTATTAAAACCCAATCTTCTCAGGTTCTTCTGACCAATACCAATACTGTTACTAGCTCAACTTTATGGCATATGCGTTTGGGTCATCCATCTCGCTCTACACTTTCGCTTTACATAAACTTGTGTCTGATATCCCTGTATCTCATACATTTCCCTGTGATGCTTGCCATTTTGCTAAACAAAAACATTTACCTTTTCCTGTAAGCACAAGTTCATGCAATAAAATTTTCGATTTGATTCATGTTGATATATGGGCCCTTTTTCAAATTCCTTCTATTCAAGGTCATCGTTATTTTCTTACCATTGTTGATGATTATTCTAGATATACATGGCTATTTTTAATGACAAATAAATCAAGCTACCAAATACATTATCCAATTTTTTGCCCTTGTTAAAACACAATTTTCTTCCACTATCAAAATTTTACGTTCTGATAATAGTGCTGAGTTCCATATGAACCAATTTTTTGCCTCTAATGGTGTGATTCATCAAACATCTTGTGTGGCTACCCCCCAACAAAATGGTTTAGTCGAACGCAAGCACCAACACATTTTAAATGTTGCTCGAGCACTCCTTTTTCAATCTAATATTCCTCTTCCCTATTGGTCTTTTTGGTTCTTCATGCTACTTATATAATCAATTGTTTGCCTTCCCCAATTATTCAAAACACTACTCCTTTTGAACGTTTACATGGTTGTGCTCCTTCTTATTCTCTTTTGAAAGTTTTTGGTTCTCTTTGCTTTGCCTCTACTTTGTCTAGTCACCGTTCAAAGTTTGATCCTAGAGCACGAAAATGTGTTTTCTTGGGTATTCCCCATGGTTCAAAGGCTTTTACCTTGTTAGATATATCAAATAATCAAATTTTTTTATCTCGTGATGTTATTTTTCATGAACATGTGTTTCCCTTTCAAGATGGCAACATTTCATCACTTTCTTTTCCTTTCCCTGAACCCCAGCCATGCTCCCCTCTATTGGATGACATCCCTCTCTCTTTTCCAGCCCCTTTATCACCCTCTACATCCACCACTTCTCCCGTTTCTGTGCCCCTTTCCTCTGATCCTTCTCATTCTTCACCCATTGCTCCACGTCGTTCAACCAGAATCCACAAACCCCCTTCATATCTGCATGACTTTCATTGTGCCCTCACATCAGCTACTCACCAATCATCATTGCAAGGTTGTCCTCGTTACCCTTTAGCTTCTGTTTTATCTTATTCTTCCCTTTCCTCTTCTTATCACTCTTTTGTCAATAATGTTACTGTTCATCCTGACCCTACTACTTTTAAGCAAGCTGTGAAAATTTCTGTTTGGAGAGAAGCTATGGCTGCAGAAATCCATGCTCTTGAACACAATCAGACCTGGGCTCTTACTTCTTTACCGCCTGGGAAAGGAACCATTGGTTGCAAGTGGGTTTTTCGCACCAAATTCAAAGCCAATGGTGACATAGAATGCCATAAGGCTCGGCTTGTGGCGAAGGGTTATACTCAAACCGAAGGTGTGGATTATTTTGATGCTTTCTCTCCGGTTGCCAAGATGACTACTCTTCGCCTTCTTCTTTCTATTGCCGCTGCTAAGCATTGGCATCTTCATCAATTGGATGTCAACAACGCATTTTTAAATGGCGATTTGCATGAGGAAGTTTACATGGATCTTCCCCCCGGTTATACACCCACTCACCCTAATCAGGTTTGTAGGTTGCAAAAATCATTTGGTTAAAACAAGCAAGTCGTCAGTGGTATTCTAAGCTCTCTTCTGCCTTGCTGTCTTATGGTTACATTCAATCAGCTTCTGATCATTCACTATTTTTTAAAGCATCTTCCACTGCTTTCACTGTTATTCTTGTTTATGTTGATGATGTGGTGCTTGCTGGTAGTGATTTGGCTGAAATAAACTTGGTAAAACAGCGTTTAGATGCAGCTTTTACAATTAAAGATCTTGGTGAACTTCGTTATTTCCTTGATCTTGAACTTGCTAGATCTAAGGATGGTATATTTTTGTCTCAACGAAAATTTGCTCTTGAGTTACTTGCTGATTCTGGGTATTTGGCTTGCAAACATGCCTCTAGTCCAATGGATCCTCATTTAAAGCTTTCTAAGGATCATGGTAAGCCTCTTCTTGATCCTCTTGCTTATAGAAGGCTTATTGGTCGTTTACAATACCTCACTACTACTCGGCCGGACACGAGTTTTGTCACTCAACAAATTAGTCGGTTTATGAGTCATCCTCTTGACACTCATTTGGTTGCTGCTCATCGTGTTCTTCGATATATTAAATCTTCTCCTGGTGCTGGCATATTTTTTTCTACTGATTCTGATATGCAGTTACGTAGTTTTAGTGATTCTGATTGGGCCGGATGTTTGGATACTCGTCGTTCTGTCACTGGTTTTGCTATATTTCTTGGTACTTCATTAATTTCTTGGAAAGCTAAGAAACAAAGCACTTTTGTCTCCAAATCTTCTTCAAGCCGAATACCGTGCCTTAGCTTCAACCACTTGTGAGTTACAATGGCTTATATATTTGTTGAATGATTTTCATATTTCCCATGTTGCTCTCGCTCTTTTGTTTTGTGACAATCAATCAGCAATTCAAATTGCTGCAAATCCTACATTTCATGAAAGAACAAAGCATATAGAACTTGATTGTCATTTGGTAAGGGAAAAGCTCCAAGCAAAGGTTATTCACCTCCTTCCGGTACGGTCATTTGATCAAATTGCAGATATTTTCACTAAACCTTTGCATCCTACTCGTTTTCTTGAGCTCACAGCCAAGCTGGGCCTCCGGAATATACATGCTCCAGCTTGCGGGGGGGTGACAGGTGTAACATAGTTAGTTACAAGATTGTATTAGTTAGTTCCATATTGTACTAGTTAGTTTGATTTATGTTACAAGTAATTGTATGGAGTTTTCCATTGGGTTATACAGTTTCGACTTGTGTGGTCCCCTAGTCTTGTATATATACACAGTGAGATCAATAATAATTAATTGATTCTTTCCTCACAATATTCGGTCACAAGAACTGTGAATTCGCTTGCCTCATTTCTTCCATTACACGCCCCTCTCTTATTTATAACGTTCAAATCATCACATGTGACTTCTAGCTTATTTAAAGAGATATTTTTTTTTTCCAATTTTGATTACAATTTTTCAACCAAAAAAAAAAAAAATCAATTTAGCTTGCATTAAACATAAATAACGTGCCTGTTCCATAAAGAGGATTATAACTATTCCTCCCTAATTATCAATCAAGAATTAGATGTACACACTCCATACCTTATTATAAGATTCTAATAACTATAAGTAGCTTGGTTTAAGAAAACTGTTAAAGTTATTTATAAATAATGAATATCAAAATATGCAAAAATGTACTCTCTTTTCAAAAAAATATGTTTTTATTCATAAGAGGGTAGATGAGAGTAGGAAAAAAGAATAGAGAGAAAAGAGGATGTTTTGTACTCAACACGAATATGGACCGACCAAATTGATTTTAGATGATATAGATTTAATTTAACTAAATCTTTATATTTTAAGTAACTTTTGTAAAATTTAAAATAAAGATAATCTTATAATTATCACTTCTTGGAAAAAAAATGAATTTATCATTTAAAAAATCTCGATTAAAAATTTTAAATTTAAACCATTTAGATCTAATTTAAACAATCTAGACTCATCACATCCATGAGCTGTGATGAGCATCAAATGAAAACCCCGAGAGAATGTATGGGAAAAAGATAATGTTAGGGAGTATTTAGTTAAGGGTAAAATGAGTAAAAAATATGGTTGAATACCTAATTTGCTCCTAAGTTTTGCTAAGGGGGCGCTCGGTGTAATACCCTAAAATTCATATTTATCATAAATATTATATTTTGATAAATAGTGCATATTAAAAATAGGTGAATATTGAAAGTGGAGCCTAAATACCCAAGAGGGGGGGTGAATTGGGTATTCTTAAAATTTTAAGAACTAGGTCTGTTTTGGACAAGTGAAAAACAGAGTATATCAGAGGAGAAGGGTAAGGAAAGCTTGCACAAGAGAAATTATCCCTGGTTCTGGTCTTATCCTTGACCTACATCCAAATCCCAAGCCACACTTGGGATTTTCAATCCACTAAAACTCAACAATTGATTACAAACTCGCACTCGAGTAGTTCTCTCACTAGAACTCACTCCCCCACAAGTTGCAATCAATACACCCAACCACCAAGTCCCCCGACTTGTGGTTATCTCAATCAATGAATGATTTACAGAAATAACTCTCTTACGAGCGATAAGATGAATACAAGTACAAGTATCAAATTGATACAATACGAAAGAAGCTGAACACAATAAATGATACTTAATAAATTTTCGCTCTCGTAGGTGTATCAGCTTGAGAAGAAGTTAATGCACTCTATTTATAGGTAGAGAACATTAAATGACCGCTGCTGATGAATCCAACCGTTGTAGGTGATTAGCTTAAGGTCTGGTCATCTTCTCTCTCTAAACTTCGCTAATCCAGGTGTTAATTTGATCTGGTGTGATTCTCCGAGAATTTGCCTGTTGAGATAACTTTGCTTGTTGTAGTAAGCATTCTTTAATGTTCGTAAGGCGTGCTCGCATGAATTAGCAAAGTAGGTTGATTTACTGAGGTGCATTAAATACAATCGTACACTTTTTGCTTTATGGCTTTGACCTTCAATAATCTTCATCTGATCTTAATGAAATTCACTCAACAAACTTGTTAAACATAGCTAGGAATATGATTGAGTGAATTATGGAAGCAATAAGATCAAACAACAATGATTTGCAAATTCGTATAATTCAAAAATCAGTTTTTACCGTTGTATACTCGAGTATGTTCATGCTTACTCGAGTATGGCACAGTATACAAGTGTCCATACTGCAAGATCAATGGGATACTCGAGTATGCACCTTTCGTGAGGCAAACCAACGTGTCTTGTGTTTGAAAGACAAAACCTATACCGAGTATGTTAGTGGCTTACTCGAGTATGGCACTATTTGTGTGAAAAATTCTAAGTTCAAAATGCCTCTATACTTGGAGTATCCATTGGTATACTTGAGTACACAAGAACAAGTGCCAAGTTGAAAAACAATTTAAGAGCTCAATACTCGAGTATGCATTAGTTATAAAATGTTTTGGAGCTCTCTGTAACACTCTATACTCGAGTATGCACTCCTTTACTCGAGTAAGCAACTTTGTTTGAAAAATCCTTTTGCTCTTCGGGAAGTCCAATACTCAAGTATGGCTACCCATACCGCAAGCATTGACTTAGTTTGAAAATCCTGGTTGCTCTGAAGTCCAATACTCGAGTATGGCTACCCATACCGCAAATATTGACTTAGTTTGAAAATCCTGGTTGCTCTTCGGAAGTCCAATACTCGAGTATGGCTACCCATACTGCAGTATTGACTTAGTTTGAAAATCCTGGTTGCTCTCTGGAAGTCCAATACTCGAGTATGGCTACCCATACTGCAGTATTGACTTAACTTGAAAAACTTGGTTGCTCTCTGGATGGCCTTTACTCGAGTATACATACCTTTAATAGTCCTATACTCGAGTATGCAACTATCAGAATGTTTTTAACTGACTTTGCAAACTTCAAAACATGTTTTACATTTGTTGTTAATCATCAAAACATATTGAGAACTAACAAATATGTGGTCTCAAAATTGAGTAACATATTTATGTTAATTTAGGGAATTTTCCACAATTAGGAGGCAATTAAATTTGCACTAATTAAAATAATGGTATAATACCCCAAAATTCATATTTCTCTTGAATATTATAGTTTGGCAAAATAAAACCTATTTAAAATAGGAAAGTATGTTGTCTCTAATTTTAGTAATTTATTTGTTTATTTTCCTTGGAATTTAAAGAGGCAAAAATCCAATTTTATTTTAGGGACCATGAGTTGCCCTATGATTATTAAATTAATGCATGGTGCATAAATGGCTATAGAAAATCAAAAATTTGTGAGAAAATAATTAAACCAATTAAAGAAAATTGCCAACAATTAGTAGATAATTAAATCTATACATTAATTAGATTAATTTCATAAACTTTCATAATTAATTTAACAACATGTTTTAAATTGGGATGTGTGACCCTAATTAAAAACCAATGGAGTAATTAAATTCAAATGGCCTTGTTGGCACAATGAGGATCAAGGGTTGGAGTGATTAGAGTTAATTGGCCTTGTTGGCACATTGTGGATCAAGGGTTCCATAGGTGATATTTGCCTAATTAAACATTAATTCTCATCATAAATTCATAAATCAATTGAATCAATCAATTATTATCAAAAAGACAATTAAGGGATTTTAATCCTAGATTAAGTACAAGCATTAATCCAAGACAAGAACACAAATTTGGCTTAGGATGAATTATCATCTTAATACAATAAATTCTAAAATGATGAAGGGGTAATTAAATACTTCTAATTAAGCCATAATGTTCAAGAATCACAAAACTAATTAGGGAATTGGATTAGGCTCCAAACTAAACCCTAAGAGCATTTTGCTTAATTGCTAACCAATCACCAAATTTATCTAGTTACAAATATACTTAGAGTAACTAGGAATAAAAGCACCAAGTTGGAAATGCATGAAGGTGGAGAGGCCACCAATGCATGCTTGGAGAATGCATGAAGTGGAGAGGCCACCAATGCATGCTTGGAGAATGCATGAAGGTGGACAGGCCCAATGCACTCTTGGAGCCAAGAGTGCCATGACCTTTTAGTATAAATAGGAGGGCTTAGGCTTCATTATTCTTCACACCCAACTCAACCAACATAGATGAGTTTTAGAGAGCAAGAGTAGAGAGAAAGAGAGTGGGAAGCATGAAAGAGGAGGAAGTTCTTCAAGGGTAAGTTCCTAGTTCTTGAGTTTTAAGCTTTATGTTCTTATAGTTCTTAGAACAAATGTTAGTTTGATCTTGAATCTTCCAATATAGTTTTGATTTCATGTTTTTGAGATTAAATATGCCTTTATTTCGAAAATATGATAGAGAAAAATTCTTAGAAGTTGAAGATCAAAGTAGCGAAATTCTGGCGAAATTTTTGGTGAAAATTCTGGGCAAACAGCGAAAGAAATGCTAATATTTTATGTTAAAAATGAAGCCCATTAATCACGAAAATTTCCAGAAATAAAGTAGATATGTAGGGATTTCCAAATATATATAATATGTAGCGTTTTGATTCATGTACAAAGAAATACAATCAGTTGAAGTTAGGCTATTTTTCTGGACGAAATTCTGGGCAACGTTTTGAAAGATGAAAACTGGGAATTTTTCATAAATTCTGGGTATATACAAGTATTTTTACTTAAAAATATACATCCTAAGGATTCCGGGGAATTTTACGGATCCTCGTTTCGGATTTTGTAGATTTAATTATGAATTTTCAAAGTTAACCGAAAATTCTGCTCAGAAATTCAGTATTACGTTTTTTTAATAAAATGTAAGGGCAAAATGGGAATAATAAATCCACCAAGGGTAGGAAGGTAAATTAAACCCTTAGGATATTATTCTAAGCAATATGATATTTATCAAATATCATATAATAATCCGACGATAACGTATAGGATATCCGGGAAGTCCGAGTCGGATCAAAAGGCCGACGTTTGGCCATTACACGGAAAGGTACGTTCGCGTACGAACTTTAACTCTCATCTGTCTTGTATGGATTTGATATGATTGGTTGATTCATGATTGCTTGTTTTCCAAAATGTGAATATCTGTCAAACATATACTTGTTTATACTTTTCATATGAGAGGTTAATCAGTTACTCCGAGATTCAATCCGATTGAATCTCGGCCTTTGACTAAAGGTTCAGGGGAAGGAACCAGGATCTAAGAAGATGACGTAGACAGAGCCATGAAAAGGCACCGGTAGGTAGATCCGTGAAGAGGCACCGATGGACGGAGCCGTGAAGAGGCACCCGTCAAAGCAAATGCCTAAGAAGTTTAACGAGCCTACCTTCTGGCATGAATCTAATAAGGTTACTTCAAACCATTTGGTGTCTAGAAAGGGTTCGTCTATGTGGTTCAGTTAGTGAGTCGCCGTGAATTCGGGGAGACTTCCACTTGACACCGGCCTGGCCAAATTGTTTGATTAACTGAGTTAGGTTCATTGCCCCAAGTCTAGCTACAGCTTGGTTGAAGATTGTATAAAGATTTGTAATTATACAAAGCTCGTATTGTTGTATCACATGAATATTCCTTCGGGAAATTTTTAATATATCGCCTATGTCGGGCATCAAGATATGTCTGGGCATTTTGTATCAGTTACTCGTTGTCCAAATATTAGTGCATGCTCTCCGTTTCCGCATTACTCTGAGTGGTAGCACCTCAAACTTTGTCGATTTTTCTAAAACTAAGTGTCAACCGACACAATTTGAGGTGTTACACTCAGCACCCGGAAGTTTTTTTGGTACCAAATTTACCCCGGAAGTATTAAAAAGATATCAAATTTACCCAAAAGTAACGGAAGTCCACGTAGATCGTTAAAATGTGAGGTGGCATGCCACCTCATCAATCAAAAGTATTATTTTTGCCCTGGAAGTTTTCATTAAGGAGCAATTTTGCCCGGAAGTTTACAAAAGTAGCAATTTTGCCTTTTTTTCTCCCAATATTAAATTTGACTATTAAATCAGTCAAAGACCACACATGTCATGCCTTAAAAAGGTTGAACTTGGAGTCAGAGAAGGAGATCCTTGACATGTTGAGCTCAAAACGGCCAGAATTTGTGAAGTCAAACTGATCACAGGGACTAAAAGGTCTGTCGCAAAACCCATAGGAAGCATCACTTATGATCTAAGCAAATGAAACGCAAAATGAGAAATGAATTGTTCCAAAAATTGGTTCAGTAAAACAAATCAATAGTGATAATACTTACGTTTGTATAGACGGATCATTTGCTTAGATCATAAGTGATGCTTTCTGTGACTAGTTCGGCTTCACAAATTCTAGCTTTTGAGCTCAACATCTCAAGTATCTCCTTCTTTGACTCCAAGTTTGACCTTTTCAAGGCATGACATGTGTGTCTTTTTCGCTGATTTAATAGTCAAATTTAATATTGGGAGAAAGAAGGGCAAAATTGCTACTTTTGTAAACTTTCGGGGCACAATTTCTCCTCAATGAAAACTTTCGGGGCAAAATTGCTCCTCAATGAAAACTTCCAGGGCAAAAATGATACTTAACTCTTATTGGGTTGATGAGGTGGCATGCCACGTGTATACTCAGTTAAACTTAACGGTTAAAATTAACGGAGGGGCAAATTTGCTACCTTTTTCATACTTCCGGGGCAAATTTGGTACCAAAAAAACTTCCGAGTGCTGAGCGCCCCCTTAGCAAAACTTCCGGGGCAAATTAGGCATTTAACCCATAAAAAATACATTTAATATTCAAATAAGCCCAAAATAGATCTTATAAAAGGAAACGAAATTAAAAATAAAACCTTATAATAAAAGACAAAGGAGTAATATTGATCAATCAATATATTGCCATAAGGAGCTAGGTACCGAGTTATCCGGTGATTAGTCTGGACCATCCGATTTATGTTTTTTATTTTAATTTCTTAAAAAGATATTTTAATGATACATATCTGAAATAAGGATAATATTTTCACTATCAATTTTTCAGCAAAATAATTTTGTTATTTTAAATAGTGTGGTGGTGAGTAATTTTCTCTTCGACTTTCAATAATTTGCTATACTTCTGCTGCAACGCTTGATGCGTTCTGCTATTTGATGCCTGTACGAACTACGGAGACTGATAAACACAATTTTTCCCCTTTTTTATGGTCTTTTTGTAATTTAGTGTTTTATCACTCTTGTTACGCGATCATTATGCTGATACCAAAATAATAACATTCCATTGTATCATTTCAGAATGAATGATTCAGGCAAAGACAAAGTTGTAATAAGATGAAGAGCCCGGTGAATCACTAAAGTTGAAATTTGAGGAGACAAGATAGGCGCCATTAGGCCAGTTCAAGAGATGAATGTGGAGTTTTCCAATGCCCTAAATGCTGCTGAGGTGTTTGTTTGTGTTTCTGTTGTATTATGATTATGTTCATTTTGGACTGTGTCTGTACATTTTATTTTCATTTTTTTCAACAGAATATCTATCTATTTCCCCCTAAAACTGCTTATTAACGAAACTCTATTCTATCTTGTGCTTGTTTCACGATGGAATAAGTTCCTTTGGTGTTTGTGATTTGTGAAGAAATATGTTGAATATGTGTTGATTATTGTATCTTTTGTTTTTCCATACTTCAACTGCATCACTCATTATGCTGAATCTGTTGCTAACTTGCAGAGAGAACTTGTCCAAAGGCTTGAACAAGAGAAAGAAGATGAGGTGCAAATGGCCAATAGAAAAATTAAAAGAATGAGTCAACAGTTGGCTGAGTCTCGAAAAGATGTTGAGTTTGCTACAGTTAGAGCTGATGTTGCTGAGGTTTGGGCTAGTCTTGCTCTTTCTCTCTCTTAATTTTGTAATATTTAGATGTCATATCTTACAGTAATTTACAAGAAATTTTTATTAATGTTCTAAATTAAAAGAAAAGTACAGTGTTCTTTTTTTGTGATTTGAAAATTGTCCGAATACTAGTACTAAAAATGCTTCATGTGCATGATAAGATATTTTCTTTGCTCACAACTTAGCAACTCCTAAATTTAAGATTTCCAAAATTAATATTGCCTTGCATCTGTAAATCCGATTTTACTGGAGTTTAAATTCTAAATATCAGATCACATATGATTTTAAAGGTAGATGAGATTCTGATCTAACGGTGGAAAAGTGGTAGTAACATTGGTAGTAACAAAAAATGGTAGTAACAATATCCTATCCCTTAAATTATTAGTTACAAATTTTAAATCTAAACTACTGAAACTGTATTTACAACAACGAGCACCATCACATGTAAAAATTTTCTAAATCTTGGACTGATCTTACACTTCGCCATTTTTAAGTCATGTACTCATCCGTCCATAGAAGGACATGCAATAATGATGCTGCTGAAGATAAGAAGATTTAAATTGATTGAATAATATGACTTACGAAAGTTTGATCTTTTATGTTTTTTAGGCAATAAATACAACTTTAATCTCATTAATAAATTTATTTATAATTTTATGTGTGTAATATATGAAAATAAAACTTTTCAAGAAAAATAAATCAAATCTATCCTCCTTTAAATTCTTAATTTCCCCCATTAATATTCTAAAGTTTTAACCATATAATTTAATAAACTTTTTATATATCCTAAAAATAATTTTTTACGATTAATATATATAATAAAGAAAAAATAACATTTTCTAGGAAGGTACTAATATAATCTTCACAAAAAACATGACCAATATATTATCAACTCTTCAACTCGCTCTTTCACAAAATTTAGTATACTTTATAAAATACAATTTTATAACAAATATAAGATGATTTTTTTAAATAAATTTTGTTGCATATAATGAAATAGTACAAAAATTTTACAACTAAAGAAATTACGAAGAATTAATTATTTCCATTTTTAAAATATTTCTTATATTCGTAAATCATATTTCTCTTGATGATATATTATTTTAAATATTCTTATAACATATATTAATTTTAAAATTTGTATTCAAAATTTGTATTATATTAAATTATAAGAAATAAAAAATATTTGTAATGATTATTATTTACAATTTTCAACCTAAGTTTTGTTACTTGTTTCGTCCAGTTTTACAACTGATTTTTTCTATTGATGAAGCTGGAACTCAAAACATTAGGCCAAGGGTATTCAATATCTTTTTGTGTTATATTAAAATTTTTTTAGGCTCATTTTTTAAAATCGAGACAAAACTCTTGTTACATATTTACTTTAAAAGATGTAAAAACACTTTTAAAAAGTTAAAATATACATACACTAACCCATAATCTTTAGTTATATAGTAATATTCAAGTTTAGCAGGGTGTTGGCGTGAACACTAATTATCAAAATTAATAGTGTGTTTTACTCTTACAAGTCATGTATATGTAACTCTTATAATTTTGTACAATTGTTCAGAGTCCTCTTTAATTTAGTTTGGTCAAATTGTGTGAGGATAGGCCTCTTATTTGTGATTTGAAATTTGAGAAATAAATTATATTATTTGATGTAAACCATACTGCTTTAGCAAATAATTAAATGTTAATATTACTTTTAGTAGCGGGTAATATAAATCCAAAAGGGTTAATCTTTTTGGTTCTTAATATAAGACGTTGATTTTTAAACTAAATATAAGATATTTTATATTTATCAATCTTTTCTTAATTTACCCTTGTTGATATCCCCTTAATAATAATCAAGGAGAAGAAGAAAGGAGAGAATTAAGGAAGATGACTAGGGTGTTTTAAAAAATAGATTGTCATATTAACTAATTTCCTTAATCTAATTAAATTAAATAAATATGTCTCATATTATAGACCATAGGAATATATGAACCCAAGCCTGGCTTTGACAAGGACAATATTAGTTATGAGTGAAGGATATTTTGGGTGTCTAAAAAATTGTATTTCCTCCGGCCCACAATACATGCCGCTTATAGAAGAATGATTTAGTTTATAATATAAGTCACTTTTAGAGCAAATAAATGAATAATACTAATTTATCAATTTTAATTATGTAGTGAATACTTAAACATGACTCATTGTATTTCCTCTCTCTTTCAAAACCTTATTTAATATAGATAAAATTAGAAATTTTCTTGAATTTAAGGCAAATTTAATGAATTAACTATTACCACTTTAGTTCTATTTATAAGTCATTTTTTAACTAAATCAAATATACTAAGAAGAGGTAGTTAGCTAATTGATTATGGCTTAAATTCTCAATTTTGACCTCATTATGAATGTGTATCTTTCATGTAACATCCCAAATTTTGGAATTTTAAATATTATATAGAAATTAATTATGAAATTTTGGCTTGAAATAATTATTATGAGAATAATTATTTGAAGTTTAGGCTTATTTCTCCTTAATTTATTTTGGGAAAAGAATAATTCAAATAAGGAATAATTGAGGCCTGAAGACTATAGAAATTATATTCTATGGCATAAGGAAAATTAATCAAGAAGGAAATATCCTTAAGGAAAATTAAGGATTTATTTTTCATGATTATCCAATAATTGTGATTAAATGAGTAATGGTTATATTACTAAGAAATGCATCAGAACAATGGGCAATTAAAAATGTAAAAACATATAACGTCCAGTCCATAGGATAATTAATCCCAATTTGAAGAATTAAAGGTTTATGTGTTCCTTCAATTAAATATATCCACATGGCCCATATAAAAATACAAAAGTCCATTTCATTTGCATCCAACAACCCACATGCAGTGCATGCTCAAATATCCATTTATACAGAACCCATACCTCCAATATCCATTAAATCAGCTTTCCTCAGATTTTTCATCCCTGCAACACGTAAAAAATGAAAAATAATGCTGATACGCAGTCAGAAAATCAGATTTCCACACTCCCTCTCGTCAGCATATATTGCCCATCGCCCTCAACTGAACACAAACCAGAAACACCATACCACTCCATCTTTCTTGAGGCAAGCACCATATACCCATCGGTCCTTCTTCTTCATCTGTCTGTGTATGCCTCTCGAACTAGACCCTTAATTTTTATCTAAAGTGTTTCCTTAGCTCTCATTCACTCACTTACTTCCACCAAAATTGAAACCGAGAGTGAGAGCTAAGAGAGAGTTTGAGGCGCAGAGAGAGAGGACGTTGGTGCTGTGTGTGGGTATGTTCTGTTTTGGATCCTCAAAACAGAGGCATTTAGTGTCAACTGAGATCAGTCTTCTAGCCGACAACTAGGTGAGTCTTTGGTCCCTCTTAGCTTCTTTCTGATTTCCCAGCGTTGGAATAGAGTGTGTGTGTGTGTCTATATGTATAAATATATAAGTTGCAGTTATTAAAAACCCAGAGTGTATATATATGTAGCTATATATGAAAATACACCAAAATGATGCCAATATAGCTACTGTGTGTGAGTTAGCTGATTCATATGCAAGGTAAAAGAAAGTGACTTATATATATATGTATGCGTTGAAGTAGTGAAAAATCAAAAGAAAACTTTGGCCTCATATATATATGTTTGCTGATATGTAGGGAAAAAATGAAAGAAACTTGCTATGAATGCATGCAGATATAGTATAGTAGCTTATAAAATGTGAGAGAAAAGCTTTGCATTGCTAATTACATATGCATGTGAATATAAATATGGAACCGTACTTTGGAAACCATAGGAAAATGACAAGATATATATATAATTATGTGGTTGCTGCAAATGAAAAACAAAAGGGGAATCAAAAGCTTTGTTTTGCTGGTGTATATATATATATGTACGTGGGGAATGGAAGGATTTAAATCAAAGACTTAGCTTGTTGTATATATGTATATTGCCATACTTGAAAGTTATATTGCATTTGAAAAAAAAAAGGAACTTCTTTGCAATCATATATATATGTATTGCTGGGCTTAAAAGTGAATAAGAAAGAGTTACTATCATATATGTTTGTGGTTTGAAGAAAATAAAAAGGGAATTTGCTGTCATTAGTTTCTATCATGTAGTTATATATAGGAGTGGTGTGCTGCTAAGAGAAGAGAAAGGTTATGGTGCCTGGAAAGGAATAGGAAATTTATTCATATGTATATAGCTACATACATGAAATTAAAGAGAAGGAAAACACTTTTGAAACATTTAGAAAATACCTTACTATCAAGGTGTGTGTGTGTATATATATATAATATGCTGTTGAAATAAATAAAAATAATAATAAAAGTAAGTTTTGTGATTCCTTTATATACATATTAAAGGCATGAATTTTATTGCACCTTAAAAAGGAAACTTCACTGTGTGCGTATGAATAATACATATAATGGTTCTTATTAGCATATTACTAGCAAACATGCATCCGTTATAGTGGTGGTGTGATGATGGGAAATTGAAGTTTTGCTTAATTTTTGGCGTAGAAAAGTGTATAACATAATTTATGTTTTAGTAATACTTTAAAATGATATCTTTTATAAAGTGTAGAGAAATAATAATAATAATAATAATAATACTAATAATAATAAATAGTAATAAATAATATTATTATTAAATGAGGAATAAATAAAAATAAAAAATGGAATTATTAATAAAAATAATAAAGGGAATTATTAATTAATAAAAATAAAAATGGGGCATTATTGGTTAATAATAAGTAGAAAGGAATTAATAGTTACAATGATTTTACTTTAGGGCATTAAAGAAGTTCGAGTTTCTAACATTCGGGGTTTTATTTATTCATGAAGTTGAGGTAGGTAACTTAATCTCCAATTCCTTGTGTTTTCATATATGCCTTGTATGTTCATGTATTGTGGATTCTTGGCGGGTTTGTATGCCCGTGTCTATGCGTTTTATTTAGCTGGATGTGGATTATTGTTTTATATGATAATGTTGCATGCCTCTTTTCCTAGTGCTGGGGATTCGTGTCTAGGACACGCAGCACTTACAAGTGCTTTCACCGTTAACGATGCATGTACTGGGTACTATGTAGTCGGGTAGCGCTGTGTGTGGTGAATGCTTTCTCTAAATCTGCACTATGTGAAATATCTGTCATGTATGATTTATACTTTGAATGTGAGATTAACCGTTACCCTGGGATTCATCTTATCAATGAATCCCAGTCACACCTAAAGATCAAGGAAGATGCTCGGATCGGGGAAGCAAGGCCGTGTCGGAGTAGCCGAGGAAGACTTCGGAGGGGATATGTAATATCCCGAATTTTGGGCTTAGAGACTTGAGAATATGCCCGTATCCCAGGTGGACGACTAGACCCGAGTTCGGAAATATGATATTAAATTTATGAAATATTATATGGAATTTTCATTAAGTCATTAGTAGATGATATTTATTCTCTAACATTAATAATTAATGTAAGAGAAGGATGAGGAATTGTTCATAAAAGTTTGATTAAATAAATTTGGTCATGGACAATTCAAGAGAGTGGATGAGGATGACAATGGAAGTAATAAATAAATAAATATACTCTTCCCCTTTCATTTATAAGTATTTTGGCCAAGGGAAATTAAAAGGAAGAAGGAATGTTCTCAAATATGTAAAATAGACATTTGTTGGTGCTAAATGTCAAAATAGTGATGCAAGATGATTGGTCATATTTGAAGACAAATTTTGAGGGCAAAAGAGGCCTAAGATTTTCGGCCAAAACAAGTTAAGTAAAGGACAAGAAGAATGTTTGTGATGGAAGACACATGGTAAGTTAATATATTCATGAGGTAAAGATCTTTGACTTTAGGTAACCAAGAGGTGAAATGCCTACATTATAGGATGACATTAAGTTGGCCTAATGTATACAAGTCCAAGAGCATTAAAAAAAGCCATAATATGCTTCTTGAGTAAGCATTAATTTCGGACAAGCAAGGTGAAATAGAGACAAGAGGGAAAGAGGGGAAACCAAGTGCAAAGTCACATGTGAATATACAAAGTCAAGGCCATTAAACCTAAGAGGACAAGTGGCAACTTAGTGAATTAAATTGGACTTTTAATAGGCAATAGTACAAGAGCAATTTAAGGCAAATGGAAGACAAAATTTCTTCTTCTCCAAGCCTTAGAATTTCGATCAGCCATGAGGAAAAAGGGAAGAAAAAAAAAAGCTGATTTAAATCAATGGAAAAGCCAAATGAACAAAGTCAAAGACTTGGGAAAAAAAAAAAGCCAATGAGAAGAATTCAACAAGTATCAAGAAAAGGCTTCTTTTTGAAGCAAATTGAATAAAAACATGTGACTCTCCATTAGCCATTAAATGCGACAGATTTTAAGTACAAGGAGGAGATAAAATTACTTGCAAGATAAGCCAAAGCAAGAGTCAAAGCCTTAGGATAAATTAGCCAATGAAAGAGGACCAAATGGGATCAAGTAGAGGCTTATTTTTGAAGCTATTAGAGACAAAATCTGATGCTATTTTCAGCCATTAAGTTCGATTCAGCCAAGGACAAAGACGAGTTAAGATGACTTGGAAAATAAGCCAAGGCAAAGTCAAGCCATAAATGATAGGAAGCCAAAGTCAAAAACTTGAGTTTTAAGCCAATCAAAGTGTACTAAGGTTGATCTTGAATAGGACACATGGACAAGCTGAATTAATGGACAAAGAAAGTCAAGGATGCTTCCCTCTTAAAGCTGCACATCTCGGTCAAGATATGAATCCAAGGGGAAAATGTAACTTGCAACAAAAGACAACTTAAAAGTTGAGACTTCTTGACCAATGAGAAAAGACTTAAACCTAAGCTAAAAGGGCACTTGACTTCAATCAATAATCTGATCCAAAAGCTACAAATTTCGTGCAGCCCATAAAAGCCAAGGGAAATCAAGGAAAACTTGGAGAAAAAGGAAGAAAAACAAGCCAAAAACCCAAGTCAAACTATGAACCAATAGGATTTTAACTTGGGGAAATATTTTGCATGGTAATAAGTTATTATTTAAGGACTTCTTTGCCCTTATTTTGGCTGCCCATTTCGTCCAAGAGAGAGAGGAGAGAGTGAAGATAGAAATTCATACACAAAGATGAGAAAGAAGGCACACAATTGAAGCTCAAGGTAAGTAGTCATGGTTTAGGTATCAACTTCTCTTCTCTATTATTTATGAAAGATTTAAGGATTAAAAAGGAAATTGTATGTGGTATTTTAAAGGGAGGCCAAAGGTTTAGGAGGTTCAAGAAGGAGATACAAGGAGATGCCAAAATCCAAGATCAAGCCTAGTGGTAAGAACATCCATTTCTTCTTTAAGTTTTTGAAACTCAAGTTTGAAACCCAGATTTCATAATCTGTGGTAAACTGAAATAAATGAATGGATTTTGGTAAATCTGAGCTTACCAACGTGTTCCTCATAGAAAATGGAGTGGGAATATGTTGGTGAATGAATTTCTAAAAGGATTTTCAAACATAAAATAACAAGTTCTTTAAAGAAGTGAAAATCGCCAGTTTTGAAAATCCTGGGCAGCAGGGCTTGAAAAATGGTTTTAAAATAGTAAATGAAGTCCAATGGCCATGAAAGTTTACAGGGTTAAATTAGACATCCTAATATTCACTTTGGTATATCATTTTGTAACGTTTCAAGATGTCTACTAGGAGAAATAAATTTTACAAAACAGCCCAGAATCTGGAACGTTGCCTCTGACCAGCGAGTGATATTTTTACACAGAAAAATGAAGCGTATTTTTGTGGCCTTTGGGAGTGTTTTTAATAAAAACTAGACATGTCAACGGTTCAATGGCCACAGGAATCATACAAAAATGAATTTTCTCGAATTAATGGTGGATTTTTGAAGTTAAGGCATACTTTCTAGAATTTTTGGAAAATGGACGAATTTTATGAAAATAAAAAGGAGAGTTTGTATTAGTAAATAAAAAGGAGTGTATTTGCTTTGTATAGGGAAAATACATACCCGGAGTTATTTTCGGATGCCGAGGAAAATTTATTAACTACCGATAAATTGCCGGTAGTAATCTTTACTCACATACTCTATGTTACTTTGTATGTTTGTGATGCCATGATTTAGGATTTGGGCTGTAGGGCCTACTGGATTGTGTGTCCTTGGGTCGCTACCGTAGGGCCTAGTGGACTTTGTGTCCTTGGGTCACTACCAAGCCGTTGATGCATTTAGTTTGGTTAGGGTTTGAGTCCCCGGCTGCGCTGTTTTCCTAGCGCTGAGGATTTTTCGGGGCTTTGCCTTGGTAAGGCAGCCCAACGGTGTGTTGATTGTGATCCTGAATGCATGTGGTATGTTTACCATTGTTGTTGTGATTTTTCCTGATTGTGGATTGCATACATGCACTGCATACATATTGTATATGAGTTTAACAGTTACTCTGGGGTTCAATTTTGAACTCCAGACTGTGCTAAAGATACATGTGTTTCTGGCTGAGTTGACTGGAGATTTGAAGTAAGGGCATGAGCTGAGATGAGGGTTGAAGAAATAGGGAATGCCCTATCGTCTTGTGTAGTTTGTATTTTGGGATGACTGTATATTTTACTTTTTTTCCTGGTATTTAATTTGGGATTATTGTGCCCTAACCCTACGGGGAATATCTATTGTTTACTTCCCACACTTTTACCAGTATTACGTACTTTGTCCAAACTGATCAAATTCTCTGCTGTGTAACGCTCTGATATATGATAATATGAGGAAATTGACTAAGGAAAGGTAATCAATAAAAAAGATCCCTCTAACCCGCCACCTGAGAGGGCGAGGCCGGTAGGGGTGTAACAGTTTGGTATCAGAGCATGGTTTGGACGATACTGGTAAAAGGTAGATGGTTAAGGGTTCTGAAGTAATTTTGTGCAAATGGAGTAGAAGGACATATACCCTAAGGAAAAGGGTGAAACTCCGGGGAGTTAAAACTGTACGGTGGAGTAAGACAATACAGAATGTGGGTTCTACTGCTAAGTTTAGGACCTCTGATATGGAAATCAGGGTCTGAGTAAAATTCCCACTCGGTGTTCCAAGAACTCAAAAAGGAGTTGCGTAAGGAAGCTAGTACTGCTTAATTTTTCTTGTGAAGGCAATACCTAGCGTTCTGGGGGTAGATATGTCGTATTAGTATTTGCGTTGCCAGTACCCAGTGTTTTGTGGATTTTTATCAGTATTAGTACCCCGGATTTGATAGGCACTTTAAAGTTAAGCGTGCTTGACGAGAGAAATTCTCGGGATGGGTGACCCCTGGGAAGTGCCATAGGAATGTGAGATCCTTTGACTTGAGGTCTTAGTACTTTGAGGTATTACTTATGGTGATCCTTAGGGATGCTAAGAGGACATTAGATTGAGTAAGGATATGATTGAGACTAGGCTTGAATATGATCTTAAGCAGAATTAATGCCTAGATTAAATGTGATTAAGGTTATGTTCAGGTGCCAATACCTGAGAGTAGGAACTCTGTGAATATTAATACTGAATTGTCAGAATGTTTGGGTATGATTGAGGAATTGAGATGGAATTAGAACCTCGTGAATAGTGTTGATATTATTTGAATGTTTCGAGGTTTAGACTAGAATTGTGAATTGTGATCCTAGTTTGTATTTTGGGTATGGTTGAGGTAATATGATTACCTAGCTTAACTGATATTGAGGTTTTAGGAGTCGATTGTGAATCTGATAATTATTGATCTGAGGTTATTTTGAGGATAGTGTTTGAATGTTGTCAACCATGAATCATGATGATCGTAGGAATCTAATTTGATAACAATAGATTCCTTAGGCATGTGATTGATCTCTATATGCATTAAGGCACTAGAGTGTAGTACCTATATGAATGAGGTATTTCGAGGTTACTAGTTGCTAGGGGATGATTTTAATATTATCATATTCCCTTAGACAGAATAATTGAGATTAGAAACCTCAATAATATTGATTGATATTGTGTTATCTGATGTATGTTTGAGGATAGTACCTATATGATATGGGTTATTTTGAGGTTGATAATTGCTGTATCAGCATAGGGAAAGATCTTCAGTACATAATACTCCCTAAGAGAATGTGGTTGAGAATTAGTTTCTCAATGGAACCGAATAATAGCTAGAACTTTGGCAGCCACAGGTTATGGTCTTAATATTTGGACTGACAGCTATAGAAATTATAATGGCTAATAGATCCCTGTGATATAAGTTGAACACCCTATAGGGGAAAAATTGGATTTGAGACTATGCCTGGAGCTAGGATTATTATCGATTTTTTTTTTTAAAACAACCTCAGATAAAGCATATACCATACCATACAATGTATTACTATAAGGTGCTCCAACTTTTGGTAAAGAAAAACTTTGATATGAATATACAGCAGGTAGGGAGACCTACTTGATTGATATGATTTTGGGTTGATAAATTGATATATGCTCAATAAGGAGCCTTAAGCCCTATGAAGATTGAGATATCCATGGGAATTTACAGATACTAAATCATGAATATCGGTAGAGTGCCAAAAAGGTTGATGGTCTGAGAGTTGGAGGCATTATCCTGAAATGGCTTGACAATGAAATGAAATGGATTGATTATCCTATGATGACTTGAGTAGCCAAGGATAGAGCCTGAGATGTAGATGAAGGTTGATGACCTTCTATGTTAGTTGTCTGGTTCCTGGTATGTGAGAAAATTAAAACTTGCCAATGCACCGGCTATATGGTGAATTTTTGAAATCGAATTTTTCTAAATGAAATATTTTTTATGAAATATCTTCTATGAAATTGAGACCAGTGTGAAATGATTGTTTCTAAACCATGTTGTCTCATAGATAGGGTCCTTGTGGAACCCATTTTTGAAATTGAATTGTGAACCATGTTTGCATCGGAAGTAGTACGGAACTGGTAAAGGCCAGAAACTGTTGTAGATGTACTCAGTTTACTGGATCTTACCAGGTGTTTTGAAATCGCTGGCCATTGTTGAAAGCTTTTCGAGGGGATTAGATTTTGAGAAATTGATACTCGCACCAGTAGTGTGTGCACCTAATCCGAGTAATTTTGCCTTATGGAGGCGTACGTTTTGCCTTGTCTGGCCGGCACCCACGCAGGCGTTTGGAGCAGGGCTCCGTGGACGATGGTCCTTGTCCCGGGTATGGGATTCCAGTGGGTGGCCTATTATTGTGTCCTGGGAAGGGACGGAAACTCTCCACATTGGCCGACAGGTGTGTTGCCACTTCGGTGGTTTGTGTATAAGAGGATTGGGATGTGCCGCTATACCGAAAGGTTGAAGTGGTGGCGAGAGCTTTTGAATTTGTGAATTAAATAATCCCGCTCATTAATGTATGCCTAGGTAGTAAATGTTTTAGTCCAGCATTAAATTGTTTTCATAAAAATTTGAACTGGCAGCGATCGAATTTGAAAATGTGAAAATACTATTTTGTGTGACTATGAAAATGTACTGCGACCATGGGAGTTTTTTTTTTTTAAAAAAAAGTGTGAAAATTTGAAATATTGAATATGAGACAACATAGTAAGTAGTGACATGACAGTCATTACTGTGGTATTGAAATGAAAATGTGTATGTTTGTATTTTGGGATGACTATATATTTTACTTTTTTGCCTGGTATTTAATTTGGGATTATTGTACCCTAACCCTACGGGGAATATCTATTGTTTACTTTCCACACTTTTACCAGTATTACGTACTTTGTCCAAACTGATCAAATTCTCTGCTGCGTAACGCTCTGATATATGATAATATGAGGAAATTGACTAAGGAAAGGTAATCAATAAAAGAGATCCCTCTAACCCGCCACCCGAGAGGGCGAGGCCGGTAGGGGTGTAACAGGATCTAATTAAGTTTGAATTTCATACTTTAATATTTTGGATCATATTTGCTAACTGTTTGATTGATAATTCGGATCATTGTATAACTAAAATCCTCCAACGGGATTAACCCTGACTATTATCGAATTTTAAGTTGTATCACATTTATATTTCTTCGGGAATTTAAATTAACCAGCATATGTCTGCGTATATGTTATCAGTCACTCATTCCTCCAAATGTTAGGCATGCTCTCTGTTGTGACTCACTCTGATTTGTGAACGCCTTCACTATGATAAATACATACAAATTAGTTTAATAAGAGATTAAGGACAAAAACATAGTTAGCATACTAATAGGTGAATAGTTAAATTGTATATTATTCTCAAAATTTTAATGAGATGCCTCATAATTAGGACAAAAAAATCTCTTTCTACCTATAAATAGCACCAAATGAGAGGAGTATTTAATTCTCTAAATTTACATTAAATTTTAGTTTTTCTTGAATTTATGATTTTTTTTTAAGTCTTTAATCTTCATACAGTTAATTTCATTTAGTAATGAAAAATATTAACCCAACAAACAAATAATCCATACAATGCCCACGAAATCTCTCCTCCAAGGACTTTATATATGAGACCATCGGATAATTTCTCTCATATTTATATTTAACATCAATATATCAAATTTGACTATTTGAGAGTAGAGGGAGTAATATATCAAGGGATGAGATATTGTTACTACCATTTTTTGTTACTACCAATGTTACTACCACTTTTCCACCATTAGATCAATCTTAATAGGAGAGAGAAATTATAAAGGTAGATGAGATTCTTATCTAATGGTGAAAAAGTGGTAGTAACATTGGTAGTAACAAAAAATGGTAGTAACAATATCCTATCCCATATATCAATATATTGTTTGCAAAATATGAGTAACAGATCTTATTATTCAAACTCTATTCCATGAAGATTATTTACCCATGAGCACCTATTAAAAACTTTCTGAAATCACGGAAATTAGTTGTTTCAAAATTTTAAAAATAATCCTAAATTGAAGTTCTATAATTAGAAAATGTGTCGTTTAATTATCTAGGATGGAAAAAAAAAAAAAAAAAAAAGTCTTGTATATATTTGAAGGATATAATGGCTACGTCGCACTCACATCACATGGCGTCTTTAAAGTTGTCCGCATCCATCACCCACCACGCGTCCAGAATCCATCCTTGGCGCGCGGTTCCCATCTTGGCCTCTCCCACACCCAAAACTACACGGTTTTGATGTAAATTGAGAGGGTGTTCCCCTTTTTATTTTTCAGAATAACATTGAAACCCTTCTAAAGAAAATCCATAGCCCTACGACTGTTCCTTGTCAAAAGTCTTGCCAGCTGCAGCAGATCCATAAATGATAAATGGTTCCGTAAATGAAGCGGATCCCCCATTTTCCGTACATGGAACATAAAGGTGTGTGTCTCCCTCTCTATGCACGCACACTCTTATAAACTGTAAAGATTTTTTGTATTGCATACAGATTTAGTTTGTCAAATGGACAGAACACATAAGCTGATTAAACTCACTAAACAAATGTATTTTTGGAAATACTCTTAAAACATCATAAAATTCTAAACTATGTATTAATAAAATTAAAAATCATTAAATAAATGTAAGTATTTCTTTAAATACAATGCCTTTTGAATCCGAAGGCATGTTTTGATCCTAATGAACATCTAGAACTTAACTCACTAAACTTACACACACACATAAAGGGGTTTTGACTATTTAAACATGAGGTATTAAGTTTGAGTTTATGTAAATGCATAAAACCCTATACGAGAGGTACCCCAAATTAAATATGATAATATTTGAATCTAGCCCAATTAGATAGCTATGTAAAAAAAAAAGAAACAAAAGCAAAAAAATCATGCAAAATTAATTGTGGGTTTCTAGATAACATTTAAATTAGATAACATTTAAGGAGGAAGGATATAATTGATAAGCTAAATTTTTATCAATCAAATTAGCCATATAGTATAAAGTTTGTGACTCCTTATATATAGTCATTTTAACTGAATTGTGGGTTTTTAGATAACATTTAAATTAGATAAAAGTAATCAATATGTAAGAAATAATTTTTTTTTTCTAAAAAAATGACCTTATTAATGAATGAGTAAGAAAGAGAGTGATAATATAAAAAAAATTAATGAAAGATAAGGTATAAATAAAAGATGACGTGAACGAATAAAGGAAATGAAAGAGAATGATAAAAATAATTAATCAAGGATGAAATTAGTAAAAACATATCGGTTATAATATACTTATAGTCGTTTAAGTTTACAGGAGGCATATTTTTTGTTATTTAACTTTATAAAGTATACTTTTAGTCCTATAATTCTAACACCGTTAATTTTGCTAACGGAAAACGCAAACTTAAGTGATGACTGTATAATTAAATGCTATTAAGCTCAAATTTAAAATATAGGTAAATTGAAGAATACATAAAATTTGTGTAATTAAATGTTATTAGTCATCACTTGAGTTCGTTGCGTCAACGTTTTCCGTTAGCAACATTAACGGTATTAGAAATTTAGGACCAAAAGTATACGTTATAAAGTTAAGGAATAAAAAATATGTCTTATGTAAAACTTAAAAGATTAAAAATATATTTTAGCCAAACATATTTTTATTCTGGTTAACTCAAATTCCACCTTGCAAAAAGTACAAGGGATAAGCCATTTTTTTTTAAATAAAAAAAAAATTTCTTATAGAAGCGAGCTAGCAGTAGTATTAACTTTTCTCAAAGTGACTAATGCAGCTATCATAAATTCATAATAGACATTAATGGAGTATGAAAATCGGGAAAGGCACAAGTGTCCTCATCGGTACGTTGTTGACTAGTTCTAGAAGAATAGGGAAGGGGAACCAAACCTTCTATATGGTAAAGGAGGACACAACCCTACCTACCCCTAACATGCACAGTAGTTTCAGAATTACTAGTACAAGTATTCCCTTTGTTTTCAAATACTTAGCTTCCTCCTGTACTGTATACTCTCTCCCTTTTTTAAAAAAAAATAAAAGTACAAAATTTAAATTTACTTCATTTGTTTTATAAGAGTGTCGTAAAAATTATCTAAACATTTAATGTCTTTTTTCAATTGTAACACCCCATTTTTCAAAAGCGGAATAATGTATTTTTATCAGAGTAGAGCATCGGAGCAAATAAGTGAGTAACTGATAAGTATTAAAAAGTTAACTATGGTGTATCGACTAGTTATATTAACGGTACATTTATCCGAGTATTTAATAACATAACAAAATACATCCCAAAAATAAAAATCTCCAGCTTGGTCTTCAAGCGTGCTGTTTACCCTTGTCATCAACCCTCGGTCCTCCAGACCCTGAAGCTATGGTAAGAGCTGAGGTCCAATGCCCATCGGACCTCAGGTAACAGTTAACCTTATGCTTAAGTAATACGATATGTATGACGTATATTCATGACATTACAAAGAATAATCAATACATAAGCACACAAGATGTAAGATTAACATATAAATAGTACATAGCACACAGCACATGTAAAGTCATCCACGTTTGTAGAAACCGGTGCCACGATAGCTTGTCGTGTCCTTAGCGCTAGGAAAACAATCCTACGGTGTTATCAAGACTATAACCCGTGTAAAGCTGAATGTATAAATAGTGATCTAAGACAGAGTCTTAGTCTATGAAATCATCTATCACATATAAGCATACAATAAGCATCGGTGTTAGTGTTACGACGCGTTCGTACCTTAGTCATTCGGATATCGGTACGTCGTGCGCTCGTACGTCCCCGACTTTCTCAGATATTCCTATAATGGTATTTTCGCATTATTACCTCGTAAATAATATCTTAAGAGATATTTTAGCCACTATTTACCTTTTTACCACAGGTGGATTTATTATTCCAATTATATCCCTTAATTTCTATATATAAAAAACGCTAATTCATCATTTCGCCGATTTTATGAAAAATTATAATTAATTCTACAAAAATTGGAACGATGATCCATAAAATTCCCCGGAATCCTTAGGATGTCTATTTTTGATGAAAAATACTTGTTTTTACCCAGAATTTGTGAATCATTCCCCGTTTTCGTGTCTCCAACCTCTGCCCAAAATTTTTCCAGAAAAACGTAGCCTTTATTCAAGAATTTTTATCTCCTTGCAAAAAATTCAAAATGATATGTTCTAGGAATTTTTGAAAACCTCTATATGTCTACTTTAACCATGAAAAATTTCAGAATTTTATAACCCCATCTTCTACATAAAATCATAGCCTTTTTTCTAATTGACTCCAGAAAAACTTCTAACCGTAAATTCTAGCAGAATTTCGCTACTTTGATCTTCAATCTTCAAGAATTTTGCTAAACCATATTTTTCATCTAATTTTCGAAATAAAACCATTTTTAACCATAAAACATGAAAACAAAAATACTCTTGAAGATTAAAGATCAAACTAACATTTATACTAAAACTACAAAAGCTTAAAGGCTAAACCTTAAAACTCAAGAACTTACTTTGCTTTTGCTCCAACTCCTTGAAGCTACTTCTTACTCACTCTCACTACTCTCTATATTCAGATTACTCTTGATTTTGGTGTGAAGAATTGAAGAGCCTAAGGTCTCTATTTATAGGGAGAGTTCAAGGATTACAACCCTTGGATCATCCTCTATAATCAATGGCCTATGTTGTTTGGTGTTTTCATGAAGGCACAAATTAAGCTCAAGAGATTCTCATTGGTCACCTTTAATTACTTAGGATTGAGCTTAATTATTTGTTGTTTTTTTTTCGCATTAGTTCATTGAATTTCATAATATCTCCCACACACACACACACACACACACACACACACACACACACACACACACACACACACACACACACACACACACACACACACACACACACACACACACACACACACACACACACACACACACACACACACACACACACACACACACACACACACACACACACACACACACACACACACACACACACACACACACACACACACACACACACACACACACACACACACACACACACACACACACACACACACACTACTCTTGATTTTGGTGTGAAGAATTGAAGAGCCTAAGGTCTCTATTTATAGGGAGAGTTCAAGGATTACAACCCTTGGATCATCTTCTATAATCAATGGCCTATGTTGTTTGGTGTTTTCATGAAGGCACAAATTAAGCTCAAGAGATTCTCATTGGTCACCTTTAATTACTTAGGATTGAGCTTAATTATTTGTTGTTTTTTTTCGCATTAGTTCATTGAATTTCATAATATCTCCTACACACACACACACACACACACACACACACACACACACACACACACACACACACACACACACACACACACACACACACACACACACACACACACACACACACACACACACACACACACACACACACACACACACACACACACACACACACACACACACACACACACACACACACACACACACACACACACACACACATTACTCTTGATTTTGGTGTGAAGAATTGAAGAGCCTAAGGTCTCTATTTATAGGGAGAGTTCAAGGATTACAACCCTTGGATCATCTTCTATAATCAATGGCCTATGTTGTTTGGTGTTTTCATGAAGGCACAAATTAAGCTCAAGAGATTCTCATTGGTCACCTTTAATTACTTAGGATTGAGCTTAATTATTTGTTGTTTTTTTTCGCATTAGTTCATTGAATTTCATAATATCTCCTACACACACACACACACACACACACACACACACACACACACACACACACACACACACACACACACACACACACACACACACACACACACACACACACACACACACACACACACACACACACACACCCCTTCCCCCCCCTCTCTCCCTCTATCCTCTTCCACCTTATCCTCTTCCATTCTATCCTCTTTCATGCTATCCTCTTCCATTTGTTGACTGAAATTCCAACATGTGTTTGATTCAAATAATATCTAGATATCATGAGCTCAAACTCCTCCTATTGGTTCTTTAATTATCACATGGATTAAGTTTATTTATGTAATTAATTAAGGCCATTAGATTACACTTTATTAAATCAAATCTTGGCCTTCAATTTGTGTAGAAAAATCCTACAACTATTGAAGATCTTTTTCTTTTAAACACACGTGTTCTTATATATTATACTATTGTTTAATCTCTCTTTTCTCTTTCTTATGCCAAAAAATCGTCCCTCACTTATAGACTTAGGAGATGATAATTCAATCCTAACTAGCCTCCCTAATGTGGTAGTTTAAATGTTATTAGTTGTAGTTGGCAAAATGTGATTGGTTCTCTAGTTAATTATGCTCATTAGGAATCCATTCTAAACTAATCTTGAACTCTTATAGGCCCTTTTTATTCATTAGCCAAAATATCCCTAATTGATGGTTTTTAATATGTCTTTCAATTAATTAAGAAAATTAACATAATTATTTTAATTAATGTAAATTTAATTGTCCCTTGATTGCTGTTAATTTTCTTTAATTGGTTTAGGTATCTTCATAGCATTTTATGACTCTTTGTGATTAGATATGAACTATGTTGTAATATGACAATTATAGGATATTTTATGATCCCTAAATGAAAATTAGCATATTGAACTTTGATTTATTAAATTCAAGGAAAAATTGCCCAAAAATTACCATAAATAAATTATGAAATTTGAGACAACATACTCTCCTATTTTTAATATGCATCATTTATCAAAATATAATATTTCTTATAAATAAAAATTTTCGGGTATTACATCAATACTTTTCCCTCATAAATTATTTATATGATATTAATTAAATATGGATCTTTTTTATTCTCTCTCCCCGTTTTCTTTTACACCCATACTACTCTACATTCTCTTTCTTACTTTCCCTCTATTATCAATTTTCTCTCCTGCTTTTCTTCTCATAAATAAATGTATATTTTTAAAAATAGTGTTTATTTTATACATACTTATTATTTTTAACTAATTTTTCCATTTTCAAAAATCATTTAATAAGGTTATTGAGTTCTTATAAAAAAGATCGGAGATAATATAACTCATCTTTTAGAAGAATTTTTTGATTTTAAATATAAATACTTTTCAAGATCTTTTACGTGGCATTAAGTGATTTATTCCATTATTTCCTACTAAATTTTCAATTTATAAAGATACATTCCCACATACATATTCTATCTGATTATATATTCTCTCTGGTTTTTATTATAAGGCACTAATTAATAAGTGTGGTTGGTCATTTTTATAAGGTATTTGTTTGTTTCTAAAGAATATTAAACATTTTTTTCATGTATACCCATATTTCATAAGGATAGTGGGAGAGAGTAATAATTGATGTAATATTGGTAAGTTGCACCGTAAAGTATTTTTCCAATAACATTTCATATCCTAAACTAAAATTTAGTGCATCCAACACTAATATTCCAAATTTAGGGTGCTCATTACCACTAGAAAAGCATTTTAGAAGCTTTTTGTTGCAATTAAAAAACAATTCAGGGTGTTGAGCGTGATAAAAAAAAAAATTTAAAGATATAGAGTGTCAGTAAAAGAAATAGTTCAGAGGGCATCTTTTTAAATACTGGGTGCTCCTAAAAAATTATTTTATACTACATAAAACATAAAAAAAATATTTTAGAATATTAGGTGCTACTAAAAAAATTTCTAGGGGTTTGAACGTTTATTTTGAAAAATTAATAGGGGAACACCCACCCAATTTACCCCCAAAACGTATGGGAGGGCAAGCTGGACGCCACCTACCACCACCGTAAAATTGTCCTCTTTGCTAAAGCTTCATCTTCATGTTGGTTAATGAGATGTCCTAAACATTATACTATTTGATTTGTTGATGAAAGACGTGACGCGCATAAGGTTGAGAATTAGCGTCGACCCTTCAAAGATCAGGTCTAACAGGCTTTTTTAGATCTGAGATAAAAAAAATATATGTTTTCAAAGCCCACCTTAGAGTATCAGGGCCAGGGTTGGCCTTACAAAGCCTAAATTTACTATTTCCAATTTTAACTATTTTTCTTCCTTTTTTTTTCCAAAGAAATATCATGACTAAATGACAACAATTAAATTTCTAATTTATCAAATAAATGTTGTCAACATTAATATCCAAACAAAGACGCATCACATAATAAACAAACACAGTCACTAATTCATAAATGATTTTTTTTTTTTTTTAAGATTAGTCAATACCTTGAAATATTTTTTCAAGATCCTAAAATAAATTTTTAAGACTATGAAAAATATTTTTTTAATATCGATCAGTATTTAAGTATCTTTGTAATACCCGTTAGTAACCTAAAATATTTTTTCAAGATCAGTCATTACTTTGAATTATTTTTTCAATATCTTAAAATAAATTTTCAAGATCATGAAGTATTTTTTTTACTGAGTCCGTCTTAAATATTTTAATTTTGTACACAAATTTATGTAAGTTTTGGTATTTATTATGAAATATAATGTTTATAAGATTCAAAATACAACTTTATCCTTTATATGCAATGCTAATGTCCTTTTTGATGAATTTGACATTGAAAAAGCTATTCTGATAACAATATCCAAACACTATTATGCTTATCCAAAAGTTATTTTTACCTAATAAATCCCAAAAGTTATTCTCCAAAAGCCATTTTTACCTCGTAAACCCAAAAACTATTCTCCAAAAGCTACATTCAAATCGGCTCTAAGAGAGGTCTTTGTCAAACTTTTGGCAACAAAACCTAGGTTTTGTCACAAATCTGTCATACACCCAAAATGGGTGTTTGGCAAACTTTTGCAAAACCTAGATTTGATGTAAAATAACTTCTAAAAAAATTAGAGGTATTTAGCATACTTATGAAAAACCTAGGTTTTGTTTTCAAAACCTAGGTGTTTGGAACCCCCAAACAAGCACTATATATACATAAATCAGTTAATAAAATAATAGAAAACGCTTTTATTGTGTTGCTTAAGTCATATAAGGATTCTTTAACCCAAAAGTTAAGAATAATAAGTTCTTGATTGTCTAGAATATAATAACCACTGCTTAAAATAATATTTTTTTTGATACAACTTAAAAAATAATATATATTGTCTGATGTTCACTAATTGGTGCGTGCTTCATTATTTTTTTGGATATAAAAAGACGAGTTTTACAATCATGACTTCTGTTACATATGCTTGGGTCGCGGCCATGGAATTTGCTTGTAATATTCAGAGAGAGCCCACAATGGGAAGTTGTTTCTATTCATTGGATAATGAAGACTGCAATTCCTCATAAAAACTCCCGTGGATTCCTAAAAACAACTCACAAATATTTAATTCCAAGTTCATACTTAATTAATTACATTAATTGAGAGAGCGAGAGAGAGAAGAACTCACTTGTTGTGGCCAGTCACCGTCTTCTAACTGAGAATTAATTAAATTTTTTGCTCCACGATGAAGAGGAGTCGGGTCTCTCTCTGCCTAATCCAACCAAATAAAATATGACACATAGTAAATTAGAAATGGCATTGATTAAAAATGGTTGTTACTTATGTGTTTTTTTAATGAATTTTCTACTTGTTTATAAGCAAACACAAAACACTCGTCAGAAAGTTGGGATCATGCTTCATTCAAGTTCGATTATATACACATACTAAACCTTAATTAAGATAAGTTGGGTTGAATTTGGACCCGAAATAACTGGGTTTAGATTCTTTCTATGTAAACTGGCACTGATTTGTGTGGGTGTATGCAAAATAGACTTATGCAATAACTAATTCCACTCTCGGTCCTAAATATAAGATGTAGTTTATAGATGCACTACAAACTATGTCCAATATTTAAGACCAGAGGAGTACCTAGAAAGAAACTTGACCCAAAATTAGATGACATCCATATATACTATTTCCAAATTAGTTAAGTTAGCTATTTATAATAAAATGTGTATTGATTTCTCTAAAATACTATATATAATCATAATGCCATTAATGAAAACCCCATTTGATTTATATGCAAGGGATTGTTTGTGAGAAAAATTATAAATTTGGAAGATGAAGTATATTATAACCTTACATTTAACATCAAAACAAACCTAATTAACAAACCTTTCAAGTAGCTCCTACATTTAGCATAGGAGGAAGTATTTTGAAATAACATTGACAAATTTGTCCTAAAGAAAAAGATAGATAACTTACTTGGCCAGCGTACATAAGACCCATCATAGCCCATGCTGTTTGTGCTACATTTGATCGGCTTCCTTCAAGCGGTACGTACTTCTGCATCATCCATCAAAGTCTTTAAACTAATTAATCCCACTAGGGAGAATTAATTTTTTTTTTTTTTGTCCCTATAATTTTGACCAACTTAGTCCCTATGGTTTGATACAATGTAACTTAATCTTTTTGACTTGGTTATAACTCAATTCTAAACTTTGGTACACTGCAATTAAATTTCTATATTTTTAACCATTTTATAATTTATTCCCTAAATTTTATTATATATATTATTTAGGGCATAGTGACTAAATTATAAAAGGTTTAAGATATAAATTTGCCTTGAAAGTTTTCATTTAGGACCAATGTTTGCCCTGAAAGGAATTAAGGTTCAATATCACTCAAGAAGTTTCAAAACAAAGCAATATTTCTCCACCCTGTTAAAAAATTAACTTTTACTGTTAAAAATTGGGGCAAAAAAAATTGATGCTAACAGCTAACATCTTTAATGGTAGGGGCTACGTTACTCAAATTAACACTTTTGGGCATCCTTGAAACAACCCCCCCCCAAAAAAAAAAAAAAAAAAAAAAAAAAAAAAAAAAAAACTTGAGGATAAAATTGCTCTTAATGAAAACATCTGGGGTGAATTTGCACCAAGTCAGAATATAGAAACTGAGTCAAAACTATATTGACCAAATGGTTAATTTCCCCACTAACTATCAACAATAAATAATAATACTGTTGAAATCAAGAAGGTATTAATGAATTAATCCACCTTTTTAGGGCATGAAAGATAGCTCTCTCCCCACCCACCATCATTTTTTTGTGTTGTGAGTAGAAAATTGACAGCTTTGCGAAAGCAAACACAATTTTCATAAGTTTTGCCAGCTGCAACAAGTCCACCAAGCGCAAACATTGTTCCATAGATGAAGCAAATTCCCCAGTTTCCATACCACCAACCATCTTCTGTTTGAGTTTCTTCAATATATCTCACAGCATTCTCAATGGAATTCTCAATCTCTTTCTTTCTATGTGTTGGATATAACTCTTTAAACAAAACTAAAGCCTGTATGGCTGCCCCAGTGCACTCTACATATTCATGCTCCACTACTATATTCTCCAAAAACTCAATCGGATTCAAAACCTGCTCCCAAAAACAAGCCAATTCATGTATCATTATTTTCTTTAAAGTCCAAAATATGTTTAGTTCACTTCAACTGTTAATAAACCATAGCTCTTACTTCTAACCAATCTTGACCTCTGATTGGTTCCCAAACTGCTAAACCACCTTTTTTGCTCTGCAAAAGATGAACACGATATTATCCTTAAATTAACACATGATCATATCACATTGAATATCAATTCATTAGCTAATTCAAGAGATAAATAAAATGGAAAATCCCAAGAAAATACCACTTGAATTTTAAAATCTCAAGTAGGTGATTTTCCAACAAAACAAGTTATCATTTACTCTATTATTCTTGTTAATTTCATTAATATTGTTGTCAACAGGATTATAAAGTTCAAGTGGTATTTTTTTGTTATTTTCCCTAAATAAAATCACCTGAAATGACAATAGTATATTGACTGTATCAAACAATCTCTCAGGTTCCATTTTTTCACCAACAATCTCTGGAGGCAGCTTTGACAGAAGAAGACAACACTAAAACAAACAATTATATATATATATGGTAATTAGCATCATATAATGTAAAGAACTCACATATATGATCTAGCACAAGAGCATAATTAAGTTAATCACTTTCAAGGCTTCTGCTGTGCAATCTGAAACTGGCACTCCATGGTCTTGATCAGAGAAGGTCCATGACCCTTTAGAAATGTCACGATACATACTCTTGAAGTCACCAGAAGGATTGTTCTTAACCTAACCATATACTGTACTGTTATCCATCATTTTGTATCAAAAAAATATTACACTAGCTCATGAGAATATCACTCTCTATATGAATACTAATGAAGTTATTGAATAGGTTTTCCCGTAAGGTTAATGAAACAAACTTGAGATTCCTTGACGAAATAATGTGCTCTTGCAAGTGTGGGAGCAAGTTCTTCAATTAGGCCTGTGGCAAGCAAAGCTTGAGTAGTCAAGCCAGCATCCCATGTTTGGCTTCCAAAACTCTGCACATAAATATCAACTCTAAAATTAAGTAGTATTATAGTTTCCAAAAGAATTAAAAGTATTATTCAATGAAAATAACGTTCTGCTTAAGCAACAAGATTAAGATTGGATCAGAGCCCCAATCCACACACTCAAACATATCAAAATACGAAAAGATTAAATTAGTTTGTGAATTTGAATTATTTGAATTTAATAGTTTAATTTATTGCAATTATTATCACTAAATTTCACCTGCATGGTCATTCCATCCTCTGAAACCCATAAGTAATCAGGAACCCTGGCAAGATGCTTCTTGAAAGCTTCTCCATTTGGATCTTCAGCCCAACAAGCAACCATACACAGAGACTGCGACAATTTATATATATATATATATATATATATATGATTTTAACTATTTCATATCTTAAACTAATTTCAATTCATTAGATTTTTGACTAGTTACTATATGGGATCAAGTGTTACCTTTGACACACATCCAGCAGTAAAGTATCGAGTAATCTCATCTTCATAGTGGACATGCTTTATTGTTTTCTGAAGGGCCTTCTCTCTAATCAATTTGTTGAAGGGCCAACGAGTAAGAAGTGGCTCACTTAGTATGTATAAACTATCCCACATGAGATCTTGTATCAATGGATGAGGGGAATAAAGATCCTCCTGCCATATATATATACACATATATAAATGGAATTTGGTAATTGTCAAATAATGATGAGAAACCAATTTTACGTGTGGGGTGGTAATTAAATAATTGGAGGCAACTTATCACCTTGGCACAAAGGTGGCGGGCTTTGTTCCAATTAATTTGATGGTAAGGTTGAACATGAAGTTCTTGTCTCAATTGAAGAATAAGTGGTGTTATTGGGCCCACAAACCTTTTTCCATACAAGTAAGACATAGGCACATAGACTGATCGGCAATAAAACCACATTTTAGCTGCATTCATCCATAGAGGAGTAGTTGTTATGTATAGAGCTTTTCCAAAGTGGTATAAAGGTTGGATCGAGAGGAGAAGATATAATATATACTCCATTCGGTCCAAAATATACTTCAATTTCAACTACATTACCAGAATCAAGGAAGAGAAAAATACGATGAACAGTATTTTGAGCATTAATTATAGGAAAAATTAACTACTTTTCAAGTTACTATTATGAATCAAAAAATTCTTTTTGGAAGATTATTTATATTTTGGAACGGAGGAAATATACCGCCTAAGATTAATTAGATGAATTAATTACCTGGATGCATGGGAAGAAATGAAGGCAAGAGCCAAAACTCAGGAGGCATTGGGTTGCTTCCAGACCATTCAAATACACCAAGTATCTGTAATTGAAACAAGCAAAAAACAAAAAACAAAAAACAAAAAAACAGAAAACAAAGTTCATGAGAAGGACAAATTCATCATATGCTAGCTAATTAAGTTTAGATTGAGAAATTAAACTAGAATAGTAAATGCTGGAAACATACACAAAGCCAAGTCTTTCCCCAAGAGGGTATGTAAGTGACACCTCCACGATCTCTAATCCATTTTTGAGCTTTCATACAAACATTATCATCACCTCCAAGAATGCGAATGCATATGTAGCTTAGTGCTGTGCAGAACATAGTGCTATGGCCCTCAATATGTAGCCCCCACCCTCCATCTTCATTCTTCAATAATTCCATGCATGTTCCATTCATATAGTAATTAACATTAATTACTTTTTTCATTTCAAAATTTTAACATTATTAAAATTTAGTGAATAATTATGAGGTAATAAATTTGAAACTTCACCTGGTGATTGTATAAGAAACGTAGGATCTCTTTACAATACTCTTTAGGAAACACTCTTTCAAGTTGTCCTGTAATATACATACAAAATACCTACACCATATATAATATTTAATCAGTATGTTATAGGATATTTGACAAAGAGTTAAATAAAAATTCTGTTCAAGTATAAACTTACAAAAGGTTGTATAAAGAAGAGGGGTCCTGCAATTTGAGCAGGCCAGTGGCCATCCGTAGATTGCAAAGCCGACAAGTAATGAGCTGCTCTTTTCACTGTGTTCATTACTTTCTCAGATGTTATTTCCTCTTCTTCGTTTATCTTCACACTTGGTATTGTTTGCTTGAAATTCTTCTCTCTCAAAAACTTCATCGCATGTACCAAAGTTAATAATTGTAAGCACATGGTCAGCTATCGACTTTAGACTTCAAAACATGGATGAACCGCACAATAAATGTCCAAATAAATTATTCATAACACTATGTCCATATATATAAGAATATTATGGACTTTGAAAGATCAATATTTTAAAAGGTTGAATGCGATGTTAGACCGAAAAGGCTAATAGATCTTAGTTTATATGTTGGTTAGGGGAGCGAAACCGGCGTTGTAATAATTAAATATTTTATATATATATATATATATATATATTCATTTTTATATTATTTATTTTGAATTAAAAGTAAGAATAATAATATAAAAATAAATCTTTTTTAAATGAATTCATAAAAAAAAAAAATTAAATTAGAAATAAAAATAACATTAGAAAGAAATAAATATTTAAATATTTTTACTTAAATTTTATTATATTGAAATAAAGGGAAAATTGAAAAAGTCTCCCATTAAAATTTTTATTGGCGAACGTTTTAAACTTTCTTTTATTTCACCTTCTCCTTCCCGCTTCTCTTTTTTCCCTTGGTAAATAGGTTTCCTTCAAGCCACTTTGGTTTCCCAGTTTAACTAAATCTGACTTTGGACTCAAAAACTGGTTCTGGATGACTCAAATGACCAACCAACCCCTCAATAATCTAAAGCTGCAAAAGGAGCTTTAATTTTAAGCTACGTACATATGTGTAGCTTTTTTCCCAACGGCTTGTTAATTTTCATTATGCTATTTTAAGTCATATGTGATCCACTGATCAACCATGATGAAAATTAACATAATACTCTCTCCGTCCTAATTATATGACAATATTTGAGAGTTAGTTTTGGTCCTAATGATAGGATAAATTTCTAAATTTTGTCAACTTCTTTCTAAAATACCCCTATTGATATTTTTCAATAATAATTTAATAATACACCTATTGCAACTCATTAATGTCACATATACTTCAATTCTACTGGGTTTTTTTATAAAATAATTTTGAACAATTTTTATCATATCACCCCTACTAATACTTCATCCACATCCACAATAGTTAATTTAATAACACACTTATTTTTTACTAAGTATTCCCTTATTTATAAGGAATAAGTACAAGAGAGAAATAGAGTAAATATAAGTCGCCGATATTTTAAGTTGATGACCGAATAAAATTGCCATAATTGATTTATCAAAAAAAAAATACTGACATAATTGAGGGTGAAACAGAGCAGGGGACAGCATGACTAGTTGAAAATTCAGAATTGGGCCGCAAGTGATAATGAACCTGGCCTATGGGATAAAATGACTATGAAATGTGTGGCCAAATTGATTGCTCTTAGATTGAGAGGAGTGATGGATGAGCTAATTTCCCCTTTCCAGGCTAGCTTCATTAAAGGTCGTTGCATACAAGATAATTTAATAGTAGGCCAAGAAATCCTTCATATTATGAGTAAAAACCGTAGTAAGGGAGGGCTTATGGCTATGAAGGTTGATTTGCAGAAGGCCTATGATCGTATTAGCTGGGCTTTTTTAAAGAATGTACTTCTTGAGGCAAGATTGGATCCTAGATTTGTTGATTTGATTATTAATTGTGTATCCTCTGTTTCATACAATGTTCTTTGGAATGGGTCTAGGACTGAATATTTCTCTCCAAAAAGAGGTTTGAGACAAGGAGATCCTATTTCCCCACTTCTATTTGTTCTGTGTATGGATAAATTGTCACATGTTATTTGTGATGCAGTGGAAGAGGGTGGTTGGAAACCAATTGTTGTGTCTAATTCTGGCCCTAAAGTGTCTCACCTCATGTTTGCGGATGATCTACTTTTGTTTGGAGTTGCTTCAGTGAATCAAGCTCATTGTATGATGAAATGTATAAATGACTTTATGGAGGCTTCTGGAGGTAAGGTTAATGCTGAGAAATCCTCTATTTTTTTCTCTCCAAGGGTTCCCTTGAGAATTAAATGCCGTATTATGGATATCACAGGTATGCAATGTTCTAGTGAGATTGGAAGATACCTTGGCTTCCCTTTATCACGTAATAGGAGGAAGAGGGAGAATTTCCAGTATATCATTGATAGAGTTAGGGGAAAATTGAGTGGGTGGAAAGCGAAGGCCTTGTCTATGGCTGGCCGGGTTACATTGGCTAAGTCTGTGGTGAGCGCAATTCCTTTATATCCGATGCAAGTGGCAAGATTGCCTAGTAGTGTTTGTTTAGAAGTGGAACGTCTCCAAAGAAACTTTATATGGGGACATTCGAGAATGAGAAGGGGTGCCACTTAATTGGGTGGGATCAGTCAAGTTAAGAAATAAAGATTATGGGGGTCTGGGTATTAAAAGATTAAGTTCAATGAATCAAGCTTTTGGTGTGAAATTGGCGTGGAAGCTGATTTTGGGGGTGAAAGGGTTGTGGGCTGATGTGCTAACCAACCGCTATATGCTTCGAGATGGGGAGTCCTTATTATTGTCCCGGCAAGGGGATTCAAGTCTATGGAAGTTTATTTGCTCGCAAAATCATCTTGTTGAGAGAGGCTCTAAATGGCAGATAAAGAATGGGAGATCCGTTTGCTTTTTCACTGATTGTTGGGTGGGGGATGAGGTGAAATTAATAGATCATTGTATAAGACAACCCACTGAGGCTGAATTATCTTCTAAGGTAGCTGATTGGGTAGTGGGGGGAGATGGGATTTTGAGAAATTAGCCATTGTTATTACCCCAGCTGGGATTAACAGAATTGTATCCATCTTACCTCCAAGGGCTGATGCGAGTAGTGATTGTCTGGTTTGGGGGGCCTCATCTGATGGGGTTTTTTCCGTTAAAAGCTGTTATATGTTTATTGAGCCTAATCGGCCAGCGTTGTATGATCCGTTATTTAAATCTATATGGAGGTGGAAAGGGGCTGAGAGGATTCGTTTGTTCCTGTGGAAAGTTGCTCTAGGGAAACTTCCCACTAAGCTTTGGAGAAGTTCCTGGTCAGCAACCTCGCCTACCTGCGACTTTTGTAATTCAGGATTAGAGGATATTTTACATATTTTAAGGGATTGTCCATTTGCTAAAAACATGTGGTTGAGTGTGATTAATGTTAGTGTGGCTCAGTCCTTTTTTTCTGCTGATCTGAAACAATGGCTAGTAATGAATCTTAAACAGAAGGTTAGTAGTAAGTGGGGTAATTGCTGGAATTTAATTTTTGCTGTTGCTATTTGGAAGTTGTGGGATTGGAGGAATTGTAGTCTCTTTGATAGTAACTTTAGGAAACCTGATAATCCTTTTGCTGTCATTTCCATGGTGTGGCTGAATTATTCATTGTTCAATGAGCCACAAATTGAGGCTCATAATTCTGCAGGTGGTCTCGGGTTGTGCTGGAGGAAACCGTCTGTTGGATGGTTTAAATGCAACGTAGATGGTGCTAGCTCTGTAATGGTTGGTCAGGCTGGATGTGGGGGAGTTTTGAGGGATTGGAATGGGAGATGGGTGGCTGGATTCACGAAAAGTCTTGGCGCATGTCAGGCTGCTGTAGCAGAGGAATGGGGAATTATGGAAGGTCTGCTGTTGGCATGGGAGTTGGAGGTCAAGAAATTGGAATTAGAGTCTGATGCCCATCATGTTATATCGAGGATACTCCAGGAACATCGGGCCGATAGTTTGCTGATAGTGGAAATAAGAGAAATGCTTCAATGGAATTGGCAGGTTGTATTTAGATCAATTTCTAGAAATGTAAACAATGTGGCTGATGCTATGGCTAAGTTAGGCATGTCCTATTCTAGTGTTCTTACTTCTTGCCCTGTTCAGTTAAGGGGCTTAGTGGAACTTGAGAGTTTGGGAGTGAATCCCCAGTATGTGTAGTCCTTATTTTTAATATAGGCTTTATGCCATCTTTCTTATCAAAAAAAAAAAATGTCACATGTCAAAGCCTACAATGTGAGTGTCCACATATTTAAATAAGGTTATTTTAGGAAAATGAATGTAATTAACTAATTTAACTTCTATCTTTGATCTCTTCAAAATATGGTAAATATGTCATATAATTAGGACCGGAGGGAGTACATTGTGTACTTATCTAAACACATGCATCAATGGTGAATTATGACAATACTTATCTAAGCACGTGCATCAATGGTGAATTATATTATGAATGAATTCTATTGTGTACTGTATTTTTACACTAAGTTGTTTAGAGATTTTCTTTTCTTGGATAGTCTCAAATAATACTCCCTTCCGTTCTTTTTATAAGAGTCTAATAATTGAATTTTCTGATTTAAGTAATCAATTAAAATTAGTTAAAAGTAATAAATACGTCAAAAATGAACTTTGTTTTTTAAGTATACTCTTATTTATAAGGGTATAGGTACTTGAAAAAGATGAGGGGATACCACTCATGTCCTATTTCTAAGTTAATTTTGGCTAAAAAATTTTATCCTTATTATAAGTCCAGTTTCCAAGTAATAAATGCATTTGTTACATTTTTGCCCCTATTAATTGCAATAAACAAAAAGACTTATATTCATGTTGACTTTTGGAACTAATCATAGACAAGGGAAAAATTAAAAATTTAGCCCATAATTAATAAGTTAACTAACTCTCCTTGGGATGTGAGAGATGGTTAATTTAGACTTATAAATAATGACCGTAATGCTAAAATGGAATTAATTAAGGGCACGCACGTTAAATACTCAGAAAACCCTAAATAGGATCTTGTAAAATGTATGGAGAGAGTACTAGATTTAAGGGGAAATGATCTTGCTGCTTCTTGTTAATCATAGAGAAATAGATAGGCGTGCATGTCTCCACTAAAGTCGTAGGTTTTGGCTATTAATATGGCAACATGTAGTTCAAAAATCAATAAAATAAAACAGAAAGCAAAACCTCTCCTAAAGGCTAACGCCTTAATATATATCATGTTCAAGTAAAAGAAAAAATTGTTTCCAGGATATAATAGAAGAGAGAAGACTAGCTAGAAGAAAGAAACCAGATTGGTCTGTCTCAGCCATTTGGCTTCTTCTAAATCTATTAATTATAATCAAGCGATTCAACAATTCAAATACTCCCCCCGATTCTAATTATAGGAACACTTTTATAGTGTAAATTACACTATAAAAATATTCCTATAATTAGAACCGGAGATAGTATATACTACTTTGTACCTATTTATAAAGTAGAGATAGAAGATTTTTTTAAAATCCTATTTAAAAGTTATTTCATTAAATTTTTCATCTCAATATACAATTTTACCATTTATTTATCATTGCGTAGACTTTGTTTATAGAGTATAGTTTATACTAAATACGGATAAAGTTGAAAAGTTATTAAATTTTAACATAGAATTAATAAGATTCAAGGTTTTTCTTAGTTCCAGTGAAGTATGCGGATAATAATAGATGAGTGTATATATAAATACCTAAGCACCCATCAGGAAGATTAAGGGAAAGAGATATTAACAAAAAAGTGATGACCAAAGCCATTAATATTAATATCATGAGTGAGTTTTATCTGCTTTGACCAAAAATTCATGGAAGGGGCTGATGTGGTGTGAATCCTTTTAGACATGTATGTGTTTTGGATAATCGAACAAGTTAGTGAAGTGAGGTGTTGTGGAATCCATTCCCATATGATCCTATTTAACTATCCACAAGACTTTTATTTACAATTTATTTCATTACTTATTAGATTGCAAATATGGTATAAACGTTAGGAATTAATCCGTAATTCCGTATAAGGACTTTTATCCTCAATTAACTTCTCTAGACCATAGAATATTTTCTCTAAAATTTCTAAGCCAAAATTATCCCCTTACTATTTCTCCTTAAATTTTTGAGAAATTAGACCCTAAATTCCAAATATTGATTTTTATAATTATTTGGGCCAAATTTTTCAATTAATTTCATTATATTCACATATTGTACAAGGAGTTTGATAAAGAAAAATCAGGTTATACATTAATTCATTATCAACTAATGACAATGAAAACAACAAATTAACCCTCAAACTCCTTGGGAGTAACACATGAATGAGGACCAATCAATTACCCACTTTTTACACCATACTAAGAGCCATATTATATATACTTACACCAATCTATAATATAAGTCACTTCTAAAAAAATGACTTGGTTCGTAACATATTAATGTTTAAACATGGCCCATTGTATTTTTCTCTCTTTCAAAACAACATTTAATATGGGTACGTACAGTTGAAAATTTCTTAAAATTTAAGATAAATTTAATGTGTTAACTACCAGTTTTTCGTTTCGATGAATTAGTTGAAATGATTTATATTATGAAGGGGCTATACTGTATACAAATTTTACTGTCACCAACTAGTTAACTAAGTGATTCACACTAACAACAAACAAATTACCTTGGTTAATTTAACCATTCAACACCTCGCACATTAAAAATATCATAAACAAATTAAAGTAAATAAAAGTAATTAAAAACAGAACAAGGGATATATATGTATGTATGTAGCCTATTTAGATTAACTATTTAGATTAACTAGTGATAGAAGCTATTTTTTCAACGTGATGATTTACGGTGTATTAGAAAAGTAAGTGAAAGTTTTGTCTCAGTTTGCCTGAAGGTGTTGTTGAAATGCTAACTCGGTCACGTATATAGAAGAAGGAATAAACTATATAGGTAGATTTGATGCCATGGCTATGAAGCTTTATGTTGGCACTGGCTTATAAGTAAAAGCATGCAGGAAATTCAGATCAATAAAACAAATATGGATCCAAATAAAATAAGAGGAACTATAATACAGAGAGAAGAAGGGGTAGATTTGAGAGAGACCTGAAATCGCCATAAAACATCACCAAATAAAATAAGCTCTGTAACATGAGCGATTAGAGGAGAAGTTTCGACGAGCAGCTTCAACTTCATCTCTCTCTTGTTTGCTTCCATATTCACCATGAAACTCCCATGTCTGCCTCCCCACAAAGTTATTTGTACTGAATATGTAGGGATCTTTCGCTCTTTCTCCTATCTTCAACTTCCACATTATTCTTTCTCTCCCCCTCTATCCCTCACTCTCACTACTCTTACTATATATAAGCATGCATTTTCCCATATTGTACATCGCTTGCATTATTTCTTTCACTCTTAAGTCTTAGCACGCCCCTCCCTTATTTACATTCACATGACTTCTAGCTTATTTAAAGAAATAAATTTAATTTTAAAATTATTCAATTGGTTATTAATGTTTATTACAATTTTTTTTAAAAAAAAACAAAACAAAACAAAAGGTTATCAATTTAGCTTGCATTAAACATAAATAGAGTGCCTGTTCCATAACATAGAGAGGATTGTAAATATTCCTGCCTAATTATCGATCAATCAAGAATTACACTTTACCATCATTAAATTTAGTTACCCTACTAATCTATTCTTTGAATGGCAATGATGACGATTCAGAAGACCGGTGAGGAGAGTTATTGATTCTATATGACTTCTGTAACAGTTTTATCATTTTTGTTTTTGTTTTTTCTGTGTGCAATAAATACAACTTTAACCTCTCTTTTAATAAAGTTATTAATACTCCTTTGAATTATTTTATGTGTGTGATATATGATCATAATATTTTAAAGACAAAAAAAATGAAATCTATCCTCCTTTGAATTCTTAATTTCACCCATTAATATTCTAAATTTTTAATTTTACATATTTTGTATACTTCATAAAAATAAAATTTCTAAAATAAATATAATATAATATAATAAAGAAAAAATTAAATTTTCTAGGAAGGTACTGATATAATCCTCTAAAAAAATGACTAATATACTCTCAACTCTTATATATACTTACTCTTTCACAAAATTTATTATATTTTATAAAAATCATATACAATTTTATATAACAACTATGAGATAATTTTTGTTCAATAAATTCTGTTTGCATATAATGAAATAATACAAAAAAATATAATTAATTATAAAAATTAATTATTTACAATTATAAAATATTTATATTGATTATATATTATTTAAATAGTGTTATTATATTATATATGAATTTTAAAATTTGAATTAAATTTAATATTATATTTAATTGCAATGCATAAAATAATAGTTTTAGTAAATACCTATATTTACTCTATTTTTCTCTCTTACTTTTTCCCTCATAAATAAGGTCATACTTTAATATATATATATATATATATATATATATATATATATATTTCAAACACACTTTTTATTTTTAACAAATTTTAGTCATTTTCTTAAATCGCGTAATTTGATTATTGGACTCCCATAAATAGGATACATCGGAGCAATATTTATGTTTAGTGAGGAGTTAGCGTGAACATTAATTATCAAAATTAATAGTGAGTTTTTGGTGACAAGTCAAAAGACATGGATAACTAAGTCAATATAACTCCGAATTTTGTACAGTTGCTGAGTTTCCTACTAAATTATGTGAAGATAAATTTCTTCATCTTCTAGTACCTACGTATTTTGACAATTGCTTTCTATAAATAGCCATGAGGAGAGAGCAATATAGTACCTAAAAATAATATTACTCTCAAGTCTTAAATATAAGATAAAACTGATTTATTTAGAGATATTAAGAAAGTTAGTTAAATTATTTTAAAATAATAATATTTATCATTTTTTCTCTAAATTATTTTATCTAACTTATAAACTAATATATAATATAAAGATACACAGCATTTATTTAGCATATTTAATCTTTTCAATAAAAAATCAACTTTATCCTATATTTAAAAATTAGAACAGCGGGAAGTAATATCTAGTCAGAGGCAGTTGGACGCGATATAAATGTAAGTATCCCATGTGGCCTTTATAAATGTTACAACCACTAAACTTTTGGCAGTGTCCTTATCAGAACCAGAGTTCAGAGTTCATTTTGTGCATCTTTTAGACGCCAGAAATGTCCTTCATGGCTATTTATAGAAAGCAAATGTCAAAATACGTAAGTACTAGTAGATGAAGAAATTTATCTTCATCTGAAAAATCTTGCTCTATTAAAATATATTTCGGACTCCTTCAATCTTTATAGTTTTTATGTGGTCTTGTTATTTTTATAAGATACATTTAAAGGATCAATGCCTGAAATTTTAACCACCTATTTTTTTTTTTTTTCATTTTCGCCAATTAATTATATATTATATCACTACATTAATCAACTCTTACACAAAATGAAATATTTTTCTACTTGTTCAATATCTCTCTATACAAATAAAGGTCTTTTTTAAAATTAAAATGTATTTTTTACACATTTATCTCCTTTTTCCAAATTCAACTAATTTTTTTTTTTTTTTTTATCTATGTATTATATTTAGGAAGAAAAATGGTAATTAATAAGCTAATTTTAATCAATCAAGCTTGCTATAAAGCTTGTAAGGCACTCCCTCCGTCCCTTATTGTGAACTTTAAATTTGTCAATGCATGTGTTCCAAAATATCATAGTTTCATTTTAGATTTTTTTTAATATTTATTGTGTTTTTTCAACTTTACTCATTATTATGGTATTCATTTCATCGATTATATTCTCTCTCACTTATCCTTTTCACTCATAAAAGCATAGTTGAAAAATCAAACATATATTTATTATTTTAAACTAATTTTTAACATTTTCTTAATTGATACAAATAGATTATTTAAAACTATAGTTAGGGATAGGCTAGCTTAGCATCCACGGACTTGGCTTAGGTCCTTTTCTCCCTGCGTCCGTTGCTGTCTGATTCCCTAAACGGTGACGTTTTTCCCCCAAAAACACACACTTGGTCCTTTAAAAAAAAAAACAAAATTCAAGCATTGTCAGGTAGTAAAAAGATAATTCAAATACTTTGGATGGTACTAAAAACAATTCTTCGTGATCTTGAAAAATTATCTGGAGATCTTGAAAAAATATTTTAAGGTCTTATTTGGTACTAAAAGGATACTAAACGTACTGAAAAAATAATTCATGATCTTAAAAAATAATTTAAAGATCTTAAAAAATATTCTAAGCTATATTTTTAGTAGCGGTTAGTACCAAAAATATTTTTTAAGATCCTAAAATACTTTTTTTAAGATTATGAATTATTTTTTCAGTACCAGTTAGTATCCTTTTAGTACCAGTCAGTACCTTAAAATATTTTTTCAAGATCACAAAGAATTTTTTTAATACCATTCAGTATCTGAATTATCTTTTTACTACCTGACAGTGCTTGAATTTTTTTTTTTTTAAAAAAAAGGACCAAGTGTGTGTTTTTGGGGGAAAAAACGTCACCGTTTAGGGAATCGGACAGCAGCAGACGTAGGGAGAAAAGGACCTAAGCCAAGTCCGTATCAAACAGGGCAATGTCTCCATTATATGCTACCATAAATGTCTAGGATCGCTGCATTATTCACACCTGTAGAAGTTAATGAGACGGTGCTTTGGATGCCGGACTTGGCTTAGGTCCTTTTCTCCACTGCGTCGTCCGTTCGATTCCCTAAACAAGGACGTTTTTCCCCCAAAAACACACACTTGGTCCTTTTTTTTTTTAAAAAAAAAAAAAAAAAAAGCAAGCACTGTCAAGTAGTAAAAAGATAATTCAGATATTGTATGGTACTAAAAAAATTCTTCGTGATCTTGAAAAATTATCTGGAGATCTTGAAAAAATATTTTAAGGTATTGACGAGTACTAAAAGGATACTTACTCGTACTGAAAAAATAATTCATGATCTTAAAAAATAATTTAAAGATCTTAAAAAATATTCTAAGCTATATTTTTAGTAGCAATTAGTACCAGAAATATTTTTTTAAGATCCTAAAATAATTTTTTTTAAGATTATGAATTATTTTTTCAGTACATTCCAAATAAGCACCTTAAAATATTTTTTCAAGATCTTGAGATAATTTTTCAAGATCACGAAGAATTTTTTAGTACCATTCAGTATCTGAATTATCTTTTTACTACTTGATAGTGCTTGAATTTTTTTTTTTAAAGGACCAAGTGTGTGTTTTTGGGGGAAAATGTCACCGTTTAAGGAATCGGATAGCAGCGGACGCAGGGAGAAAAGGGCCTAAGCCAAGTCCGTTTGATACGGCTTTTGGAGGGTGAAAAACCAGGTTTGAAAGCAGAAAAGCCTATTGACTTCAAAATGACGTGTAAGATAAGTGTGTAGGCAAAGTGACTTTGATCAAAACCGGCCTTAATTTTGCCATTTAACATTTTAAAACAGGTTGTAAAAAAACATTTTTTTTTAAAAAAAAAACTGAGCTTTCACGTATACATATCATTATTAAATAAATTTTTGTCCAACTGATATTTTTTAAAAAAATCTATCTAAAAAAATCACATTATACTAATTGATTTTTTATTTCAATTTTAATTAATAAAATTCATGGGAAAATTAGAATGAAGGACCTGGAGGAAAATATATTTAATGAGAAGGACCATAAAAATTGTAATTACTTATAAGGACCAAATATTATAATAGAAATTTAAAATTACTAAATTGTCTCTAATCAAACCTCCTACTTTATTTCTTGCATTCATAATTAAGTATCAATGTTGATATTCATTAAGCTCCTTTTATAAAAATAAAAAATAAACTCATTTTTTTAGGATATAATAGATTTTTTAAAAAAAATTATTAACATTAAATAAATTTTTTAACCCACATAAATTTATTCTAAAATAAAAATAAATTGAATAAATTTTTTTAGTTTAACATATGCAATAAATTATAAAACACCTTGAGCTTTATTAAAATAATATAATTATTTTTTTAATTAAAACTTTTTTTATATTAGAAAATTATAATTTTGAAAAAATTGAAGAATGTGTAATTTTTTTCATAGATATCTATACAAGTTGTGAAAAATGAATTGAGAAAAAAAAAAATTTAATTTAGTAAAATTTAGAATTTTGTGTTTGTTTTCAAAAGGTAACGGATATGCATGGTTGAGGAGGGATGGGGGACCAAACCCATCTTAAAAACCCGAGCAGGGCCACGGCCCTCCCTACTGGTAATTGTTGAATAATTATACGCTTAAGCATATATTTAATTATCTAAATTTATATTAAATTTTAGTTTAGTTTCTTAAATTTATAAATTATATTTTTAGCCTTTTAATCTTGACACCGTTAATTTCATTTTAGGTTGAAGTATATTTTTAGTTTTAAGTTTACATTAAATATATTTTTAACCCCTTAAGTTTAAAAAGTATACTTTTAGTCCTATAATTCTAATATCATCAATGTTACTAACAAAAAATGCTAATGCAACCAAATCAAGTGATGATTGTGTAAACTTAAGTGATAACTGTGTAATTAAATGCTAATCTTAAATTTTAAATATGTGTAAATTAAAAAATATCCAAAAACCCCATAAAACAGTCAATATCAAAATCTCAATGGTACTAACAAAATTTAGTTTAATAATGTGAATGTCAAAACCTCAATTTCATTTACAAGGATTTGTTGGTTTATTTTAGTTTAATAATCTAAGTATATTATATTAAAAAATTAAAACTTAAATAGGCATTGTCAGCCGCACAATCATCATTTATGTTTGTTGCGTCAACATTTTCTGTTAGCAACATTAATAATGCTAGAAATATAGGATCAAAATTATACCTCAAGTAAAACTTAAAAGACTAAAAATATACTTTAACTTTCATTTTATGACAAATACTAACTCAACTAGTAAATATATGTATGTATGTTTGTGCGCGCATAAATTAATTTGTTGGTTTTGTCTCCCAAAAGAAACTTTGGTTGCTAAAGCTTCATCTTCATATTGGCACGAGATCTCCTAAACATTTACATGATTTGATTTGTTGATGAAAAAAGGTTCTGTCTAACTAAGATATATTTAGACACATTCACACACACACATTACCATATACATACTCTCCATTCAATTCAAAATATAAGTCAGTTCATAAACACAAGTCACAACCACTGATTAATTAATATTCTCAAATTTGGTTGATCATAAAAATAAAAATAAAACTCACTTCAAATATTAGGAATTTTGTTCCACCAAGAAGAGGACTCAGGTCAATTCGTTGTTAATTTTGATTACAATTTTTTTCAAAAAAAGAAAAAGGTTATCAACTTAGCTTGCATTAAACATAAATAGAGTGCCTGTTCCATAACACAGAGAGGATTGTTACTATTCCGGCCTAATAACTATCTATCAATCAAGAGTTTGTTTTCCATCATTAAATTTAGTTACTCTACTAACCTATTCTTTGAATGGCAATGATGACGATTCAGAAGATTAGGAGAGTTATTGATTCTATATGACTTCTGTAACAGTTTTATCTTTTTTTTTTTTTGTGTGTGCAATAAATACAACTTTAACCTCTCTTTGAGTAAAGTTATTAAGACTCCTTTGAATTATTTTTTTCGAATGATCATAATATTTTAAAGGAAAAAAAATGAAATCTATCCTCCTTTGAATTCTTAATTTCACCATTAATATTCTAATTTTTTAGATATATAATTTTACATATTTTGTATACATCATAAAAATAAAATTTCTAAAATAAAGAGAATATAATATAATAAAGAAACAATTAAATTTTCTAGGAAGGTACTAATATAAGCTTCACAAAAAAAAAAAAAAAGGACTAATACTCTCAACTCTTATACAGTTATACTAACTCTTTCACAAAATTTATTATAATTTTATAAAAATCATATAAAATTTTATATAAAAACTATGAGATAATTTTTCTTTCAATAAATTATTTTTGCATATAATGAAATAAAACAAAAATAATTAAAGTATAAAAATTAATTATTTCCAATTATAAAATTATTTCTTATATTAGGAAATCATATTTATATTGATGATATATTATTTAAAAAAATTATTATTTTATATTATATATGAATTTTATATTTTGAATTAAATTTTATATTATATAAAATTTCAATGCATAAAATAATATTTTTAAGAGTAAAATACTCGATCACCCTCCTATTTTGTCTTAATTACACAGACCTCCCCTCTATTTTGGAACCCATATAAACTTTCCTTATATTTTGAGATTCTATTTCTATTCACCCAAACCGTTAGTTGATGACTTTTGAACCTTTTTTTTTCTTCTTCTTCTGTTTTTTTTTAACCAAAATATTCCTTTTCAATATTAGAATTATTTAAACACACACACATATAAGGCTAATAAAAATTTATACAACCAAAAATTTATTCTAATAGATTTTTTAACTTTCTAATTTGTTTAAAAAAAAAGTATTAATTTTGATATTATAAATTAATTATGACTTAAAATATATATTAAACACATATATTTTCTTCAAATATAATGAACTATATAAGTTTGAGATTGTATGTGTCATTTAAAGTTATAATTTAATACTTTTTTCACAAATATTTATAAACGATCAATCACATGTTTATTTAATAACTTACTTGAATATTCAACGTCGTTTGTAATATTTATTACATTAACCAATCTAAAATCATCAAACAAATAACTATTTATAAAGATAAAAATAAAAATTAAGGAACAAATATAAAAAAAACTCTTAAATTCTTTAAAACAATTTTAGTCAAAATATGTAGGACAAAATAAATATATCAACCATGTGTAAGTTTCTATATATAAACTTAGTTAAAAAATTTAGTATTAAGGGTAAAATAGTAAATAAATTTTATTTTTATATAAAATTTAGTTAAAAATATATTTTTGAAATCTTTTTAGAATATTCTTAACAGAGTTAACTATTTAGATTTAAGCGTATGTTTTCAAAATAGAGGGTAGATATATGTAATTAAAGCAAAACATGAGGGTAGTTAGGGTATTTTACCAAAAAAGAAAAGTCAAACTAAATGGTCAACTAACAGTTTGGGTGGATGGAAATGAAATCTCAAAATATAAGAGAGGTTTGTGTAACATATGTTTAATTTTAGGGGAGGTTTATATGGGTTTCTAAAATAGAGGTGAAGTCTTGTGTAATTAAGGCAAAACAGGAGAGTGGTCAGAATATTTTACTCTATTTTTAATAATTACTCCCTCCGGTCCTAATTATAAGAGCAAATTTTGAAGTTTGTTTTAGTCCTAATTATAAGAGCAAGTTTTAACTTTTGTCAATTTCTTCCTATAGTACCCCTATTTCTACTTTCTCAATAATAATTAAAGACAATAATAATTTAATAATACACCTATATATTTTATAAAGTAAATAATGTTTACAATTCATTAATGTCATATACACCTAAATTATACTTTTTTATATAAAATAATTTTGAGCAATTTTTGTCATATTTTTCCCATATCACTCATGTTAATACTTCTTTCACAATAATTAATTTAACAAAGACGTTTATATTTTATCAAGTGAGATATTCTACTTTATTTTTTATTTTAATAAAAAAATAATTTAAATTTTCCATTAAGAATATTTTTTTTAACTATCCGTCCAAAGTGATTAAATGCATATAATTAAACAATTTATTAGCATTAATGCAGTGATGCTAACTATATAGCGAGAAAAACGACAATCAGAAATCAAATAATAAATATGTTATCTTTAATCTTAATGTCCTGAAATATAAAAATAGAATAAATAAAGTGGTAATAATAATAAAAAGCTGAACTAAATATTATAATTGTCAGATAATGTTGACCGGCAAAGACAAAATTAGCTATAAGCGATTAAACGATGTTGTGTTTTTTCTCCTGCAAAGACAAAATTTGGAGAGAGAGAAAAAAAGATATGTCATTTTAGATTTTAGGTTAGGCTATTTTAGGAAAATACATATAATTAACTAATTTAACTTCTCTCCTTAGTCCTTCCAAATTTAGATAATTTGCTCCTATAATTAGGACCGGAGGGAGTATTATTTATAATTTTCAACCCTACTTTTTGTGGCTTGTTTCATCCCCGTTTTCCAACTTATTTTTTCTATTGACGGAGCTCGAACTCAAAACATTAGGTGAAGGGGTATCCTTTTTTGGGGAGCAAAGATGAAGCGTATTCGATATCCTTCTTTTCTGCGTTCTACCATATACCAGTATTCAATATCCTTTTATCTAACCCATCTTTTTTTTTTTTTTGATACAAATCTAACCCATCTTTAGTTATATACTCTCTCCATTTCTTTGAATTATCTTAGTGTTTTTTATAAGAACTTAACAAACGTTGTCTCTGAACATTTAACAAGTTTTTTTACATCTCATTAATTATATAAATTGCATTCATTAAAAGGTATGTACACTACTACACTTATACCTTATACCTATACCCCCTCTGCTTATATTTATAAGTCCATTTTAACTAAATCACACATACTAAGGAAAGGTAGTAAGCTCAATCATTATGGGGTAAATTTTTAACTTTGGCCTCATTTATAAATGAATATCTATCAACTTTTTCTTCTCTTTTTATTTTCATTGGTACAATTAATATGAACAAATTTGTTACAATCTCATTTATTAATTGAAAGATGACTTATAAATAGGACCAAATTTTTTGGTCAAAAAAGACTTATAAATAGGACTAGAGTGGTATTTACTTTATTTCTCTCTCTTACTTATCTCCTCATAAATAAGGATATGATTAAATAAAAGGTTTATTTCAAACACACTTATTGTTTTTTAACTAATTTTAATCATTTTTTAAAATTTCGATTATCGAACTCTTATAAATAGGATTCGTGGAGTAATATTTATGTTTAGTAAGGTGTTTACTGACAAGTCACAAAACATCTATAACTAAGTCTATATGTCACTCTGAATTTTGTACAGTTGCTAAGATTCCTGTTTAATTTAGTTTGTGCAAATTATGTGAGGATAGGCCTCTCATTTGTAATTTGTAATTTGAAATTTGATAAATAAATTATATTATTTGATGTGATAACCATACTGCTTTAATATATTTAATTAAAGGGAGAATGACATTTAAGTCCTAACTAAGGGAAATAATACATTGATAAGTCTATAAATTATTAATAGTTACTGATTCACTTATTAATCTCTCATTCTCCCATATTCACTTGTTAATGAAAACTTTTTTGATATTATTTTTTTAGTTGGGATGTAAAATATCATTATCCCTTTATTAAATGTTAGTTCTCCATGTTAGTGAAGGATATTTCTGCCGTCTAAAAGATGGGCTAAATGAATTCTAGTTCTGATACGGACAATGCCAAAAGTTTAGTTGTTGAAACATTAAGGCCACATGTTACCCTTGCATTTATATCGCGTCCAACTGCCACCGACTTGATAGTACTTCCTCACGTCAGAGATATAAGATATGGTTGATTTTTTTAAAACAGTTAAGCTTTTTAATCATATCATATATTGTGTGTACTTAGATTATATATCGTTTAAAAATTAGGCAAAATAATTTAAAGAAAAAATATTAGGATTAAAAAGAGTAATATTTTTTTGGAAAAATGATAATAGAGTCCCAATTAAAAAAAAAATATCGAAAAAAGTTTCATAACTTGTTAATGATAGTTCTTTCACTTATTATGATTGCTTATTTATTTATCATCGACAAACTACGAGACTTTTTTTATATTACTTTTTTTAATTGAGACCGTGGTTTGATATATATATATATATATATATATATTTATATATTTTTTAGGTACTATATTACTCTCTCATCATGGCTGGTTATAGAAAGCAATATAGTAGATGAAGAAATTTATATTCGTTTGAAAAATCTTGCTCTATTAAAATATATTTCCGATTCCTTCAATCTTTTTTATAATATATAGTTTTAGTGTGGTCTTGTGATTTTTATAAGATACATTTAAAGGATCAATGTCTGAAATTTTAACCACCTTTTTTTTCATTTTCGCTCATTAATTATATATTATATCACTACATTAATCATCTCTCACACAAAATTAAATCTTTTTACTACTAGTTCTTTCAATATCTCTCTATGCAAATAAAGGTATTTTTGAAAATTAAAATATATTTTTACATATTTATCGCCTTCTACCAAATTTAACTAATTTTTTTAAATATGTATTATATTTAGAAATAAAAGTGGTAATTAATAAGCAAAATTTCAATCAATCAAGCTTGCTATAAAGCTTGTAACTTGTAAGGTAATCCCTCCGTCCCTTCTTACACGATGGAAGGTACATTCACGTACTAGTAACTTTATTCACCTATATCTTGTATAATTGTATATGATTGATTGATTGATTCATGAAGTCATGGATAAGACTAGGTCTTGGGTCATGCACCGTGACTAAGTTATAAGACTTAGGTCACATGTTTTTATACATTCAGCTTTGTGCAGGTTATAGTCTTGATAACGTCGTAGTGTTGTTTTCCTAGCGATGAGGACACGAGGAGCTGTGTGGCACTGGTTAGTGCAAATGTTGCAAACATTACATCTACTGTGTGCTATGTATTGTTGTGCTGTTAACATTACATGTGTTGTGTGCTATGTATTGTTGTAACTTACATCTGCTGTGTGCTATGTATGGTTGATGCTAATATGTAATGAATATCTGTCATATATTGTTATATCTGCTATAAGGTTAACTGTTACTTGAAATTCAATTCAATTGAATCTCAGCCCTGACTAAAGGTTCAGGAAAGGGACTGGAGCCGAAAAGAGGCACCGGTTGAGAGGAGAGCCTAAGAAGGTCACTAGAGACTAATTTCTGGCATGAATCTGACAAGGTTACTTCAAACCAATTGGTGTCTAGGCAAGGTTAGTCTATGTGGTTCAGTCAATAAGTCACCGTGAAAGATGGGGAGACTTTCACTAGATACCTACCAGGCTAATACGTTTGACTAACTGAGTTGGGTTCATTGCTATAAGTCTAGTTAAGGCTTGGTTTAAGAATGTATAGTTACTATTCAAGAATTGTAATTATACAAGTCTTGTATTATTGTATCACATGAATATTCTTTCGGAAAAATTTTAATATATCAGCCTATGCTTGGACATTTTATATCAGTTACTCATTGTCCAAATGTAAGCGCATGCTCTCCGTGCATTACTCTAAGCGGTAGCACCTCAAACTCGTTGATTTTTCTAAAAATAAGTGTTAACCGACACGGTTTGAAGTATAAATTTGGGGGTGTTACGGTATGTATGTGCAGTGGCGGACCCAGAAAATTATTGTTGGGGGGCACCATTGGCCATTTGGGGGTTCGGGGGCAGTGCCCCCAAAAAAATTTTTTTAAGCAAAATTTTAAATGCATTAAAAAAGCAAGAGTATAAAGGCACTAGGCTAACAATATTATATTACAATAAAATAATTACAATATCATCCTTCTAGGCTTTACTTTTTGGAATTCTATCATAATTGCCTTATTATCAATGCTATCAAATACATCTTTTTCAATATAAGGCACTAGGCAATCATTCAACCACTCATCTCCTATTCGATTCCGAAGTGCAGTCTTGATGTATTTCATAGCTGAAAATGCTCTTTCCATCATGCGGTTGCTATAGGCAAAGTTAATGCTAGCTTTACAAGTAAATAAACCAAAGGATACACAACATGTTTTTTCTTTTCAACCATCCTCTTGGCAAGATTAGCTATTCCTTGTAAATTCAAAAAATCAGGATCACGTTGCACATCGGCAATATACGTGTCGAGCGATATTCAAGCATAACAAAATCATTTGCATCAAAATCGAAGGATAATAGCCAGCAAATTCACACAACTTATTCTTGTCAAATGCCGAGAAAGAGTTGCACGAATTTAAACATGCCATGCATTCCAGTAAATTCGAACTAACTTCACTAAAACGATCATTCAACTCTTGAAGTTGAGTATCTATCACTGCATAAAATATGTCAACCTTGAAGTGATGCAGATGAGTAATTGGTCCTCTACGTTTTATTCTCCCTTGTACTTGCAGTACACTTTCCATATCAGGGATATCTATATCACGTTTTATACAAAATTCAGAAGTCTTCTGAAATAGATTATCCCACCCATCATCTCTCATCTTCAGTAATAACATCTTTGAAACTTTTACAAGAGACATAACATTCACAATATCTTGATCTTTTCTTTGAAGTGCTTGTGACAATTCATTCGTTATTGCCAAAACCTTGATCATCGATGCAAAAGTAATACAAATTCAAAAGTCAACATACGCATCATAAGGCCGGTGACTTCGGACCTTTTTGCATGCATAAGGGTTGTATCATCTTTTACAATTTCTAGCACATCAAGCACGGGATGAAACAATCTACACGAGACTTACCAATGATCGGTAATGTGAGGTCCAACGTGTGTCCCCAGTCGTGACAAACTCATTTCTTGATTCAAGCCTCTCCCTGATTGAACATCATTGCTTGCAATACTTTTGACTAATTCTTCCAATTGCTTTTCTCTCAAAATATCTTCTCTTTTGCAAGAAGCACCAACTACATTACATAGCAACGGTATAAAATTAAAGAAGTTAGTCAATGCGTAAACCTTTTTTGCACAAGCTACTAGAGCTAACTGAAGTTGATGTGCAAAGCAGTGAACATAGTAACAACTAAAATCAAGCTTTTCGGATTGACCACTCATATTGCTTGCGCCATCATAACCTTGACCACGAATCTTTGTCAAGCTCAAGCCATTTTTGGCAAAAATTAACTCAATCGCTTCTTTAAAACTAGTATCCGAAACATGAACAAGACCACGAAAACGCTTAATGTCAATATCTTAAAACAATGGCCATCTGTTCTTTAATTGATATATCACGGGATCAACTAGTATAGAAAAGAAATTATCCCCAATATCAAATAATTGAACTAAACTAGATTAGTAATATCTTTCTGAATTTTGGGAGCTATCATTTGAGATTCTCGGGGCATTATTCAAAGATACATTATTTACCTCCTCATTGCTTTCACAAAGGAATTTTACAAGCTCCACAAAATTTCCCCGATTCATTGAAGCATCTCTCTCATCATGTCCCCTAAAGCCAAACCTTGTCGTATGAGATATCGAATACATCTAATAGAACCATTTAGACGAATACGATAATCCTGTTTGGCTTTGTCAGAAAAGTTAGACATAACAATGTCAATATGTTGATTTTGATTCATCAAATTTTTGGCAGCAATGACGCACAAGTTATGAGTGCTTCCAACTTTCCCAATATGTTTAAGAAGCCGTTGTTTGTCCTTCCAATTGCTAAATCCTTCTCCCACAAATGAATCACGACCACCCCTTCCATCACCATGCTCACAACTAAACAGATAACAATGCAAGCAAAATATAGCATCTTTTGATTCATTATACTCCAACCAAGTGCCAAACTCATTATACCATTGAAGATTGAATCTACGCATTTTAACCCCAATTAAGGATTGAGGAAAGTTGTCAAGTTTTGGTTGACAAGGACCATTCGTTAGATAAATTCTTCGAATCTTTTCCCTTTCTTGAGCACTTTTAGCAATGCTCATAATAGGAAGTCTTTTACCCGGATCAGGAACATACAAATCCGGTGGACCTTCTATTGTTGGTTTGTTCTGACTTGAGGGAGTAGCACACTCGTCTTGAGTTAAATCAATAAATGAAGATTCCATCGAGAACGTTTAGTTCCACTACCACTTGACTTTGTAAAAAAAGAACCTAAATATCTTTCCATCCTAAAATGTTAGCAAATGACAAAAATGAATCAATAAATAATATATCTACCAAACAAACATATTCAAAAACAAAAGTTAGAGCACATAAGCAATTTTCAGCCCATGAACAACAAGGATTTCCACAAGGATTTCTCTAAAAAAATCATGTATACCAATAATTAATAAATATAAGTAATTAATTAATTAATGAAATCGAAGTCTCCACTATATATATGGATCTCTCTTCAATTCAAAGGACTGTGAAATCAAATGGATCTAAAATGAGATGTGTGTGTGTGTGTGTATTGTGAGGTGAGAAATGGGGGATATGGTTGCAACTTGCAAGTTCTTTGAGCCTGGGGGTTGGCATGTGAAGTGACTAGATATTTTGCCTTTGTCTTTCAATATATTTGTCCTTAGTTTAATTTGTCTCAAGTCTCAAGTCTTCCTCCCCCGCGTTGAAATTTCATATCCAAACAAATTAATAAAAGGTATAAATATCAATCAAAATCATGCATGATCAGAGACCCTTTCCCCAACCAAATACATTCAAATCACCCATATTATATTCACTATCAACCCGTAACATTCTTCCCAAATTATTATAAACAACCGAATTGTTTCTCGCTTGCCCTTCATTGTCTTTCCAACATAACGTACTCGATCGTCGATCGTCCAAGCCAATGCATAGTTTTTCACCATATTTTACAACAGCTAGCAAGCGTAGAAACCTCCAAACTTAGACTAATTGATACAAAAACCTGAAATACCTTTTCCGCCAGAAACTGAGACTTTGAAATATGAGGTCACAGGAGAGCCAGGTTGAGGGTGACACTGTGAGAGGAAGAGGTTGCGGCTACAAGCTGACGGCTAATGAGAGGCTGAGACGACTTTGAGAGAGACGGGGAATTGGGGGAAGTGAGCGTGATCGAGATGGAGAGAGACGAGAGGCTGAGGCGCTGGGTTGGATCCGAGAGAGATGAGAGACGGAGGTAGTGAGCCAGATCGAGACAGACGGAGGTAGTGAGCCTGAACGAGCCAGATGCCGAGTGTTTCAGAATTGGGGCTGGTTTTACCCTAAAAAAATAAACAAAAAAAAAAAAAAAAAAAAAAAAAAAAAAAAAAAAAATCGACGGCGTTGTTTAATTGGGGGCACTTGCCCCCCCAACCCAACACCTCGGTCCACCTCGTATGTGTGTATATATATATATATACATGTATGTATATACACATCTGTGTGTGTGAGAGAGATATATAGTTTTGGGAAAATCACACCAAAGTCTCAATAAATAAAATAATATCTGAAAAATATCATAACTTGTCAATGACAGGTGAAAGTGACATCATTAACAAGTTATGGAACATTTCAGATATTATTATTTTTAATTGGGACCTTAGTGTGATTTTCCTTATAATTTTTACCTTTTTAGGTGATGATATGATGATAAGATTCACTTAAAAGATTTCTGAATTTTTAACCAGATTTTTTCGTTTTTTGTCTCCGCTAATTACATGTTACTCATCTAATCCTCTTTATAAGTTATTTCTAACATGTTTCATAGAATCAAGAAAAACATTAAAACTCAGTAGTTTTGCTTTGAAATTTAACAAATTTTTAATTTTATCTCTATTTAATATATATTATACCCCATTGACTTGAGAACAAAGTCTATATATAGAGTGATAATAGAAGTTAAAATAGTATATCCATATAAAAAATTCAATAATTTAATTTATAAATATAGCTAAAAAAGCTTTCTATATGTTGTAAACAAGACCAGAAGGAACATGTCGTGCTTCAAAGGGAACCGGATCCTCTCCATATCCAATTTTCTCCTCATCTATGTTACTCATCTAATCCTATTTATAAGTTATTTCTAACATGGTGTAGATTGATTTTTAAGGGATGAGGGGGGATGAGGAGAAAATTGGATATGGAGAGGATCCGGTTCCGCTTCAAAGATGCTCCCGTCAATTCCTCAACATAAGTCCACAACCACTTTATTAATTAATTAGTAAGAAAATTAATATTCTTATATTTGATTTATCATTAAGAAAAACCACACTCTTGTTGTGGCCAATCCTCGTCCTGTGACTGAGAGTTGATTAGACATTTCGCTCCCATGATGGGGAATCAGGTCTCTATACCATCCAACAAACATAAATTAATTTTGATTAGAACGTTGTATGTATCTTGATTATCTTCAGTATTAATATATAATTTTCATCTATTTCCTCCTGTTGTAAATGTGATAGCTAGATAACGAGTTCTCCTCCAGTATTATTCATAAGGCAAAGAGAAAATGTATTTTTGGTCCTATCTCTAAGATACGTCATTAAATTTTGTATATGAAGGTATAATTTTGCCCATCATTTATTATTATTGTGTAATAATTACTTTCTTGAAGAGTACATAATTAAATAGGGGTAAGATTGGAAAGTTTTTTAATTTTAAGGTAAAGTTAATGAAGTTTAAGGTTTTTTTTTTTTTTTTTTTTTTTTTTTTTTTTTTGCTTGTGTGAAATATATTAAAAGTGCCTTATAAATAGAAGTACAAAAGTAATTTGTAAATAGCAAGAAAATTATTTAACTTAATTGTTATATACCTCTTCTATAATATTCATAGTAACGCCGTTAAAAACCATTCCGTAAGTGACCATTTTTTACTTTTTGAAGAAAATAGTTATGTTTATATTAACGCCGTTAGTGTATATTCTGTTTACTTTAACACAAATAAATATCAATACCCATTTTTATCTCTCTCTTTTGGCTATCATAATTATTTATCACTCTCTATTATAATTCAATATCAATATCAATATTTTATGTTTTATATCCATAAATTATATTTATCACTCTATTTTGCCTATCATAATAATTTTTTGCTCTCTTTTATAATTCAATATCAATATTTTATATTCATAAATTATTAGTTAGCCCCCATGATTGAAGGAGCTACAATAATAATAATTTAGCTCATAAATAAAGGAGTTATTGTAACACCCCAAATTTCGTAGTTCAAAATGTGTCGGCTGACACTTATTTTTAGAAAACTTAATAGAGTTTGAGGTGCTACCACTCAGAGTAATGCGGAAACGGAGAGCATGCGCTAACATTTGGACGATGAGTAACTGATACAAAATGTCCAGGCATATGCTGATGCCTCGACATTAACTGATATATTAAAAATTTCCTGAAGGAATATTCGTGTGATACAGAGCTTGTATAATTACAAATCTTTATGGTAACCATACAATCTTCAACCAAGCCGTAGCTAGACTTGGGGCAATGAACCTAACTCAGTTAATCAAACAATTTGGCCGACGGTGTGTCTAGTGGAAGTCTCCCGAATAAAGGCGACTCACCGACTGAACCACATAGACGAACCCTTTCTAGACACCAAATGGTTTGAAGTAACCTTATTAGATTCATGCCAGAAGGTAGGCTCTGTTAAACTTCTTCCGGCATTTGCTTTGACCGGTGCCTCTTCATGGCTCTGTCCATCAGTGCCTCTTCACGGCTCTATCTACCGGTGCCTTTTCATGGCTCCATCTACCTCATCTTCTTAGATCTTGGTTCCTTCCCTGAACCTTTAGTCAAGGCTGAGATTCAATCGGATTGAATCTCAGGTAACAGTTAACCTCTATAGCAGATATAACAATACATGACAGATATCCATTACATGTCAGCATCAACCATACATAGCACACGCGATGTAAGGTTACAACAATGCATAAGCACACAAGGATGTAATGTCAACAAGACACAACAATACATAGCACACAACACATGTAAAGTCATCCACGGTTGCACTAACCGGTGCCACGACGCTTTCTCGTGTCCTCGGCGCTAGGAAAACTCCAACGGTATTATCAAAACCATAACCCGTGTATAAAAGTTGAATGTATAAACAGGTGATCTAAGCCCCATAAACTTAGTCATAGTGCATGACCCAAGACCTAGTCTTGTCCACCACTTCATGAATCAATCAATCATATATGATCATACAAGATATAGGCGGTTAAAGTTACTAGTACGCGAACATACCTTTCACCGTGTAATGGCTATCTAGTTCGACCTTTGAACCAGGCTCCGGACTTCCCGGATATCCTATACATTATTGTCGGATTATTATATGATATTTGATAAATATCATATTGCTTAGAATAATATTCTAAAGGCTTAGTTTACCTTTCTACCCTCGGTGGACTAATTATTACAATTTTGCCCTTACATTTTTATGAAAAACGCTACTTCAGCTTTTTGGCCAGATTTTTCGCTATCTTTGTAAAATCATAATTAATTCTAAAAAATTAATTTTGAGGTTCTGTAAAATTTATCATGACCCTTGACATGTCTATTTTCAAGTAAAAATATTCAAAAACCTAGAACACCAAGAATCATTCCCATTTTAATTTTTTCTCAACGCTGCCCATATTTTCGTTCAGAAAAATAGCTTAACTTTAAAAATATGTTAATCCTTGTGTAGAACTCAAAATGCTACCTATTTTATATATTTGGAAATCCCTACATGTCTACTTTATTCATGAAAAATTTAATGATTTAATGACTTAATCAGCTACATAAAATAATAGCATCTGTTTCACTTCCTACATAGGATTTAAGCTACCGAAAATTCTACAATTTTCACAATCTTCATCTATTGATTCTAAAAATTATTCCCTAACATGTTTTCCACTCCATTTTGCGTTTTAAAAGCAATGGAGACTTCCAAACATGAAAGGGAATTTTCCTAACAATTTCCTAGATTAAACTACTATTTACTAAGAACAAAAAGCTAGAGACCAAGAACATTACCTTCAACTTCAACTCCTTCTTCTTTCTTGCTCCAAGAAAACTCTCACTCTCACTCTCTAATTCAAAAATCAGATGTGTTGTAGTGTTTTGGTGTGAAGAATTGTGAAGGGAGAGCCTCCTATTTATAGGAAAAACTCCAAGGCCAAAATAGTAATTGCAAGTGATAAATTTTCACCACATTCATTGGATAAAATTTTGAAACTTCATCTCCTCCATTCATTCAGCTGCCGACATGCTCCTTTTAATTAATCATTTCATGCGTTTTTAATTGCCAAATATTGTATGATTATTTAATATTAACTATCATCCAAAACTCCTTTATTGTGCATGCCGACATCTCCCACACTCAGCCATTAATAGTTGCTTCTAATTAATACAAATGAATTGATTACTTCATTTCATGAAAAGAAAAAGAAAACCCTATCCACTACTCAAGAGCCTGCCGACATACTCCTCTTTTTAAATCATTTAATATGGTTTTAGATAGCCAAAAAGCATTGTTTATTCAATGCAAAATTTCCATCAGCTTTAATCCATAACCCATGCGCCTATTTTGTTGACTTTTGGGAAGTGTTTTAATTAGTTGATTATTGTACTAAACAAGTGGTTATATATTATTTAATCACAAGTTCTAAAGTAAGGTTGGTTTGTTAATTGATTATAGTCATTAGTGCTCTAATAGACAAGCTTTAATCCTTCATCTTTGGCCCTTAATTTATTTTTATTTAAATCAGCCCCCTTTGATGTATTTAATTATCTCTAATTAAATTGAAGGATTATACAAATGATCTTAGTTAGTGTAATTTTAATTACTCATTAGTTTTTGCTAATTTCCTTTAATTTGATTAAATGCTTTCATAATATTTTCTTGTCTCTTTCGATTATAAATGAACTATTATCTTATGTGTTAATTATGCCACATTTTATCTTCCCTAATCTTAATCTTATATTTGCCTTTTGCTTATTTAATTCCAAGGGAAATTTGCCTAAAATTATAATCAATAATTTACAAAATTTAGAGACAACCTATTCTCCTTTATTTAATATGTATTATTTATCAAAATATAACATTCATGATAAATAGGATTTTTAGGGTATTACGGTTATCGTAATCATAATTCAAACTAAATTTGCAAGAATCTTAATTTCTAAAAAATATAGTTGGCCCATGACTGTAGTAATGTTTATATATATATATATATATATATATATATAAACGTAGTTAATGTATTCCTTTTTTTGTGTTCTTCATTCTTCATTCATAGTGATCCCAGTTCTTCATCACCAATATCATGGTCGGTCGATGAGCTACTTTTGTCGTTAAAGCAATCAATTAAACTAGGTCCTAATTAATTATGCAATATAGGGTCAACCTAGGTCATTCTCCCAAGGAGCAATCTGTGGGTTTTTCTTTAGGTTGAATTTATGTGATGAAAAATGCAATGGAATGAACCTAAACTAAAATGCAAGATACTACTACCTAAATGAAATTAAACTAACTAAATGCACTAATGCATTTGACTCTAAACCCTAAACGAGAATGAAACTAATCTATATGAATTTGAATGCAATTTTGGAAGAGTTTTGTTATGAGAGGAGAATTAAAATCCTAAGATGATTAATTAAAAGCAAATCAAATCAAACAACAAAGATTTTGTTCAGTTATGATGATGGAGGAGACAACTTAGGAATTGCATGGAGTTAACTTTCTTAGCCCAAACCAATTAATTAGACCAAATGGAGATTAATGAATTTAATTACCTAATTGAACATGAGAAACCCTCTAGCTCAATAACACATATTCCACTAGAAAACTCATAACGAAATAAGCGGTGGCTAATTAAGCTCATTAAAAACCAATCACAAAATAATCTTGGAAATCTTGTTTACAATTATCCAATTGAACAACTAGATAATTTATCAACCCAATTAAACAATTAAGATGATAAACCAAATTGACAATTAAATTAATAACGAAAACTCAATTATTAATTTAATTGAGAATCTAAAGGTTGCAAAATAAGAATCTAGTAATAAGCATAAAAACTTCAAATTATCAATCTAATCCAAAAGAAATAAGTTTAAAATCTAAAACTAGATTGTTCTCAATTAACACAACTCAAAATCCTTTAAAACTAAATAACCTCACGTTTAAATTAAAAAGATAAAAAGAATAACACTCCCTTGTGATCTTCAAGTGTAAGTTCCTAGGCTCTAGCTTCCTTCATGCTCCTCCCAAGTTACCTCCAAAAGATCTCAAGCTGATATGGAAATCATTCCTCCTCCAAGTAGTAGACTAGTCACGACCATGAAGAAATATGGAGAAGAATGAAATAATTCAATTGTCACCGTCACTGTATGCATCCACTGGATAAAAGCATCAATTGAATTAATTGATGGAGTTGAAATAGGTGATCTGTGGTGTGGCTGCGTCATCAATCAGAGCGTGCGTCCGTGAGTAAGAGATCTTTGGCTCTCAATGAGAGCGTGTCCCTACTAGGCGGCAGCTAGGTTAATTTTATGGGAGAAAAAGAGGGTTTTTTGAGTACCAACTTGAGCCCATTAAAATATAAGAAGGCCAATAAAATTTCATCATTGGATTTCCTTTTAGTTTCCCTGAAAAATTCTGCACCATAGGATCTTCTAATATGATAAAATAATAATCTATCATATCTTAAGAAATATTATTTAATCACAAGATAACAATCAAAATATTAATCATTTAAGCTCAATAATCTCATAATTAATTCAGATTTATATTATTTCCTAAAATTGGCTAACAATTCAAATATTATCTAATATATCCAAATTAGCCTAAAATAATCCCCAAAAATAAATGGATAAGGTGAGATAAAATATATTAAAATTGGGATTTATCATTATGAACTCATTAGGGATATTGACGAACGTAAGGATACCTGGGCTGTCGTTGCTCGAGTTATCAGGAATTGGACAATGACAAAAAAGATGTCACCTTTTGATGTATGGAAAGTCGACATGATTTTGGCCAATAAGGAAGTTTATGATTCATGCCTGTTTGATTATTCTAAGGCTTAGTCAAGCTGAGCACCATCAAATACCCATCCATTAGTACGGGCGTTTTGCAAATTTCTGAGGATGGAATATTATGCAATGGTTTAATACTCGAATTAACAGTAAGAAAAGGATTTAGTTGATAGTAGCATATATTGTAATTGAATACTTGATTATATATTCCTCTGTTTGTTGTTCCATTTATTCTTTGGGTCTTTTTCTGCCCTCTAAAGTAGAAACACATGCCTCAAACTCCTTGACGGCATTGATGTCTGCAGAAATAGTTTAAAATGATAATGATCTTCTAATAGTTCAGTCGTCAGGATCCTCAACTACTCTTTCAAAGAGAAAGAAGAGAGACGACACTCCATTGGATAAAAATAGGGATGTGGGATTGTCTTATATATTCACCCCTACCTTCAAGGCCAACAAAGCGATCATCAAGAATATAAAAATAGAAAAAGTTTCCATATGTTGTTTTGAGTTTTTGAATGTGTTATTTTAGCATTTTAGGTTTCAAGTCCTCTTTATTTTTAATTGTATTCGATGTATTCACATTATATTAGGCACTGGATTTTAATAGTCATTTTCAAATTTATAAATTTCTTGTTTCCATTGTCTAATTGGCTGCTTGCTGAGGTAATCACTCTCGTTCATGGAAATTGAATTTATAATTATGCCTTTGATTAGATGATTATTATCATTTCACTCAATCCAAATTATTGTCTTTGTGATCCCAGAGTGAATAGTTACTCAATTGCTTATACAGATCATTCAAAATAGATGATTATAAATATTAACATGATTAATAATGATTACAAATAAGTATTGTTTATTATGCATACAATAAAAAATCACTCACCCATAAAGACTAAATTATGTAATAAATATTACATACCACATAAAGCAATGCCTTACATCCATAAATTGTCCTTCTGTCACTGCAGAAGCTTTGAGAGTTCAAAATGCTATAAAAAAACTTCCCCGTGTATGTGGTAATACTTGTTTGTAAAACTTTTTTTTTTTTTTTTAAAAAAAAAAAAAAAACAAGTGTGCTGGTTTTTCTAAAATGCATCATTTGATCATATGAAAACCCTTTTAATGTATGCAATTAATTAATAAGGATAATTCGGAGCAGGAAAATTACTCCTAAACTAAATTTGATCCTATATATAGCTTGACAAGAGTATTTATGTTTCATGTTTGATGAACGTTAAGTGTTGACTTACTCGCCCAAGCTTTTTGTACTGCATTCGACCGCTTCCCTTCAAGTGGAACAAATTTCTTGCAACTTTATTATTAATCATAAACCAAATTAGAGAAAATTAATAATCAAACAAAAAATGATATTGAATATGAATTCAAAGAGATAAAATTGAACCTATATAATAAATATTACATACCTCATAAGTAATGTCTTAAAACCATAAATTGTCCTTCTGTTATTGCAAAAGCTTTGGGAGTTCAAAATGCTCTATAAAAACTTTTTCATGAAAGTGGCAATACTTGTTTGTAAAAAGTAAGTGTGATGGTTTTTCTAAAATGCATCATTTAATCATATGCATTAGAAATATCATTTGATATGAAAACCCTTTTAATTATGCAATTAATTAATAAGGATAGTTTGGAGCGAGAAAATTACTCCTAAAATAAACCTGACCCTGTATTTAGACCTGACGAGAGTATTTATGTTTGATGTTTGATGAGCGTTAAGTGTTGACTTACTTGCCCAAGCATGAATAAGACCCATCATAGCGAAGCTATTCGGTGTGCTTCCCTTCAAGTGGAACAAATTTCTTGCAACATTATTATTAATCATAAACCAAATTAGAGAAAATTAATAATCAAACAAAAAAAAGATATTGAATATGAATTCAATGAGATAAAATTGAACCTTTGTATGACAAGAAAGATGGCTGTCTCCCCACCCACTATAATTCTCAATCTCTTTCGTCCTGAGTGTTGGATACTTCTCTTTAAACAATACTAAAACCTGTTTGCTGACCTTGTGGATTCCACAGCTTCATGCTCAGCTAGAGTATTTCTTCCAAAAATTCTATGGGATTCAAAACCTGAGATAGTGTTGGAGGGGCTGCATCTTTGAGGAGTATAAGAAGAACAGATGAAGAAGAAAGTAGTATACAATATCTTTAAGGTGTTGGAAGTACTCTTCTTTAGGCATAATTATATTCACCCCACCTATATTTATTTTATACGGTGCAAGTTGGATTGACGGGTGAATTTCGTGCAAGATACAACGAAGACCCTTAAGTATGAATTGCTCTTTCGATATTCAAGCAAGACAACAAACTTTTACAAAGTGATAATTTGACTTTATCTTTTGTGCGTATTCAAGGATAAAGACAATGAGTTTGATCTTTTGTTATTGTATGATTTCTTATATTGTGTTTGTTTTGTATGTCACAAATGAAGTGAGATGGTGTAATTATTTATAAACCATGAAGTGGTGTCTTGAAATGATGTCTATTGAAGCAACACATTTTCAATTAAAAATCATAATTATATGTTAAATTCATGAACCCTCATAAACTAACATAACCAATGATTATTTAAAATAACTTTTGTATGAAGGGTTATACTTTTATAGTATATAGGGTTTTCTTAAAAATCAACACAACTTTCTAAAAAGTAGTAGTTGTCACACACTCACACATTTTCATAGATCTCTTTAAAAACTAAAAGGGCGTGACCTTGATGATCTTTATTGTTATAACTTGCTACACAACCTTTCATATAAATTTCTGAATTTATAAGCATATGCATCTATCCATTTTAAAATATTCCAACATATAGTATGCAGACGAGATCAGATTATATAAGGCATCATTGACTAAATTGAAGGATTTGTAGGGTCATTGGTAACAGATACTTGTAACCACTCCTGTGCATTGATTGGTTTCACCACTCCTATGCATTGATTGGTTTCCATGCTGCTATTCTGCCTCTTTTACTCTAAAAATAAAATGGAAAATCTCACTCAAGTTTCAAGGATTAAAAAAAAAAATAAAAAAAAATCTCATTGTTGATTCCTCTAAAAAAAAAAAAATAAATAAATAAAATCTCTTAAGACATTAGTGATACAAATTCCAAATGTGAATTTACCTTATTAATAAGTGTATGTGACTATAGGCCTGTTTGAGTTAGCAATGGGAACGGTTGGTTATTTTCTATTTGACTTTTACGAAGCACGATAGAAAAAAAAATCGGGTTGTAAATATGATTTATGTTTGAATTGATGGTGATAAAAGTGGTGAGGGCCACGTCAAAAAGCTAAGAACTTTTTCCAACAAGCTTCCCTATGGAACTTTTTTTTTTTTTTTTTTTTTGATATATCCCTATGGAACTTTTTCCTAAAAGCTATTATAGAGCTTTTTCCTGAGCTTTTTTTTTTAAAAAAAAAAAAAAAAAAAAAAAAAAAAAGCCTAGTGGACTTAAAACTCTACCCAAACATTCCAATAAAAGGTTTTTTTCTACTGCTATTTTTTCTGTCTTTTTTTGACTTAAAGCTACTCTAATGTTCTCTCCAAACAGTGCCTATATTGACAATTCTAGAGTGGCCATTAATAAGCACATATATGTTAACTAAAGCAGCTCTCATTGATAATTATAGGTGACTATATTGACAAGTCATAGAGTGATCATTGACAAGTCTATTTATATTAACTAAACCAGGTGCCCTTTTCATCACTGTGTTCTTAACTTTCTCATATGTTATTTCCTCTAATATCAAAGGTTTTTTTTTTCTTTCTCGTTACATATAATACAACTTACGGGAACGTCGGTACATGGATATATTCCAGGACACTTAAAACTAAATAGGCTAGCTAAATCATTATCTCTCCAGGATACTTTTAATGTTTTAAATTGATAGGTCTTAGTTTTCCTGGATAATTTTGAATGCTGTTGTTCTTTTGATTTTCTTCTTACACGAAACACGACTTCAAATTGGATTTATACTCTTCATGACACAAAATATCTAAATTGGCCACACCAAACGGTTCCATTTTCAAGTGTTTACTTAAATGGGGTTTAAGATGTAGAAGCATAGCAGAAAAAGAGAGAGAGATGGGGCATTAGTGAAGTTTGGAAGTCCCAGAGAGAGAAAAAGCCTATACATATAAACATAGAGCTAACATAAGTGTTCGTTTAAATTAGCGGTAAAAACTGTTTTTCAATGTGATTTACAGTATATGAGACAAATTTGTTAGATGAGTTTTACCTTAACTTATGTGGACATATTTTTCTGATGTTAACCTTTTCTGAGTTCGGCTAAGATTAAGTGTAGTATCTATTCTTATCAGTTTAATATTTGATAAGTGGGCCATCGCCCCACATGATATTAAATTAATTTTTTTAGAGGGAGGGCCCACTGCAGTAGCTTCCTCAAGTGTTGCCCATCCGTCGCCCTACTGCTTTGGCCCAGCGTATCCCACCAATCCAAGTTCAAGGTTTTTTTTTTTTTTTTTCTCTCTCTCTCAATAATACTATTATTATAACTAGAAAATAAATTGAAATAATAGTTATGGTGAGATGCCCATCGGCCCAGCATCGTTTTGGGCCCATGTAACTTTATTGAAGGATTCTGCAGTCTTTCCCATGATTCTGCGGTTTTGTCCCATCGTTTAGAACTTCTCTTTTTGTAACCCAAAAAAAAAAAAAAAATCTTCACAGATTTAGTGATGCGCTCATGCATTATTTCCATAATGATTTTTTATGATCACCAAAAAAAAAAAAACAAACTATTGATTGAAATAATAAGTAATCTCATTTCTATAAAGAAATTAAAATAACAGAAGTTCAATTCTCAAGAATGATACAGTTGGGTTTTAACGTTAACTCTCATGACCCCCTAAAAATTATGCTCAAGTCTAAAATAACTTGGGATGGTCTAGGTTTACTAAAAAAAAAAAAAAAAAAAAAGGTGTTTTTAAAAGTCCGGATAGTTTTAACAAAAATTGAAGTTTATAATTAATGTAATTATATGGTTTAATCCGCATGCATATAACAGTTCGCGCTCATTCCCTCTCCAAACAATCAAATGAGTCGTTAGTGTTTATTCATTTTACTCTTTCTATGCAATGGTGGTCCACTTACTGTAGATACATATGGATTTTGTTTTACGGTTTCCATTTTTATAATTTTGGCAAGCCAAAAGGTGCATGATTTTATTTATTGGTGCAAAGATGCATGAATTTTAATTCAATGCAATGATGGATACATAGTGATGAATAAATTTAAGAATAAATATCTTATTTGATCCCCGAAAAAAATACGGACCCCTTTTTCGTCCTCAGTGACTAAAATAGGATATTTTTATGGATTAAAAAGGAGGCTTTTGGAAATTTTCGAGGGACCAAAATGGGGTCCTTTTTTGGAAATTCATCCTTTTCAGGGATTTTCGTTGTTTGAGGGATCAAAATGGGGTCCGTGATTTTTTTCAGGGACCAAATAGGGTATTTACTCTAAATTTAATTTTTGTATATAGCATACGGAGATTGGGAGTCACAGCCAGACCGCGCCACAACCACAAGAACTACCTAAGGAGCATGAGAGATGAGTAAAAAAACTCAGCAGTTTGGTCCAGTGGGAAAAAATTTTGGCCCGAAACTATATTGGGCACACTAGACCAAACTGGTCTTCTTGGGTTGGATCAAACTTTAGGCCAAGGCTTCAAACCTCTTGGGCCGTTCCAGTCTAGCCCAAAGATTGTTTTTATTTTATTTTTTTAATTCACACGGACCACACAGTACACACACACAAACACAATCACGTGACAAGCCACAGTCCATACATAGACGCTAACACACGGCTTAGAATCCAAAGAACAACATCAGACCTCACATTCTCACACCGATAGCACTATTCTTCTCGCTCCTGCTCTTCTCTCACTCGGCCTTCGTTGTTCGCTCCTTCTTGTTGCTCTCAGACTCACTCTCATGGTGACACCAAAGGCTCTCGACTCGACACAGCGACTACCAACACGACCACAAACTCACAGCATCATTCTCTAAATTTTTTGTTTCTCTGATCCTGTGACGAGTATATAGAGATGAAGAAGGAGCACGACTAGTCACCATCGGACTACGTATGTGTAACGCCAATCAATACAAACTCAAAAAGTTAAAGTTCAACTTCACTTGCACGGAGATGAAGGATTAACAGCAGCCTCATCACTCAAGGTGCTCGCTAGTGCGATTGGTTCATCTGGTGAAGATGACGGTAAGAGTACAACTGGCAGGCGAAAACGCATTGGAAATATATGATTAGGATGGGTATGAACAGGTAATGTATAGCCTGAGGTACTATCCAGACCAGACCTCAGGTTGAGGTCAAACCCAGTCTAATCTGGCCATGATCAACTCTAGGGAGCATTCGCTATGAGCAATGATTTATTGGATGACATCGAGCGTTTAATAATAAAAGCCTACGCTAATCGTCACTACATTGTCTTAAATATAAAATAAAATCATCACCCTTACCTCACAAAACTAACATTTTATTAAAAAAAAAATGGGAAAATTATACTCGATATAAATGCTATTTTCCTCCAACTCACAAAAAATCAGCCCAATCAGAGAAAGTCAAACAATTTCTAAAATACCCGATATATCCTGCCAAGACAAAAAAAAAATGAAAACAGGGTCTAGATGATGGAATTTGGCCAAAATGGATCAGACCACATTCCCTAAAGGGAATGATTATGGCTTAGAATGACCAATTTCTTTGAAAGTAGACCTGGTTAAAGTGATCTGGGTGAGATACAAATCTTCTCAGTCACCAGAACCACCGAAAACTACTCTAATCTAAACTACTCTACTGTCAGTAATAAGACCGATGCAAACTCCTTGACAACGAAGCCAAATTTTGATAGAGATTTGTCAGGCTCTCTCAAAATAACCAAGGATTCAAAGATCTATAGTATACAAAACCCAAATAGTTTCTCAGAGGAACTCACAGCGGGTCCAATTAACAGTAATAGTTCACAAAAAAGGGGGGTTTTCAGTTTGTGGAATAAAACGAAATTAAATCAGAAAGAGAATGCACTTAAAACGCTAAAATGAGATTAATCAGATAAACAAAAGATCAACCCAATATTTCAAATTCCACCACTTTCCTTCCTCAAACGAAAACAGATTTATAACCGAACTCGTGATCGACTTTGGACAAACTAAACTCTTTGCGTTTGTCTAGAAATTCCCTCAACTGAACAATCGTCTAGAATTTGTTCGAATCAGTGGCGTGTCACTGTACGATCGCACAGTAATACTTTAACATAATTCGAACTACGTCCTTAGGATATATCGATCTGGGTTTTAAATCAAAAACCCAACCCAAATCTAGAGATAGAATCTGACTAAAGAATGCAAAAATGAGTTAGATGGTTACCGATTAAGCGTGAGTCTTTTGGACAGTGGAATCCTTAATCCATGGGCCGATCATAGAGATTTAGCCAAGCATGTCTCGAGCAAAACGCGAGATGAGAAGATGAAGAATGTCTTGAACATGATATAAAGCTTCTAATTTGATCCAAAAATCTCATAAAACGTAATGTAGAATATGTTTGCAGCCACCAACTAAGTTAACCTAAAAGAGAATGACGGCTAGGATTTCAAAACAGGCTAGGTTACAAAATAGGCCCAATATGGAAACCTCTAATAATAATTGGTTTTTTATTACAAAATTTGGGTCCAATTACAATCCGGAAAAACGTGGCTTCATCCATCTTCTTGTCCAAATCATCCAACGAGCTAGATTTAGGGGCTTATTTGAAAACAAGCTTTTCAAAAAAAAAAAAAAAAAAAAAAAATTGGAATACATGGGTCATGGTTAAGCGGTGTAAAGAGAAAGCATGCAACTCCCATTCCTATTATTAGGCATTTTGTATAAAAGAATATAGGGCCTTTGTGTTCTAATTCACTAAAGTGTGGTATTAATTACATTTGTTTAAGATTGCTCCAATTTAAATTTTTTTTTTTTTTTTTTGCTTTCTAGGATGTAATTCATTATTTTTTATAAAGCTCAATCTGATATCCCCCCCCAAAAAAAAAAAAAAAGGGTTTCAAATAAATGTAATGACTACTTAACCACCTTGATCTCATGGTTCTAGACACCACTACACTCCCTATTGTAAATTCCTTTTAACTAATTCTCAAATATTATAAGGAATGATAGCTAAGTCATTAAATATGTCTTAATACTCCCATCGGTCCTATTTATAAGAGCTTGATAACTAAATTACACGGTTAAAAAAGTGGTTAAAATTAGTTGAAAATAATATATCCAGAATATAATAATTTTTTATATATCAAATATGCCCTTATTTATGAAGGGCAAGTAAGAGAGAGGAATAGAGTAAATATAAATATCACCAACCTTTTTAATTGATGCAATACATATAATTAACAAGGGCCAAAAAAGGGGGGGACTCATTAATTGCTCAGACAACACTTGTGGAGCTTTTATAAAAAGAACTGGAGGGAGTATATTTTTATTTAAGCTTACTTTTATTTCTCTCCACATTTACAAATAATTCTCACATCTTTCTTATCTTTCTCTCTTTTCAATGACAATTAAATAAAGGTAAAATTAAAAAGCAGTAATTTTTTATAATAAGGAAAAATGATATTAATGAAGTAGGAAAATTACAAATTACCAATTATCACGGGACAAAAAAATTAACTATATTATAAAATAGAGTGATAAGGGTCGTGAATAGCAATACCTGACACAAAATCTTGAGAAGGGAATTCACGTAATTCCAAACTACATTTTTGATAATAGGAAAACGGAGGATGATTCTTCCTTTGCTGAAGAAATTAGAAGAATTTTCAGTGAGTCATTCTCAGAAATTAGTAAATATTTCCCGATGAATATCGAATAGAGAGGTGCCCGAAAGCAGAGAAGAACGAAGGGGTTGATCTCCGGGTGCGCGCTTGGTTTAAAATCCCAATTTTTATTTTTATTATTTAAGCATTATTAGAAAGTGACTTATTAAATAATTTGAGGTTTAAAGTAGATCATATGCATCATTTTGAGATCTAGAAACATAAAATTTAGAAAAAAAATTAAATATGATTAAAAAGCGAATGCCGTATATATTTATCAATATTGAGTTGAGTTTATTTGAATTATTTTATAGTAATTGGAAATTACCATATAATTATGTGAGTATAGTATTTGCCCAAAATGGGTAAAATTATAATTAATGGCTCAATACAAAATTATATTTTTTTTTTTTTTTAAAAGAAAGAAAGAAAAATTAAATACTTTTTTTTTAAATAGAATTAAGCTTTTCATCTAAGTGATTATAGCTAATTATATGTTACAAAAAAATTAATTTGAATGAAATATATAGATAAAGTTTAATTATTGGACTCTTGGAAAATCTGAACAAATGTTATTTAATTTAAAAAGAGTTTAGAGATTTTCTAATGTCAAGATATGGGAAGAAGAGTACTTGAAATTTCTATATTATAAGTAAAACAAATATAGAAAGAGAAAGAGTAAAAATATTTTTTAAAAAAAAACTAAAAGAAAGGGAAAATGGTAGAAAAGAAATTTAAATTTTAAAATCTCAAATAAGGTAATTCTCAGAAAAATGAGTTGTAAATTTTTTATTAAGTCTTGTTATTCTCATATCAACTTTTAATAACAATCTTCATTTAAGATTTACAATTTTAAAATTCTTTTAACTTTGTGTAAAAAAAAGTGAAAGAAGTAAAAAGGAGAAAGAATAAGAAAAAATTAAGTGGGACCCATGCACCTTTAATATCCACCATCACGGTCATTTCCCCTCCATTCTTTTTCTGCTTCCACGTCTTCATCGATGTCCAGCAGGGAGCAGCTCCAAGTCCACCATTAATAGGGCTTATAAGATATTTTTTAGCTTGGTTCCATCCTCATAAAATCTCCCTACCTCAATACTTATTTCGTAAATATATTTTTACTGATTGGGAGCTTTCTAAAAGTACAAATCTTGTTAGGAGCAAATCAAGTTTGAAGATTATGGCTTAGAGTAAGTGTTGATTTTCAACAAATGGAACCATATATAGGATTATGGATGTGAGTAAATATTGAATTTAATCTGTTTAGAATTTTCATATATTTGATAGACTTAGAGTTAGGGTTTGAATATTAGATAAATGTTATGATTGAAGATGATAGTTTTACCAATTGAACTTGAGTTTAATGGTTTTGGGTTATTTTTATTGGAGGTAAGTTTGATGTTTAATCCGTTTAGAATGTTGTTAAAGATTTTAAAATGAAAATGGGTATTTTGGTTAGAATCCTAAGTGGGAGAAATTGGGGATTTTGATCAATTGGAATTATTATCGGTTAATTATTGGTTCAAATTAGTTATTGGAATTGAGAATTTGACAGTATAAATGAGATTTGGAACTTAAATCCATTTATTTAGCAATTGACTAATGAGAAATTGTATAATAATTATGTAAATTAAAGTTCCCTTGGTGTTGGCAAATTGAAAGCATTCAAGTATTGGTGAAAATAAGCTTGGAGTAGAAGTAACATTGATTATTCTCCTATATGTTTGTCACACACACACACACGCACGCACGCACACACACATATATGTGTGTATTTATATGTACATATATACACACACACACACACGTATATGTGTGTATTTATATGTACATATATATATATACACACATATATGTGTGTCTCTACGTTTATATATATATATATATGTGTGTGTGTAATATCTATAGACACACGCACATGTATATAGATATGTGTACGTGTCTATATATATAGACGCACACACAAAGGCGGACACAAGGGGGGCTAGGGGTGCCCCTAAAATTATTTTTTTTTTTAAAAAAAGTGAGAATCCTACATATCGAGACCTAGGCTACTACGCACAAGATCTTGCAATGGGCTTTCCCTAATATCATGTGAGCCAATAGCCACCTATCAAATATTGAATTAATAAATAATCAGAACAGATCCCACGCGTGATTTTAGCCACTTTCACATATATTAATAACATCAACATGATATTTACCCAAAAAATATATATATATATATATATATATATCAACATGATAAGTTAGCAAATCCCTAGATTTCATTTGGCCTTGTTATTATCTTTTTCCTCTCACTGGCGCCGGCTCGTCAGCCATTTTTTTCATCAGCTTATAACACATTTTGAGAATCTATAAGGTACTCAAAATTACTTATTTTAATTAAATTATTATACATGATTTTGTCTTTCTCATGATACTACTTTTATACCGATTAGAGAATATTTTAAGGTTATAATTTTGGGCAAGTTTTCGTTTTGTTAAAAGATGGCCATGGAAATGCGAATGATGCTTTGATTACATACATTAAAAAAGAAATTATTTTGTAACTATATAGTTACTTTTTCCTATCAAAAAAGTATTCGATGTTGTACGCTTTTGGGAAAAAGTTCACGTGAATTTTTGCACCTTAACCCATTCAAATATTATGAATAATGGTTTTGGTGTTGATTGAGAGTTGTTATTGGGCAGAGCCCTATTGCTATGGTAGTGCGGTAATGGATTTGGATTAAGGGATTTAATAAGTTGTTGTGTGGGCTTGTGAAATGACGATTGTCATGTTGGGCTTCAAAAGCCCGAGGCCCAGTTGTTTGTCAAGGATCTCTAGTATTGACTTTTGGCCACCATGTTTAGAAATGATGTATTACATGGTTCGATTTCTTTCTATTAATTAGGGTAAACATTCTATCGTTAAGTTTTTGTCTTTTTTCTACTTTGTGATAGTGTGCTAAAATCTTTAAAGAGAGTAAGGCCTTGTTTGGTACGGGGAACTTTTGAGGAGGAAAGGAACTTAAAGGAGGGAAAGGAAGGGAAAGGAAGATTTGAAAGATGAGGGAAGATGGCTTGAGTTGTTTGGTAGGAAGAAAATGAAGGGGTGGTAGTTGGTAAAGAATCATAAAATGTCTATTTTACCCTCAAAAGTAATTAATTCAAAATAAAAAAGTAAAATAATTTTTTTGCTAATATATATATATATATATATTTTAAAATATGCTCATGTCGGTTCGAACTTTGCCACCAAGTTCGAACTTTCCCGCCACGTTCGAACTTTCCCGTCAAGTTTAAATCTCGGGGTAAATCTGTCCAAAAAAGTGAATAGTGATGTGGGAACTTGAGATCCCACCAATTTTTTTGGTGGGATCTCAAGTTCCCACACATATGAGGAAGAGTGGTGGGCCCGGAACTTAAGTTCCCGAGAAGATTGGTGCAAAATGTGTACTAAACGGAGGAGCTTGCCAAAGTTCCTTTCCTCCCTACCAATTCTTTGTACCAAACGGGGCCTACTTGTTTTCTAAAGGGAAAACTAATTCCCCAATTCTTATAGTTTGTATGAGCTTTGAATCTGGTCCCTACATTTTTTCCCTTTTTTATCAAGTCCTTTAAGTTTATTCCATCAACTCAGTTAATCCTTGTGGTTAAAACTGATTAATGGTGTTAAGTAATAAGCCACTCTCTTCCCAGATTGCCCCTACAATTAGATCTTTACCCTATTTCAATTGATATACAAGAAATTGGTAATTTACACAGGATATATGTGACGTGTCATCTTATAATCCGATATAACATTTTCTTTTAAAAAGATAACAGTCACTTAATGTCTGGGGGTTAATAGTTAAAAAATGAAAAGTCAAGTGGTTAAATTTAAACTTTGAGATATCAGGGGGTTATATGCAACTAACCCAAAGTTCATGAGGTTTTGTATAATTTAGCCATTTACAAAATCATGTCAATTTGCTCTTAAACTTGTGTTAGTTTTTTAGATTTGATTATGTTTAGTGACTTCATATACCCTTATTTTTTTCAAAAAAACAAAGTCCCCCTTCACTAGGACCACTACCATTGCTTGACGTGTGCTTGTGCCCTCGAGATCATGAGGTCATTGTCACTTTGGTCGAATTAAAAGGTGAGAAAAATGACCATACCAATATGTTCTTTCATGATAAATCTAGGTATTTTATCATGTTGATTGAGCCAAAAATGCATTATTTATGATAAATTTGAATTAATGAGTGATTACATGAAAAGAGGTTAAAAAGGAGGAAAAGTGTCATATATTTCATGATTTACCTTAATTGATTGATTTTTGGAATATAATGTATTACATTTTGGGTTTATTTTCTTTGCAGATCATTTTAGAGCAAATTACAGAAAAGGACCCAAAACATCTTAAAACTTCAAATTAATGTTAATGAGGACCAGAGAAGATTACAAAAAATGACCTAAAACTTCTTAAAATTGCAAAACACAATTGGAAATCAGCAACTTCTTTGGTGAAAAATTAGATTTTAGGGCTATTGTTGGAAGGTGAGGGTTGACACTTAGAAGAGGAAGAGAGGGAACAGTAGACGAGTGGGTGGTTCGGGGAAGGAGAGGAGAGACCATCGATCCTTCACCATGTGCCGTTCAGCCTCCTTCACTTTCACACTAAGTCGAGAGCTGTTTGGAAGGAATAAAGGAGGTGTTTTCGAAGAGAAGAGTGGGAGTCGCAGCCACTACCGTCCGTCTCACCATACCATCGTCGTCACCTTCACCGCCTAAGGTCTTCCTGACTCACTGCCTTCTATCATCCTCTCTCTCTCTCTCTCTCTCATACACACACACACACACACCATCACCATCACCTTCCTTCATTTTCACTACCATCTACATCAACTTCGTCCTACCTCTTCTTTCTCTTCGCCGTAGTCTATTACCTCCTTCTTGTCTAGCATCATCAACATTGTCATCTTCTACCATGGCCATACGATCAAAGCTCGTTGGAGCGGGAATCGAAATTAAGCGTGCACGAGCTCGTTTTGCTTCTTGGAGATGGACTATGGCTAGAGTTCTAGAGCTTCAACTAGGAGAGTTATTTAGATTCCATTTGCTTTGGACTACGTGTTTGATCTTGTTTGTCATATTTCTTGGATAATATATAGTTTGGAGACTTAGATGAGTGATTATTTGTCTTTAATTTGTTGGTGAACTTTTGTGTTCAAGATTGGGTTTTTGTGTTTGAAGTTTGTAATTGACATGTTTCCTATTGGTTTACTGAAATTATGCTTTCTATGTGATATCTAGATTGTGTGATTGATTTGAATAAGTTTGAGTGTCGCAATTCTACTCTGATTAAAAGGAAACAAGTGCATTAATACATTTTCAAACACATATCAAGTGGTACTTCAATAACATTCCTAATTAAGAAGTGGATATGAATGCAATCGTCGGAGTAGTTGTAATACCCGGATAATTATCTATCTCGGAATATTATATTTTAGGAAATAATACCTATTCGGAAATAGGTGAATATGTGGTTTTAAAACCTTGTATGATACTTATTCTATTGTTTAGGGAAATTTCTAATGAAATTAGAGGGATTAAAGTGTCAAAATCCCTAAATGCAATTATGGGCCATAAATGCCCTGAAAATATTATGATAAATCCCAAGAGGCAATAAAATATTTATTGAAAATTAGAAAGTATGTTGTCTCTAATTTTAGGAATTTTTGGGATTATTTTCCTTGAAAAAAATAATGAAGCAAAATTAAATATAATTTTGGGGAGCATAAGTTGTCCCATGATTTTTAATATGATATGTAGGACATAAAATACCAATGTCAATAAAATAGTTATGAGAAAATGATTAATCCTAATTAAGAAAATTATCAACAATTAGAAAGTGATTAGTTAAGTAATTAATAGCTGATAAAGGGCTAAGATTAGCATATAAGTAGTTCTAATGATCATAATTAATCTTAGTACCAATCATATTTTAACAATTACACTTAACTACTTTATTAGGGATGCTAATTAAGATTAGATATGGAGGGTTAAGATTAAATTTAATAAAGCTAAATCCAAAGGCCCTTAATTAAGCCTCATAAAGCCAAATCCTTGTGAAATTGAATTGGCCAATGATAAATCAAGAAAATATTCTTAATCCTCATGAAATTAATTGGACCAATAAGAGATTAACACAAATTAAAGGGTTGGATTAAATCTAGTAAAGTTAAATCCTAAGGCTTTAATTTAATTTCATAAAGTGAAATCCTTGTGAAAATTTATCAACCAATGAGAGGACTTTCTTCTTGATTTTGTGATAAATAAAACACATATTGAATATATAAAAACAGATGAAGGGGAGGTGGTGAATGTATGTGTGTATACGTGTATGTGTGTGTGTAGGGAAATGGAGTGATTTTGTAATCTAGATATTATTAAAGCAAGCACATGCAAGCATTTAATTAGGGGACAAATTGGAAGAGGATAGGATAATGCATTAATTGAAATGGAAGAGGATAAAGAGAGAGAAAAATTAAATTAAAGCAAATTTGATAATGGTTTGAAATCCAGTAAATATCTTATGTGCACAGTAAGAATTCAAAACAACAAATAAAGTGAGAATTTATACAAATTTAAATAGTTGTGAAGAAGTAGGAACCTTGGAGAAAATATAAGAACTTATCTTGACCCACGTAATTTAACCTCGAAAGTAAGCCTAGTAAAGGCTATTTTTGCAAACGTTGAAGAATAAGCTTAGCACAACCAGGGAAATCTAATTAGACCATAAATCTTGATATTCAACTGCTAATCAAGATACATACATAGAATTTAAAAGTGTTGGTGATTGATCAAGCAACCAAAAATAGATTTCATTAAAGTAAGCTAAAGCTTCTAGAGTAACTAAATCAATTTGCATCTAGTTATAAAAGGACATTTAGGAGCTAACTAGAATCACTAATGAGTCATCCCCAAAGTCTTCATGAAGCAAAACTTAGAGGTTAAGTTTTCTAAACTTATTGGTTAAGTTAGAGTTTTCTAATCACATGAAGGGATGAGATCAACTCTTGTAAAGTAGATTGCATCCAATGGCTAGGGTGTGAGATGGGCAAATTAAATTCCATTTGTGTCCTAAATCTCCACCTATAAATAGGAGGCTTGGGTTCACTTCATTCTTCACACCAAACTCAACCAAATAGGTGAGTTTTAGAGAAGCAAGAGTAGAGAGAAATCATAGTGGGGAGCAAGAAGGAGGAGGAAGTTCTTCAAGGGTAAGTCTTTTTGTTCTTGAGTTCTAAGTTTTAAATTCATAGTTAGTTTATGTTTGATCTTTAAATCTTCCAAGTAGTTTTGATTTCATGTTTTTATGGTTAAATATGTCTTTATTTCGAAAATATTATAGAGAATATGATAAAGCAAAAATCTTGGAAGTTGAAGATCAAAGTAGCGAAATTCTGGTGAAATTTTCGGTAAAATTTCTGGGCAAACAGCAAAATAAATGATAATATTTTATGTTGAAAATGAAGCCCATAAATCATGAAAATTTCCAGAAATAAAGTAGACATGTAGATCTTTCCGAATATATATAATATGTAGCGTTTTGATTCCTATACAAAGAAATACAATCAGATGAAGTTAGGCTATTTTTCTGGACGAAATTCTGGGCAACGTTGTGAAAGATGAAAACTGGGAATGTTTCATAAATTCTGGGTATATAAAAGTATTTTTTATTGAAAATAGACATCTTAAGGATTCCAGGGAATTTTACGGATCCTCGTTTCGATATTTCTAGAATTAATTATGATTTTCCAAATTTGATACAAAATCTGCCCAGAAAATTCAGTATTGCGTTTTTAAATAAATGTAAGGGCAAAATTGTAAATAACAAATCCACCAAGGGTAGAGAGGTAAATAGAGGTGAAAATATCCCTTAGGATATTATTCTAAGTACTTTGGTGATATGTTAGGATATCCGGGAAGTCCGGGGTCAGATCAAAGAGTCGGACATATTGCTAACTACACGGTGAAAGGTACGTTCGCGTACTGTAACACTAACTTTGATGCTTATTGTATGCTTATATGTGATAGACTATTTCATAGACTCATGGACAGGACTTTGTCTTGGGTCATGCACCGTGTCTAAGACTCTGTCTTAGTTCACTGTTTATACGTTCAGCTTTGTTTATACGGGTTAAAGTCTTGGTAATGCCGTTGATTTTTCCTAGCGCTGAGGACACGATGGGCCGTCATGGCACTGGTTAGTGCAAACGTGGGTAACTTTACATGTACTGTGTGCTATGTACTGTTGATATGTTAATCTTGCATCTGCTGTGCGCTTATGTATTGATTACTGCTGTAATGTCATGAATATTTGTCATCCATATACTGTATTACTTGAGCATGAGGTTAACCGTTACCTGAGGTTCATTGGGCATTGAACCTCAGCTCTTAACATAGCGTCAGGGTTAGGAGGACCGAGGATCGAGGAGGAAGGCAAGCGGCACGCATAGGGACTCAGCTGAAGACTTTCTTCTTTTGTTATTTACTTTTGAAAACACTCGGTATAACGTACCACTCTTTGTAATCAGCTAGACTTACGGCATTTTGAATATAAATATCGAGTTACTCAATCGCTCCAATGCTCTACTCGATAAAAAATATATATATACTTTTGCTTTTGAAAATGGGATGTTACGGTAGTAATTGATTAGGAGTGTTAGACTCAATGTGATTATTTGGGTTTCTTTAATTAAACTTGATGAAAAATTAACTCTCATTGTCTTAATTGAACTAGAATAACCATTCTCCCATTTCCAAGTGAATTTATTATACATTTCATACCCATTTTCATAAGTCATTCAATTATAAAGAAAATACCCAAAAAAATAGTAGATTAGGATTTAATATCAATTACTTGCAATTAAAACTGATTTTTAAAACCAACCACATGCTTTCTTGGATTTTAGATACTTAGTTAACTTAAGTAGCTCAATAAAGGCTCCTCAAATGAGACGACCCGATTGTTGCATTGTACTGCGATTCTTGTATTAAAAATATTTTGCATTTGATCCCAAGACCTAATACATGGTCAAATCACAAAACTCAACCATAGCCGAAGTTTTGTGTTAGATATTTTGTTACCGTTATTTGTACTATTACTTAAATAATCCTTGGCACATCAACTAATATAAGGTATTTGGGACAAGTGGCAAATTTTTAGATATTTTATTTATTAATTATATTATTTTATATTCTATTGTGAATATTTTAATTATATCCGAATATTCTAGATACTTAGTTACTATCTTGATTTAAATAAAATATTTTGAGTGTGACCCACTAATAAGTTTTGACTGAATCTAGGTTTAGGGTTTTACTTAGTCTTATTTTAAGTAATTGAAATGACCTTGACAAGAGGTTAATAAATAAAGGCAAGCTGGGTTACAGCTGTGGGTTCCGAAAACCAAATTCCTCATATTTGCTCTTTGAGGGTGCCCTGATAGGTGAGGACTATTTCCATTTGTTATCATTATACCTATGTGCCTCAGAAGATTTCGTAACATATTTCTTCTGACTATGTTCTCTATTTTTAATTGTAAACCCTGTAGATTACTGCTTCAAATTAAATCATCATCTAGATATGGCAAGAGATATTCTTAAAGTCTTCCATTTCTCCTCTAAATTGAGAGATTTCTAGTCTGCTTGTATTTGGCTTTATTAAATATGTTCTACAATATGAACAATCTAATAAGTTCATAGTTCCATAGTGATCCATATATTGAGAAAGCAAACAATATATATCATATATGTGTTGGGTGTTAATTAAATAATTAAAGATCATGCATCGCCTTGGCACAAAGGTCTGGAGCTTTGTTGCAATCAATTTGACGATAATGTTGATTGGACACACAAATCTCGTTTCTCACAAGTAAAGCATACGCTTATAAACTGATCGGCAATAAAACCACATTTTATAGTTGGAAATAAAAAAGACAAGTGTTACAATGATAACTGTTGCTTATAAATGACTGGGTCTCAGCCATGGAATTTGCTTGTAATATTCAGAGAGAGCCCACAATGGGAAGATGCTTCTATACATTGGATAATGCATCATGCAATTCCTCATGAATACTCCCGTCGATTCCTAAAAGCAACTCAAATATTTAATTCCAAGTTCATAGTTAAATATTTACATTGATTAAATATGAGAGATCATCTGGAGAGTAACTCACTTGTTGTGGCCAGTCCCCGTCTTCTAATTGAGAATTAATCAAATATTTTGCTCCACGATGAAGAGGAGTCGGGTCTCTCTCGGCCTAACCCAACCAAATAAAATTCAGTGATACGTACTAGTCAGAAAAGGAATTAAGAATAGCTTGAGTAAATATGATTGTTGCTCCTTATAATTTGATCAAATTTTGATTTTTGTTCCTATAGTTTTATATCGTTGGCTTTGATTATCGTAGTTTATAAGGATTTAGTCTGAATTTAAGTATAAAAATATCAAAACCAACAATTTAAAACTATAAAAATCAAATTCAAAATTCAAACAAACTATAAAGAGTATTCATGGTACTAACCTATAGTTTTTTATGCGTATTTGAACATTTTTCTACATCTTTATCAGCAAACACAAACACTCATCAGAAAATTTGGATCATGCTTCATTCAAGTTCGATTATATACAAATAAACCTTTATTATGATAAGATAGGTTGAATTTGGACACAGTAATTTTGTTTAGATTCTTTCTATGTAAAATGTCATTAGTTTGTCTAGATGAACTGTGTAATACCCTAATTTTCATAAACATTGTATTTTGGAAAATAATTACTAAAATGTAAAGGTAAATATGTGTCTCAAAGAAATATAATCTATTGATTATATTTTTGTGTAAATTCCACTTTGAAATTAATTAAACAATGTTTGGATTTAAGACTACATAATTAAGACAATAAAATGTGACATAATTAACACATCAAATAATGGTTAATTTATGATCAAAAGAAGCAAGAAATGTTATGAAAACACTTAAGCAATTTAAAGGCTATTTGTAAAAATAAAGGCTATTTGTAAAAATTAATGGGCAATTAAGCTAACACCAATTAAAATAATTTGTGTAATTCTACAAATTAATCGAGAGACAAATTAAAGAGCATAAATTGAGGGATGTCTTATTTTAAAAATTAAGGGCCAAAGATGATGTAATTAAGCACTAATTTTCATGATTAGTTAATAAATCAATTAACTAATAGCAAATGAAATTAAGGATGAAGATTGGATTAAAACAAACACAAATGGAATCCAATGGGTCTAATTGAACCTATAATTAACCTTAATCCTTGTGCAATTGAATTGGCCAATGATAAATCAAGAAAATGATCTTAGTCCTCATGAAAATTAAATAGACCAATGTGAGAGGAAAGAACTGTTAGATTGCACATGAGGGGAGAGAGAGAGAGATTAAAATATAATATTTTTAGAGCACATGTTGAATTAAAAAAGGAAATAAAAATAATTAGTTAAATCCTATGTAATTAAGATTGACCAATGAGAAGCTTTTGTGCATAAATTGAGCCTTCATGAAAACACAAACTAACCTAAGCCATTGATGATGGAAAATGATCCAAAGGTTGAAATCCTTAGACTTTTCCTATAAATAGAGGCCTTGCCTCTCCTCATTCTTCACACCAAATCAACCCCAAGTGGTGATTTCTAAGAGTAGAGAGTGAAGCAAGAAGGAGGAAGGAGTAGCAAGAGTCTTCAAGAGGTAAGCTTGCTTTTAGTTTCTAATCTTTAGCTTTTCTAGTTCTTAGTAGTTTTTAGTATAAATGTAGTTTAATCTAGTAAATTGTTAGAAATGTTCCCTTTCATGTTTGAAAGTCTCCATTGCTTTTAAAACACAAAATGGAGTAGAAAACATGTTAGGGAATAATTTATAGAATCAATATATCATTAAGATAAATGTTGTAGAAACTAGGCTGTTAAAGTCAGTCACATTGAGGATATTATTTTATATAGCAAATGAAGTCATTAAATCACGAAATTTTTCATACATAAAGTAGACATGTAGGTATTTCTAAATATATATATAATATGTAGCATTTTGAGTTCTACACAAGGAGTAACGTATTTTTGAAATTAAGCTATTTTTCTGGACGAAAATCTGGGCAGCATTGAGCAAAAATTAAACTGGGAATGATTCTTGATGTTCTAGCTTCTGGGAATATTTTTCCTTGAAAATAGAAATGTCAAGGGTCATGAGCAATTTTACAGAACCTCATTTTGATTTTTTTGGAATTATCTATGATATTTCAAAATTGCAGCAAAAACTGCCCAGAAAATCCAGTACTGCGTTTTTAAATAAATGTAAGGGCAAAATTGTAAATAACAAACCCACCAAGGGTAGAAATGTCAAAATAGGTGAAAATATCCTTTTTGATATTATTCTAGAAAATATGATATTAATTATAATATCATGGGAAAAGGAAATAATCCGACGATAATGTATAGGATATCTGGGAAGTCTGGAGTCGGGTTCAAAGGTCGGGCGTTTGACAATTACCTGGTGAAAGGTACGTTTGCGTACTAGTAAATTTAATCATCTATAACTTGTATGATCATATATGATTGAATGATTCATGAAGTGATGGACAAAACTAGGTCTTGGATTATACACTGTGACTAAGTTTATGGGGCTTAAATAACCTGTTTATACATTCAATTTTATATACGAGTTATGGTTTTGATAATACCGTCGCAGTTTTCCTAACGCTGAGGACACGATAGGCCATCTTGGCACGGTGAGGTGCAAACATAGATAACTTTACATGTGATTTGTATTGTTGATATATTAATCTTATATCTGCTGTGTGCTTATGTGTTGATTAATGCTGAAATGTCATGAATATCTGTTATATATTGTTATATCTACTATAGAGGTTAAGCATTACACGAGGTCCGATGGGTATTGGACCTCGAGATTTGACTAAAGTTCAGGAAAAGAACCTGGAACGTGAGAAGGCAACAGTAGATGGAGCCGTGAAAAGGCACCGAAGGAGGAACCGTGAAGAGGCACCGGTCAAAAGCAAATGCCGAAAGAAGTTTAACAGAGCCTACCTTCGGCATGAATCTAATAAGGTTACTTCAAACCATTTGGTGTCTAGAAAGGGTTTGTCTCGTGTGGTTTAGTCGATAAGTTGTCGTGAATTCAAAGAGACTTCCACTAGACACCGGCTTGACCAAATTGGTTGATTAACTGAGTTAAGTTCATTGCCCCAAGTCTAGTTAGGGCTTGGTTTAAGGTTGTATAGTTACCATGTAAGAATTGTAATCACACAAGTCCTGTAATATTGTATCACATGAATATTCCTTTGGGATAATTTTTAATATATCAACTTATGTCGGGACATCAGCATATGTCTGGACATTTTATATCAGTCACTCATTGTCCGAACGCAAGTACAGCTCTCCTTCCGCATTACTCGAGCCGTAGCACCTCAAACTCGTCCATTTTTCTAAAACTAAGTGTCAACCGACACATTTTGAAGTATGGAATTTGGGGTGTTACAAACGAGGTATGCAAAATAGACTAATGCAAGAACCAATACCTAGAAAGAAAATTGACCCAAAATAAGAACAATTCTATGATTAATTATATAGTTCCTCTAGTCCTAAATATGAGTTACATAACTAATTTATAGATATTAAGAAAATTAATTAAGTTATTTATTTGCAACAAAATTATTATTGGTTTCTCTAAAATACTCTCTTTAATCACGATACCCATGAATGAAAACCTCATTTAATATATGCAATTAATTAGGGTGGTTTGAGAAAAAAATTAAATTTAAGAGATAAAGTAGATTGGGGCTTTACGTTTAGATCAAAGAAAATCTCTTGAATAGCCCTACATTTAGTATAGGAGGGAAAACTTTCAAACCACGTACGTTGCGAAAACTGTTCTAAAGATGAAGATTGATAGCTTACTTGGCCAGCATACATAAGACCCATCATAGCCCATGCTGTTTGTGCTACATTTGATCGGCTTCCTTCAAGTGGTACATACTTCTGCATCATCCATCAAAATGATCATTTAACTAATTAATATCTACATTTTGACTTAGTGCAACTCGATCTTTATAATTTTAACTTGATTTTAACTCAGTCCAACCTTGAACCTTGACTACTACATCTCAAGCTCTATAGTTTTAAACATAGGGACTGAATTATATAATATAATGGTTAAAATTATAGGGAATGAGTTGATGCAATGAGTCAAAATTTAAGGATCGAATTACAATTAAATCAAAACTATAGAAACTAAGTTATACCAAGTCAAAGTGTAGGCCCTGAGTTTTGACTGAGTCAAAAGTACGTGTACCAAAATATTAATATTTCCCACTAACTATTAACAATAAATAATAATATTGTTGAAATCAAAGAGGCGTTAATGAATTAATCCACCTTTTTAGGGCATGAAAGATATAGCTCTCTCCCCATCCACCATCTTGTTTTTGAGTTGTGAGAAGGAAATTGACAGCTTTGCGAATGCAAACACAATTTTCATGAGTTTTGCCAGCTGCAACAAGTCCCCCAAGCGCAAACGTTGTTCCATAGATGAAGCAAATTCCCCAGTTTCCATACCAACAACCATCTTCTGTTTGAGTTTCTTCAATGTATCTAACAGCATTCTCAATGAAATTCTCAATCTCTTTCTTTCTATGTGTTGGATATAACTCTTTAAACAAAACTAATGCCTGTATTGCTGCCCCAGTGCACTCAACATATTCATGCTCCACTACTATGTTCTCCAAAAACTCAATCGGATTCAAAACCTGCTCTCAAAAACAAGCCAATTCATGTATCATCATTTTATTTTTGAGTCCAAAACATGTTTAGTTCACTTCAAATGTTACTAAACCATAGCTCTTACTTCTAACCACTCTTGACCTCTGATTGGTTCCCAAACTGCTAAACCACCTTTTTTGCTCTGCAAAACAAGAACACGAAATTATCCATAAATTAGCACGTGATCATATGAAATGGAATATTAATTCATTAGCTGATTCCAGAGATAAATAAAATCACCTGAAATGACAATAGTATATTGACTGTATCAAACAATCTCTCATATTCCATTTTTTCCCCGACAATCTCTGGAGGCAGCTCTGACAGAAGAAGACAACACTAAAACAAACAATGATATATATATGGTGATTAGCAACATATAATGTGAAGAAGTCACATATATGTTTTAACACAAGAGCATAATTAAGTTAATCACCTTCAAAGCTTCTGCTGTGCAATCTGAAACTGGCACTCCTTGGTCTTGATCAGAGAAGGTCCATGACCCTTTAGAAATGTGACGATACATACTCTTGAAGTCACCGGAAGGATTGTTCTTAACCTATCCATATATTGTAACTGTTATCCATCATTTTGTTTAAAAAAATATTGCACTAGCTCATGAGAATATATCTCTCTATATATGAATACTAATTAAGTTATTGAATAGGTTTTCCTGTCAGGTTAATGAAACAAACTTGCGATTCCTTGATGAAATAATGTGCTCTTGCAAGTGTGGGAGCAAGTTCTTCAATTAGGCCTGTGGCAAGCAAAGCTTGAGTAGTAAAGCCAGCATCCCATGTTTGGCTTCCAAAACTCTGCCCATATATATCAAGTCTAAAATTAAGTACTATTATAGTTTCTAAAAGAAACTAAAAGTATTATTCAATAAACATAACGTTCTGCTTAAGCAATAAGATTAATATTGGATCAGTGCTCCAATCTCACACACACAAGCATCTCAAAATACGAAAAGATTAAAATAGTTTGCGAAGTTGAATTATTTTAATTTAATAGTTTGTTGCAATTATTTTCTCTAAATTTCACCTGCATGGTCATTCCATCTTCTGAAACCCATAAGTAATCAGGAACCCTGGCAAGATGCTTCTTGAAAGCTTCTCCATTTGGATCTTCAGCCCAACAAGCAACCATACTCAGAGACTGCGATAGTTATGACATTTTTTTTATTATATATATATATATATATATATAATAATTTTACTATTTCATATCTTAAATTAATTTCAATTCATTAGATTTTTAACTAGTTACTATATGGAATCAAGTGTTACCTTTTCCACACATCCACCAGTAAAGTATCGAGTATTCTCATCTTCATAGTGGACATGCTTTATTGCTTCCTGAAGGGCCTTCTCTCTAATCAATTTGTTGAAGGGCCAACGAGTAAGAAGTGGCTCACTTAGTATGTATAAACTATCCCACATGAGATCTTGTATCCATGGATGAGGGAAATAAAGATCCTCCTGTAATATATATATATATATATATATATATTAATTATCACATAATGATGAGAAACCAATTTTACGTGTGGCTGGTAATTAAATAATTGGGGGCAAGTTATCACCTTGGCACAAAGGTGGCGGGCTTTGTTCCAATTAATTTGATGGTAAGGTTGAACATGAAGTTCTTGTCTCAATTCAAGAATAAGTGGTGTTATTGGACCCACAAACCTTTTTCCATACAAGTAAGACATAGGCATATAGACTGATCGGCAATAAAACCACATTTTAGCTGCATTCATCCATAGTAGTTGTTATGTATAGAGCTATTCCAATAATGTGGTATAAAGGTTGGATCGAGAGAAGAAGATATAATATATACTCCATTTGATCCAAAATATACTTCATTTTTAACTACTTCACCAGAATCAAATTAAAGAAGAGTGGTAAACTATTAAATCTGTCTTAATTTTTTTTTTTTTTTTAAAATATAACTTTACTTAAATTAGGTTTTGAATGAAAGAGAAAAATATGATAAGTCATATTTTGAGCATTAATTATAACAAAATTTGACAAATAAAAATTAACTACTTTTCAAGTGACTATTATGAACCAAAGAATTCTTTATGGAAGATGATTTATATTTTGGACAGGAGGAAATATACCGCCTAATTAAGATTAACTAGATGAATTTATTACCTGGATGCATGGGAAGAAATGAAGGCAAGAGCCAAAACTCGGGAGGCATTGGGTTGCTTCCTGACCATTCAAATACACCAAGTATCTGTAATTGAAACAACTCAAAAAAAAAAAAAAAAAAAACCAACAACAACAAAGTTCATGAGGACAAATTCATCATATGCTAGCTAATTAAGTTTAGACTGAGAAATTAAACTAGAATAGTAATGCTGGAAACATACACAAAGCCAAGTCTTTCCCCAAGAGGGTATGTAAGTGACACCTCCACGATCTGTAATCCATTTTTGAGCTCTCATACAAACATTATCATCACCTCCAAGAATGCGAATGCATATGTAGCTTAGTGCTGTGCAGAACATAGTGCTGTGGCCCTCAATATGTAGCCCCCACCCTCCATCGTCATTCTTCAACATTAATTACTTTTCTCATTTCAAAATTTTAACATTATGGTAATTTAGTGAATAACTATGAGGTAATGAATTTGAAACTTCACCTGGTGATTGTATAAGAAACGTAGGATCTCTTTACAATACTCTTTAGGAAACACTCTTTCAAGTTGACCTGTAATATACATACAAAATACCTACACCATATATAATCTTTAATCAATATGTTATAGGATATTTGACAAAGAGTTAAATAAAAATTCTGTTGAAGTATAAACTTACCAAAGGTTGTATAAAGAAGAGGGGTCCTGCAATTTGAGCAGGCCAGTGGCCATCCTTAGATTGCAAAGCCGACAAGTAATGAGCTGCTCTTTTCACTGTGTTCATTACTTTCTCAGATGTTATTTCCTCTTCTTCATTTATCTTCACACTTGGTATTGTTTGCTTGAAATTCTTCTCTCTCAAAAACTTCATCGCATGTACCAAATTTAATAATTATAAGCACATGGTCGGCTATCGACTTTGGACTTCAAAACATGGATCAACCGCAAAATAAATGTCCAACTAAATTATTCATAACACTGTGTCCATATTTATAAGAAGATTATGGACTTAGAAATATCAATATTTTAAAAGGTTGAATGCGATGTTAGACCGAAAAGGCTAGCTAATATATCTTAGTTTATATGTTGGTTAGGTGAGCGAAACCGGTGATGTAATAACTAAATGATATATATATATATATATATATATTATTTATTTTGAATTAAAAGTAAGAATAATAATATAAAAATAAATATTTTAAATCAATTAATCACAAAAAAAAAAATTTAAACTAGAAATAAAATAACATAAGAAAAAAATAAATATTTTACTTAAATTTTATCATATTTAAATAAAGGGAAAATTGAAAAAGTCTCCCATTAAAATTTTTATTGGTGAACGTTCTCTTAAACTTTCTTTTTTTCACCTTCTCCTTCCTGATTCTCTTTTTTCCCCTTGGTGTATAGGTTTCTCTCAAACCACTTTGGTTTCCTGTTTAATTAAATAAAGGGTTTAATATTTCGCTTTTCTTAGAAATATTTTTTTCTGCCACACTTACATAAAAGCAAGTGGATCACACTAATATTTTCTCTCTCTTCTTTTATAATAGGACCCACTCACTTTTATATAAGTGTGACAAAAAAAAAATATTTTTGTAGCAAAAGCAAAAATATTAAACCCTTAAATAAATATGACTTTGGACGTAAAAACTGGTTCTGGATGACTTAAATGACCAGACCAACCCCTCAAATAATCGAAAGCTACAAAAGGAGCTTTAATTTTAAGGTACGTACCTATGTATAGCTTTTTTTCCAACGGCTTGTTAATTTTCATTAGGGTAAAGAAGCAAAAATACACATGTGTTTTTACCCTGGAAGCGCTTTGTGACCATATACTTTTTTGGGGAGAAAAAATACACACGTAGTTACATTTTAAGAGCAAAAGTCACATCTGCCGTTAAAATAGATGACGTTGACTATGAAGTTGGATGATTGGACTAAAAATGATATGTGTGACGGTGGGGCCCACGTCCCCATCTCCAAGCTTCCCCTTCCCGACTCAACTGGTTCGAGACAAGAATGCCATACATTGAGCTACTGACCTCTACAATGGCCTCGCCGACAAGCAATTCCTTCGGTCATCAAAAGCTGGCAGAGCCAAGCACGCCGGTGGCTCGACAGTGAAGAAGTTATAAGAGTACGTAAAGTTCTATAGATTGGGTAGCATGCAAATGCTGGCAACAATCTTCCCAGAGAGCAAATTGTGAGCCACATTTAGCTGCTCGAGACTGACCATACCTCCAATGGTGTCTGGCAGAGGACCCAGCAGTTGATTAATGCTCATGTCAAACACAGTTAAATTCTTCAACCTCCCAATCTCGGATAGCAAGAACGAACAAAAGGCATTGTTCATCAGAATGATCTCGTTGAGATTTGACATATTTCCCAAGCTCACCGAGATGCAGCCATGGAACTTGTTGTTCGCGAGGACGATAACTGACACCAGAGAGTTCCCAAAATTGTTTGGAAGATCAAACGCAAACCGGTTGTTGTTAATGAAGATGGCATCCAAATCCTTGTTGAAGAGTTCTTTGGGCACGGTCCCTTCAAATTCATTATACCTCAGATCCAAGAACTTGAGTGACGGAAGACTCAAAACCACCTCCGGGAACTTGCCGACGAACCTATTGTTACTAAGATCCAGTTTAAAAAGTAGTTTCAGTGTGCGAAACTCATGGGGAATAGTACCACAGAACGTATTAGAGTTAATGTGGAACAGAGCAAGATCAGCAAGAAGCCCAAGGAAACCGCAGTGTAGTTGCAGACATTGGGTCCAACCCAATTAGCAGTGAAATTTCTGGGATTAGAGTGAATGGCTTGCAAAGCAATGTAGGCGTTTCTGATGCGATCATTCTCAAAAACCAAAGAAGGGTCGACACTCACGAGCTCTCCTTGGTCACCGAACTGGTCTCTGTAGTAGAGAAGTTGACGCTGCATGAGAGTGGGAGCTGCATTGGTGGTGGTGTGAAGATGGTGTGAAGCAGAGAGAGAATATGTGGCTAGAAAGAAGGGAAGAAGAAGACGAAGTTGAGAATAGAATCAAGAGAAGTGGTAGTAAAACCATCACCTTCAGTTTCAAAAGCTTTTTTGCCAACTGGAATAACAGTGTCGGTGAAGAAGATGGAGATGGAGAGTCAAATCATCCAACTTTCACAATCAACGCCATCCATTTTAAGGTAGATCTGACTTTTGCTCCTAAAATGTAACCACATGTGTATTTTTACTCCCAAGAAAAGTATGATCTTTGGGACGCCTCACGAGGTAAAAAGCACGTGTATTTTTGCTCCTTTACCCTTTTCATTATACTATTTTAAGTCATATGTGGCCCACTGATCAACCATGTTAAAAATTTACATAATACATTGTGTACTTATCTAAGCCCGTGCATCAATGGTGAATTATGAATGAATTCTGTATTATTGTGTACTGTATTTTTACACTAAGTAATTTAGATTTTATTTTCTTGGAAATTGTCTCAAATAATACTCCCTCCCGTTCTTTTTTATAAGAGTCTAATAATTGAATTTCCAGATTTAACTAATCAATTAAAATTATTTAGAAGTAATAAATACATCAGAAATGAACTTTATTTTTTTAAGTATGCCTTTATTTATAAGGGTATAGGTACTTGAAAAGATGAGGAAATACCACACATGTCCTATTTATAAGTTTATTTTGGCCAAAAATTTTTTATCCTTATTATAAGTCTAGTTAATTTCCAAGTAATAAATGCATTTGTTACATTTTTACCCTTATTAAAAAAATTTATTCATGTTGACTTTTGGAACCAATCATAAGTAAAGGTAAAATTGGAAATTTAGCTAATAATTAATAAGTTAACTAACTGTCTTTGGTATATGAGAGATAATTAATTTAGACTTATAAATAATGACCATAATGGTAAAATGGAATTAATTAAGGGCACGCACATTAAATACTAAGAAAACCCTAAATAGGATCTTGTAGAATGGATCGGAGAGAGTACTAGATTTAAGGGGAAATGATCTTTGCTGCTTCTTGTTAATCACAGAGAAATAGATAGGCGTGCATGTCTCCACTAAAGTCGTAGGTTTTGGCTATTAATATGGCAACATGTAGTTCAAAAATCAATAAAATAAAACAGAGGACTTATGTCTGCAAAACCTCTCCTAACGGCTAACGCCTTAATATGTGTCATGTTTTTTTTTTTTTTTGCTCGCGAATATGTGTCATGTTGAAGTAAAAGAAAAAATTGTTTCGAGGATATAATAGAAGAGAGAAGACTAGCAAGAAGAAAGAAACCAAATTGGTCTTTCTCAGCTATTTGGCTTCTTCTAAATTTATTAATTATAATCAAGCGATTCAACAATTCAAATATATACTTCTTTGATCCTATTTATAAAGTAGAGATAGAAGATTTTTAAAATCCCATATAAGTAAGTGAAGTGAGGTGTTGTGGAATCCAAATGATCCCATTTAATTATCCACAAGACTTCTATTTACAACTTATTTCATTACTTATTTAGTTGCAAATATTGGATAAACGTTAGGAATTAATGCTTAACTTCGTATAAGCACTTTCCTTCCTCAATTAACTTGTTTAGGTCATAGAATATTGCCTCTAAAATTTCTAAGACAAAATTATTCCCTTACTATTTCTCCTTAAATTTTCGAGAAATTAGACCCTAAATTTTAAATATTAATTTTTATAATTATTTGGGCCAAATTTCACAATTAATTCCATTATATTCACGTATTGTACAAGGAATTTTGATAAAGCAAAATCAGGTTATTAGATTAATTCATTATCAACTAATGACAATAAAAACAGCAAACCCTCAAACTCCTTGGGAATAACACATGGATGATGACCAATTAATTACCCACTTTTTACACCATACTAAGAGCCATATTATATTTACTCACACCAATCCGTAATACTATAATCCACTTTTAGAAAAATTACTTGGTTCATAATATAAGTCACTTGGAAATCAATTAATGATTATTTGTCAATTTTACCTCTATAGTTAATGTTTAAATATGGCACATTGTATTTTTCTCTCTTTCAAAACAACATTTAATATAGGTAACGTTGAAAATTCCTTACAATTTAAGATAGATTTAATGTGTTAACTACCAGGTTTTTGTTTTGATGAATTAATTGAAATGACTTATATTATGAAACTAGGGAGTATACTTGATACAAATTTTACTGTCACCAACTAGTTAACTAAGTGATTCACACTAACAACAAACTAATCACCTTGGCTAATTTAACCATTCGACACCTCGCACATTAACAATATCATAAACAAATTAAAGTAAATAAAGTAATTGAGAACATAACAAGGATATATATATATATATATAGCCTATTTAGATTAACTAGCCATAGAAGCTATTTTCTCAATGTGATGATTTACGGTGTATTAGAAAAGTGAGAGTTTTGTCTCAACTCGCGTGAACGTGCTGTTGAAATGCTAAGTCATGTATATAGAAGAAGGATTAAACTATATAGGTAGATTTGATGCCATGGCTATGAAGCTTTATGTTGGCACTGGCTTATAAGTAAAAGCATGCAGGAAATTCAGATCAATAAAACAAATATGGATCCAAATAAAATAAGAGGAACTATAACACAGAGAGAGAGAGACCTGAAATCGCCATAAACGATCACCACAGGCTCTGTAACATGAGCGATTAGAGGAGAAGTTTCGACGAGCAGCTTCAACTTCATCTCTCTCTTGTTGGCTTCCATATTCACCATGAAACTCCCATGTTTGCCTCCCCACAAAGTTATTTGTACTGAATATGAACGGATCTTTCCCTCTTTCTCCTATCTTCAACTTCCACATTATTCTTTCTCCCCCCTCTATCCGTCACTCTCATCACTACTCTTACTATATATAAGCATGCATTTTCCCATATTGTAAATTGCTTGCATTATTTCTTTCGCTCTTAAGTCGTAACACGCCCCTCCCTTATTTACATTCACATGACTTCTAGTGGTTGAAACATTACTGCCACATGATACATTTATATCGCGTCCAACTGCCACCGACTGGATATTACTTCCCTCTGTTCTATTTTTTAAATATAGGATAAAGTTACTTTTTTATTGAAAAGATTAAATATGCTAAATATATTAGTCATATGTTGTGTATCTTTATATTATGTATTAGTTTATAAGTTAGGTAAAATAATTTTAAAAAATGATAAATATTATTTTAAAATAATTTAATTAGTTTTTTTAATATCTCTAAATAAATTAGTTTTATCTTATATTTAAGACGAGGAAGTAATATTTTTTGTAGGTACTATATTACTCTCTCTTCATGGCTATTTATAGAAAGCAATTGTCAAAATACGTAGTACTAGTAGATGAAGAAATTTATCTTCATCTGTAAAATTTTGCTCTATTAAAATATATTTCCCTACTCCTTCAGTCTTTTTTTATAATATATAGTTTTTATGTGGTCTTGTTATTTTTATAAGACACTACTGAAAAAAAAAAAAAAAAAAACCTATCATTTGTCGCGGTTAATCTAACATCCTAAATTTTTGGGATTTGAAAATTAGAAAATATTGTATAAGAGCTTATTATGAAAATTTGGTCTAAAATAATTATATGAATATTTATTGGAATTTAAGGCTTATTTTTCCTTAAATGTTCGGGAAAAGAATAAATTTAAGGAATATTTTTAAGGTATAATTTATGGCCTAGAATAATTTTTGGAATTTGTTGTTATTTTAGTGTTGGATGATTTTTGGAGTGGGTTCCCAATCTCATGCAAACCACCACGCAACATTCCTAATTGAAGCATTTCGGTCAGAAGCATTTTGAACTTGCAAAGATGCAGCACGTGCTCCCATATAAATATATGCAGAATCATTTCACACATATACATTTCAGCTAAGTAATGGAAATTTCCCTCTTTCAATATGAACACGGCATGTACACTGCTTATGGAAATTTCCCTACGCTTCATTGTTTTTGGCCACATACTCACATAATTCCGTTTATCATTTCCAGCGGCCGAGACAACAAAGCACAGCATATGCTCCTTCAATTTATTTAATCTCTTCAGCCCAAACACGGAATGAACACGGTGAAGGAGATAATGAGACATTACATGCAATTTCCTCTCTCTTGGAATTTCGCATGAAGCATCCATGCTCCACCACTTTCCTTGTAAATTCAACATGACGACACCCATGCTCCATTATGACTCTTGAACTCAGCATCTTATGCGTATGTATTTTTCATTCTCATTCTTTTCTTCTGCCACTCACGAACTGAAACGAGAGTGAGAAACCGAGAGGGTGCTGAAAAGTCAAAGGGACGAAAGAAGGTTCGGACTGAGGCAGTGGCAGAGCCAGGATTTGAAGTTTATGGATGCACAATTAGTGGTGGAATTTGGGGGTTCGAGGCGCCCCCGAAATTTTTTTTTTAAGGATGATAAAAGGCAATCCACTCTTTCGTAAAGTTTAGGACCCAGAAATGGGGTTCAATTAAAAAGTATTTCGAGGAAATCAATTTAAACAGAACAAATATACTCTAATCCCATGGCATATAGATACCCGAGATGTTAGACAATCAAATTCCAAAGCAACATGCAAGGAAAAATTATTATGGTTTGTCATATCGATAGGATATTAAAAAGTGAAATATCAACGAAGGAGCAAAGGAGTATAACAAATGCTATAACTCACTAGGCATCCACCGAGAGCACGGCACTTTCAATAGGTTCAACACCAAACACACCTACATAAAGGAGGAAGGAAAACAATGAAAACACAAATGCATTACAACTCTACATTATCATAAACACAAATTTGTATCGATAAGTTTCAAATTTAGGCACACAGTATTGAACAAAATTCAAGTCAAAACAGAATTAATAAGGCAACACATATTTCTTACTTCAACATCTCAGCAAAGCTCATTGCCTCAACAGTAGGATCCACCTCCTACAAACCCTTTGTAAACTAGTTACAATGAAATATTATGAGGACCTTGATTACATCCTATGACAAGAGATCAAAGGATCGGTATAAACCAAAAAAATTTCTGCAAAAAAAAAAATAATAATAAAAAAACAAAAGAATATAAACAATAAAAGAAAAGAAAATTTCAACTAACCATAGAAAAATAATAATCAAGAGTCAACTAACCTTTACATTAGAACAATTACAAAACCATTCTTCGATTCTTCATTCCTTGAAAATATTGCATTATATCTTCATCATCAATCTTATCAAATATATCATATTCAACATAAGTAAGCATGCATGAGTTAAACCAATCATCACTCATCCGATTGTGCAACTTATCCTTAACAAAAGTCATTGCAGAAAAAAGCCGCTCAACACTAGCAGTTGCTATCGGTAGAACGAGTGCCAACTTTATCAACAAATAGACCAGTGGATAGACAATATCCTTTCTCTTCTCAACCATCTTCAAAGCAAGGTCGAAATTGTTTGCAAATTGATAAAATCGAATCAGATCTCACATCCACAATAAAATTACCGAGACTTGAAGAAAGAAAAGGAATATCTGCAAGCTCATCAAACTCCAAAGGATAGAATCTAGCAAATTCAATCAACTTTTCTTTGTTAAAATTAGCAAATGAATCACGAGGATCAAGACAACTCAAACACTCAAGCAACTTGGTATTGACATTATCAAATCGATCACCCAACTCTTGAACCTGAGTATCTATCACTGTATTAAATAACTCCACCTTAAAGTAGTGGAAGAATGTGAATGATTCCAATCTCCGTCTCGATCTCCCTTTAGGACAATAAACATTATTCATATTTGGAATGTCAATATCATATTTATTGGCAAAAATATTTGTTTCTTGAAGCAATTCATCAAAACCATTATCTCTCACTTCTTGTAAACGAGACTTGACAACCTTCACTAAACCAATTGCATTTAAAAGGTCTTGATCTTTTCTTTGTAGTGCTTGTGACAACTCATAAGAAATCCCCAAGATCAATTTCATAAGATGCAACAAGAATGCAAATTCAAAATCCTCCATGGCATACAAAATGCAACCCGCATCGGTTCTTGCGGCATCATTTTTCGGCTCGTCTTCAATAATTTTCATCAAAGAAATTATTGGAGAAAATAATGAGATAACACTTGTAACTGTACCAAAATGAGAACCCCAACGAGTGTCTCCGAGTCGCTTTAAGGTTGTCTCTTGATTTAAACCTTTTCCAGTTGGTATTTCACCACTAGCAATTCTTTCAACTACTACCTCATACTGATTCATTTGAAGAATTTCCTTCCGCTTGCATTAACCCCCCCCCACAACAGTAGCCATCTTTTGAAGGATGTCAAAAAATTCTTGGATCTTCTTGTGATGTTTTGCAACCTTCACAAGTGCCAATTATGTAAATCGATGAGCAAAACAATGAATGTAGAATGCGGATTTGTTGTCTCCAAAATCAAACTTTTAAGCCCTTTGAATTCACCCCGCATATTACTAGCACCATCATAGCCTTGCCCGCGGCGTTTAGACACACTTAAACCAAGTTTAGAAAATAGGTCATCAATCGCTGCTTTTAGTGATTGTGCAGTAGTATCTGAAACATGAATTATGCCAATAAAACGTTCAACAATGGACCCTTTTTTGTTTACATACCGAAGTACAACCACCATTTGTTCTTTAATTGCAACATCACGAGCTTCATCAACTAGTAAGGAAAAGTAATCATCACCGAGATCACTAATTATTGCTTTAATAGCCAAGTCGGCACAAGCTTGAGAAAGATCTTTCTCGAATCATTGATAAAGTCAATTTGTGATTATCGAGGCATTTTGCAAGACCACATCACTCATCTCTTTATTTGGCTTAGAATAAAACTTTAGAGTTTCAAGGAATAAATACATCACAAAAATAAAATTATTAAGACTCCTTTGAATTATTTTTTTCGAATGATCATAATATTTTAAAGGAAAAAAAAAATGAAATCTATCCTCCTTTGAATTCTTAATTTCACCATTAATATTCTAATTTTTTAGATATATAATTTTACATATTTTGTATACATCACAAAAATAAAATTTCTAAAATAAAGAGAATATAATATAATAAAGAAACAATTAAATTTTCTAGGAAGGTACTAATATAAGCTTCACAAAAAAAAAAAAAAAGGACTAATACTCTCAACTCTTATACAGTTATACTAACTCTTTCACAAAATTTATTATAATTTTATAAAAATCATATAAAATTTTATATAAAAACTATGAGATAATTTTTCTTTCAATAAATTATTTTTGCATATAATGAAATAAAACAAAAATAATTAAAGTATAAAAATTAATTATTTCCAATTATAAAATTATTTCTTATATTAGGAAATCATATTTATATTGATGATATATTATTTAAAAAAATTATTATTTTATATTATATATGAATTTTATATTTTGAATTAAATTTTATATTATATAAAATTTCAATGCATAAAATAATATTTTTAAGAGTAAAATACTCGATCACCCTCCTATTTTGTCTTAATTACACAGACCTCCCCTCTATTTTGGAAACCCATATAAACTTTCCTTATATTTTGAGATTCTATTTCTATTCACCCAAACCGTTAGTTGATGACTTTTGAACCTTTTTTTTTTCTTCTTCTTCTGTTTTTTTTTAACCAAAATATTCCTTTTCAATATTAGAATTATTTAAACACACACACATATAAGGCTAATAAAAATTTATACAACCAAAAATTTATTCTAATAGATTTTTTAACTTTCTAATTTGTTTAAAAAAAAGTATTAATTTTGATATTATAAATTAATTATGACTTAAAATATATATTAAACACATATATTTTCTTCAAATATAATGAACTATATAAGTTTGAGATTGTATGTGTCATTTAAAGTTATAATTTAACACTTTTTTCACAAATATTTATAAACGATCAATCACATGTTTATTTAATAACTTACTTGAATATTCAACGTCGTTTGTAATATTTATTACATTAACCAATCTAAAATCATCAAACAAATAACTATTTATAAAGATAAAAATAAAAATTAAGGAACAAATATAAAAAAAACTCTTAAATTCTTTAAAACAATTTTAGTCAAAATATGTAGGACAAAATAAATATATCAACCATGTGTAAGTTTCTATATATAAACTTAGTTAAAAAATTTAGTATTAAGGGTAAAATAGTAAATAAATTTTATTTTTATATAAAATTTAGTTAAAAATATATTTTTGGAATCTTTTTAGAATATTCTTAACGAGTTAACTATTTAGATTTAAGCGTATGTTTTCAAAATAGAGGGTAGATATATGTAATTAAAGCAAAACATGAGGGTAGTTAGGGTATTTTACCAAAAAAAGAAAAGTCAAACTAAATGGTCAACTAACAGTTTGGGTGGATGGAAATGAAATCTCAAAATATAAGAGAGGTTTGTGTAACATATGTTTAATTTTAGGGGAGGTTTATATGGGTTTCTAAAATAGAGGTGAAGTCGTGTAATTAAGGCAAAACGGGAGAGTGGTCGAGAATATTTTACTCTATTTTTAATAATTACTCCCTCCGGTCCTAATTATAAGAGCAAATTTTGAAGTTTGTTTTAGTCCTAATTATAAGAGCAAGTTTTAACTTTTGTCAATTTCTTCCTATAGTACCCCTATTTCTACTTTCTCAATAATAATTAAAGACAATAATAATTTAATAATACACCTATATATTTTATAAAGTAAATAATGTTTACAATTCATTAATGTCATATACACCTAAATTATACTTTTTTATATAAAATAATTTTGAGCAATTTTTGTCATATTTTTCCCATATCACTCATGTTAATACTTCTTTCACAATAATTAATTTAACAAAGACGTTTATATTTTATCAAGTGAGATATTCTACTTTATTTTTTATTTTAATAAAAAAATAATTTAAATTTTCCATTAAGAATATTTTTTTTAACTATCCGTCCAAAGTGATTAAATGCATATAATTAAACAATTTATTAGCATTAATGCGTGATGCTAACTATATAGCGAGAAAAACGACAATCGGAAATCAAATAATAAATATGTTATCTTTAATCTTAATGTCCTGAAATATAAAAATAGAATAAATAAAGTGGTAATAATAATAAAAAGCTGAACTAAATATTATAATTGTCGATAATGTTGACCGGCAAAGACAAAATTAGCTATAAGCGATTAAACGATGTTGTGTTTTTCTCCTGCAAAGACAAAATTTGGAGAGAGAGAAAAAAAGATATGTCATTTTAGATTTTAGGTTAGGCTATTTTAGGAAAATACATATAATTAACTAATTTAACTTCTCTCCTTAGTCCTTCCAAATTTAGGTAATTTGCTCCTATAATTAGGACCGGAGGGAGTATTATTTATAATTTTCAACCCTACTTTTTGTGGCTTGTTTCATCCCCGTTTTCGAACTTATTTTTTCTATTGACGGAGCTCGAACTCAAAACATTAGGTGAAGGGGTATCCTTTTTTGGGGAGCAAAGATGAAGCGTATTCGATATCCTTCTTTTCTGCGTTCTACCATATACCAGTATTCAATATCCTTTTATCTAACCCATCTTTTTTTTTTTTGATACAAATCTAACCCATCTTTAGTTATATACTCTCTCCATTTCTTTGAATTATCTTAGTGTTTTTTATAAGAACTTAACAAACGTTGTCTCTGAACATTTAACAAGTTTTTTTTTACATCTCATTAATTATATAAATTGCATTCATTAAAAGGTATGTACACTACTACACTTATACAGTTATACCTATACGGCTATACCCCTCTGGTTATATTTATAAGTCCATTTTAACTAAATCACACATACTAAGGAAAGGTAGTAAGCTCAATCATTATGGGGTAAATTTTTAACTTTGGCCTCATTTATAAATGAATATCTATCAACTTTTTCTTCTCTTTTTATTTTCATTGGTACAATTAATATGAACAAATTTGTTACAATCTCATTTATTAATTGAAAGATGACTTATAAATAGGACCAAATTTTTTGGTCAAAAAAGACTTATAAATAGGACTAGAGTGGTATTTACTTTATTTCTCTCTCTTACTTATCTCCTCATAAATAAGGATATGATTAAATAAAAGGTTTATTTCAAACACACTTATTGTTTTTTAACTAATTTTAATCATTTTTTAAAATTTCGATTATCGAACTCTTATAAATAGGATTCGTGGAGTAATATTTATGTTTAGTAAGGTGTTTACTGACAAGTCACAAAACATATGTAACTAAGTCTATATGTCACTCTGAATTTTGTACAGTTGCTAAGATTCCTGTTTAATTTAGTTTGTGCAAATTATGTGAGGATAGGCCATTTGAAATTTGATAAATAAATTATATTATTTGATGTGATAACCATACTGCTTTAATATATTTAATTAAAGGGAGAATGACATTTAAGTCCTAACTAAGGGAAATAATACATTGATAAGTCTATAAATTATTAATAGTTACTGATTCACTTATTAATCTCTCATTCTCCCATATTCACTTGTTAATGAAAACTTTTTTGATATTATTTTTTTAGTTGGGATGTAAAATATCATTATCCCTTTATTAAATGTTAGTTCTCCATGTTAGTGAAGGATATTTCTGCCGTCTAAAAGATGGGCTAAATGAATTCTAGTTCTGATACGGACAATGCCAAAAGTTTAGTTGTTGAAACATTAAGGCCACATGTTACCCTTGCTGCCTTGCATTTATATCGCGTCCAACTGCCACCGACTTGATAGTACTTCCTCACGTCAGAGATATAAGATATGGTTGATTTTTTTAAAAACAGTTAAGCTTTTTAATCATATCATATATTGTGTGTACTTAGATTATATATCAGTTTAAAAATTAGGCAAAATAATTTAAAGAAAAAATATTAGGATTAAAAAGAGTAATATTTTTTTGGAAAAATGATAATAGAGTCCCAATTAAAAAAAAATATCAGAAAAGTTTCATAACTTGTTAATGATAGTTCTTTCACTTATTATGATTGCTTATTTATTTATCATCGACAAACTACGAGACTTTTTTTATATTACTTTTTTTAATTGAGACCGTGGTTTGATATATATATATATATATATATATATATATCTATATATATTTTTAGGTACTATATTACTCTCTCATCATGGCTGGTTATAGAAAGCAATATAGTAGATGAAGAAATTTATATTCGTTTGAAAAATCTTGCTCTATTAAAATATATTTCCGATTCCTTCAATCTTTTTTATAATATATAGTTTTAGTGTGGTCTTGTGATTTTTATAAGATACATTTAAAGGATCAATGTCTGAAATTTTAACCACCTTTTTTTTCATTTTCGCTCATTAATTATATATTATATCACTACATTAATCATCTCTCACACAAAATTAAATCTTTTTACTACTAGTTCTTTCAATATCTCTCTATGCAAATAAAGGTATTTTTGAAAATTAAAATATATTTTTACATATTTATCGCCTTCTACCAAATTTAACTAATTTTTTTAAATATGTATTATATTTAGAAATAAAAGTGGTAATTAATAAGCAAAATTTCAATCAATCAAGCTTGCTATAAAGCTTGTAACTTGTAAGGTAATCCCTCCGTCCCTTCTTACACGATGGAAGGTACATTCACGTACTAGTAACTTTATTCGCCTATATCTTGTATAATTGTATATGATTGATTGATTGATTCATGAAGTCATGGATAAGACTAGGTCTTGGGTCATGCAAGTGACTAAGTTATAAGACTTAGGTCACATGTTTTTATACATTCGACTTTGTGCGGGTTATAGTCTTGATAACGTCGTAGTGTTGTTTTCCTAGCGAGGACACGAGGAGGCAGTGTGCCTTGGTTAGTGCAAATGTTGCAAACATTACATCTTGTGTGCTATGTATTGTTGTCTTGTTAACATTACATGTGTTGTGTGCTATGTATTGTTGTAACTTACATCTGTGTCTGTGCTATGTATGGTTGATGCTAATATGTAATGAATATCTGTCATATATTGTTATATCTGCTATAAGGTTAAGCAAGTTACTTGAAATTCAATTCAATTGAATCTCATACGACTAAAGGTTCGGGAAAGGACCTGGAGCCGAAAAGAGGCACCGGTTGAGAGGAGAGCCTAAGAAGGTCACTAGAGACTAATTTACGGCATGAATCGACAAGGTTACTTCAAACCAATTGGTGTCTAGGCAAGGTTAGTCTATGTGGTTCGATCAATAATAAGTCACCGTGAAAGATGGGGAGACTTTCACTAGATACCTACCAGGCTAATACGTTTGACTAAGCTGAGTTGGGTTCATTGCTATAAGTCTAGTTAAGGCTTGGTTTAAGAATGTATAGTTACTATTCAAGAATTGTAATTATACAAGTCTTGTATTATTGTATCACATGAATATTCTTTCGGGAAAATTTTAATATATCAGCCTATGCTTGGACATTTTATATCAGTTACTCATTGTCCAAATGTAAGCGCATGCTCTCCGGTCTGCATTACTCTAAGCAGTAGCACCTCAAACTCTGTTGATTTTTCTAAAACTAAGTGTCAACTGACACAGTTTGAAGTATAAATTTGGGGGTGTTACAGTATGTATGTGCAGTGGCGGACCCAAAAAATTATTGTTGGGGGGCACCATTGGCCATTCGGGGGTTCGGGGGCAGCGCCCCCGAAAATTTTTTTTTAAGCAAAATTTTAAATGCATTAAAAAAGCAAGAGTATAAAGGCACTAGGCTAACAATATTATATTACAATAAAATAATTACAATATCATCCTTCTAGGCTTTACTTTTTGGAATTCTATCATAATTGCCTTATTATCAATGCTATCAAATACATCTTTTTCAATATAAGGCACTAGGCAATCATTCAACCACTCATCTCCTATTCGATTCCGAAGTGCAGTCTTGATGTATTTCATAGCTGAAAATGCTCTTTCCACAGATGCAGTTGCTATAGGCAAAGTTAATGCTAGCTTTACAAGTAAATAAACCAAAGGATACACAACATGTTTTTTCTTTTCAACCATCCTCTTGGCAAGATTAGCTATTCCTTGTAAATTCAAAAATCGGGATCACGTTGCACATCGACAATATACGTGTCGAGCTGATATTCAAGCATAACAAAATCATTTGCATCAAAATCTGAAGGATAATAGCCAGCAAATTCACACAACTTATTCTTGTCAAATGCCGAGAAAGAGTTGCACGGATTTAAACATGCCATGCATTCCAGTAAATTCGAACTAACTTCACTAAAACGATCATTCAACTCTTGAAGTTGAGTATCTATCAACGCATAAAATATGTCAACCTTGAAGTGATGCGATGAGTAATTGGTCCTCTACGTTTTATTCTCCCTTGTACTTGCAGTACACTTTCCATATCAGGGATATCTATATCACGTTTTATACAAAATTCAGAAGTCTTCTGAAATAGATTATCCCACCCATCATCTCTCATCTTCAGTAATAACATCTTTGAAACTTTTACAAGAGACATAACATTCACAATATCTTGATCTTTTCTTTGAAGTGCTTGTGACAATTCATTCGTTATTGCCAAAACCTTGATCATCGATGCAAAAGTAATACAAATTCAAAAGTCAACATACGCATCATAAGGCCGGTGACTTGGACCTTTTTGCATGCATAAGGGTTGTATCATCTTTTACAATTTCTAGCACATCAAGCACGGGATGAAACAATCTACACGAGACTTACCAATGATCGGTAATGTGAGGTCCAACGTGTGTCCCCCGGTCGTGACAAACTCATTTCTTGATTCAAGCCTCTCCTCGATTGAACATCATTGCTTGCAATACTTTTGACTAATTCTTCCAATTGCTTTTCTCTCAAAATATCTTCTCTTTTGCAAGAAGCACCAACTACATTACATAGCAACGGTATAAAATTAAAGAAGTCAATCAATCGTAAACCTTTTTTGCACAAGCTACTAGAGCTAATCGAAGTTGATGTGCAAAGCGGTGAACATAGTAAGCAGAATTATTTTCAACTAAAATCAAGCTTTTCGGACCAGAATTGACCACTCATATTGCTTGCGCCATCATAACCTTGACCACGAATCTTTGTCAAGCTCAAGCCATTTTTGGCAAAAATTAACTCAATCGCTTCTTTAAGTGAACTCATTTGTAGTATCGAAACATGAACAAGACCACGAAAACGCTCAATAATGTCACCATTGCGTTCACATATCTTAAAACAATGGCCATCTGTTCTTTAATTGATATATCACGAGCTTCATCAACTAGTATAGAAAAGAAATTATCCCCAATGTCTGAAATAATAGCTCTGGTAACTAAACTAGCAGCAACATTAGTAATATCTTTCTGAATTTTGGGAGCTATCATTTGAGATTCTCGGGGGCATTATTCAAAGATACATTATTTACCTCCTCATTGCTTTCACAAAGGAATTTTACAAGCTCCACAAAATTTCCCGATTCATTGAAGCATCTGTCTCATCATGTCCCCTAAAGCCAAACCTTGTCGTATGAGATATCGAATACATCTAATAGAACCATTCGACGAATACGATAATCTGTTTGGCTTTGTCGGAAAAGTTAGACATAACAATGTCAATATGTTGATTTTGATTCATCAAATTTTTGGCAACAATGACGCACAAGTTATGAGTGCTTCCAACTTTCCCAATATGCTTAAGAAGCCGTTGTTTGTCCTTCCAATTGCTAAATCCTTCTCCCACAAATGAATCACGACCACCCCTTCCATCACCATGCTCACAACTAAACAGATAACAATGCAAGCAAAATATAGCATCTTTTGATTCATTATACTCCAACCAAGTGCCAAACTCATTATACCATTGAAGATTGAATCTACGCATTTTAACCCCAATTAAGGATTGAGGAAAGTTGTCAAGTTTTGGTTGACAAGGACCATTCGTTAGATAAATTCTTGAATCTTTTCCCTTTCTTGAGCACTTTTAGCAATGCTCATAATAGGAAGTCTTTTACCCAGATCGAACATACAAATCCGGTGGACCTTCTATTGTTGGTTTGTTCGACTTGAGGGAGTAGCACACTCGTCTTGAGTTAAATCAATAAATGAAGATTCCGATCGAGAACGTTTAGTTCCACTACCACTTGACTTTGTAAAAAAAGAACCTAAATATCTTTCCATCCTAAAATGTTAGCAAATGACAAAAATGAATCAATAAATAATATATCTACCAAACAAACATATTCAAAAACAAAAGTTAGAGCACATAAGCAATTTTCAGCCCATGAACAACAAGGATTTCCACAAGGATTTCTCTAAAAAAATCATGTATACCAGAATAATTAATAAATATAAGTAATTAATTAATTAATGAAATCGAAGTCTCCACTATATATATGGATCTCTCTTCAATTCAAAGGACTTTGTGAAATCAAATGGATCTAAAATGAGATGTGTGTGTGTGTGTGTGTATTGTGAGGTGAGAAATGGGGATATGGTTGCAACTTGCAAGTTCTTTGAGCCTGGGGGTTGGCATGTGAAGTGACTAGATATTTTGCCTTTGTCTTTCAATATATTTGTCCTTAGTTTAATTTGTCTCAAGTCTCAAGTCTTCCTCCCCCGTTGAAATTTCATATCCAAACAAATTAATAAAAGGTATAAATATCAATCAAAATCACGCATGATCAGAGACCCTTTCCCCAACCAAATACATTCAAATCACCCATATTATATTCACTATCAACCCGTAACATTCTTCCCAAATTATTATAAACAACCGAATTGTTTCTCGCTTGCCCTTCATTGTCTTTCCAACATAACGTACTCGATCGTCGATCGTCCAAGCCAATGCATAGTTTTTCACCATATTTTACAACGGCTAGCAAGCGTAGAAACCTCCAAACTTAGACTAATTGATACAAAAACCTGAAATACCTTTTCCGCGTAAACCGAGACTTTGAAATATGAGGTCACGGAGAGCCAGGTTGAGGTGACACTTGTGAGAGGAAGAGGTTGCGGGCTACAAGCCGACGGCTAATGAGAGGCCGAGACGACTTTGAGAGACGGGGGGAATTGGGGAAGTGAGCGTGATCGAGATGGAGAGAGACGAGAGGCCGAGGCGCTGGGTTGGATCCGAGAGAGATGAGAGACGGAGGTAGTGAGCCGGATCGAGACGGAGGGAGGTAGTGAGCCCGAACGAGCGGATGCCGAGTGTTTCAGAATTGGGGCTGGTTTTACCCTAAAAAAAAAAAACAAAAAAAAAAAATCAGACGGCGTTGTTTAATTGGGGGGCACTTGCCCCCCCAACCCAACACCTCAGTCCACCTCTGTGTATGTGTATATATATAGATATACATGTATGTATATACACATCTACGTGTGTGTGAGAGAGATATATAGTTTTGGGAAAATCACACCAAAGTCTCAATAAATAAAATAATATCTGAAAAATATCATAACTTGTCAATGACGGTGAAAGTGACATCATTAACAAGTTATGGAACATTTCAGATATTATTATTTTTAATTGGGACCTTAGTGTGATTTTCCTTATAATTTTTACCTTTTTAGGTGATGATATGATGATAAGATTCACTTAAAAGATTTCTGAATTTTTAACCAGATTTTTTCGTTTTTTGTCTCCGCTAATTACATGTTACTCATCTAATCCTCTTTATAAGTTATTTCTAACATGTTTCATAGAATCAAGAAAAACATTAAAACTCAGTAGTTTTGCTTTGAAATTTAACAAATTTTTAATTTTATCTCTATTTAATATATATTATACCCATTGACTTGAGAACAAAGTCTATATATAGAGTGATAATAGAAGTTAAAATAGTATATCCATATAAAAAATTCAATAATTTAATTTATAAATATAGCTAAAAAAGCTTTCTATATGTTGTAAACAAGACCGGAAAGAACATGTCGTGCTTCAAAGGGAACCGGATCCTCTCCATATCCAATTTTCTCCTCATCTATGTTACTCATCTAATCCTATTTATAAGTTATTTCTAACATGGTGTAGATTGATTTTTAAGGGATGAGGGGGGATGAGGAGAAAATTGGATATGGAGAGGATCCGGTTCACTTCAAAGATGCTCCCGTCAATTCCTCAACATAAGTCCACAGCCACTTTATTAATTAATTAGTAAGAAAATTAATATTCTTATATTTGATTTATCATTAAGAAAAACCACACTCTTGTTGTGGCCAATCCTCGTCCTGTGACTGAGAGTTGATTAGACATTTCGCTCCCATGATGGGGAATCAGGTCTCTATACCATCCAACAAACATAAATTAATTTTGATTAGAACGTTGTATGTATCTTGATTATCTTCAGTATTAATATATAATTTTCATCTATTTCCTCCTGTTGTAAATGTGATAGCTAGATAACGAGTTCTCCTCCAGTATTATTCATAAGGCAAAGAGAAAATGTATTTTTGGTCCTATCTCTAAGATACGTCATTAAATTTTGTATATGAAGGTATAATTTTGCCCATCATTTATTATTATTGTGTAATAATTACTTTCTTGAAGAGTACATAATTAAATAGGGGTAAGATTGGAAAGTTTTTTAATTTTAAGGTAAAGTTAATGAAGTTTAAGGTTTTTTTTTTTTTTTTGCTTGTGTGAAATATATTAAAAGTGCCTTATAAATAGAAGTACAAAAGTAATTTGTAAATAGCAAGAAAATTATTTAACTTAATTGTTATATACCTCTTCTATAATATTCATAGTAACGCCGTTAAAAACCATTGCGTAAGTGACCATTTTTTACTTTTTGAAGAAAATAGTTATGTTTATATTAACGCCGTTAGTGTATTCTGTTTACTTTAACACAAATAAATATCAATACCCATTTTTATCTCTCTCTTTTGGCTATCATAATTATTTATCACTCTCTATTATAATTCAATATCAATATCAATATTTTATGTTTTATATCCATAAATTATATTTATCACTCTATTTTGCCTATCATAATAATTTTTTGCTCTCTTTTATAATTCAATATCAATATTTTATATTCATAAATTATTAGTTAGCCCCCCATGATTGAAGGAGCTACAATAATAATAATTTAGCTCATAAATAAAGGAGTTATTGTAACACCCCAAATTTCGTAGTTCAAAATGTGTCGGACACTTATTTTTAGAAAACTTGATAGAGTTTGAGGTGCTACCACTCAGAGTAATGCGGAAACGGAGAGCATACGCTAACGTTTGGACGATAAGTGATTGATACAAAATGCCCAGGCATATCTTGATGCCTCGACATTAAGCGATATATTAAAAATTTCTGAAGGAATATTCGTGTGATACAGAGCTTGTATAATTACAAATCTTTATGGTAACCATACAATCTTCAACCAAGCCGTAGCTAGACTTGGGGCAATGAACCTAACTCAGTTAATCAAACAATTTGGCCAGACAGGTGTCTAGTGGAAGTCTCCCCGAATAAACGGCGACTCACCGACTGAACCACATAGACGAACCCTTTCTAGACACCAAATGGTTTGAAGTAACCTTATTAGATTCATGCCAGAAGGTAGGCTCTGTTAAACTTCTTTCGGCATTTGCTTTGACCGGTGCTTCTTCACGGCTCTGTCCATCAGTGCCTCTTCACAACTCTATCTACCGGTGCCTTTTCATGGCTCCATCTACGTCATCTTCTTAGATCTTGGTTCCTTCCCGAACCTTTAGTCAAGGCGAGATTCAATCGGATTGAATCTCGAGGTAGCGCTTAACCTCTATAGCAGATATAACAATACATGACAATATCCATTACATGTCGGCATCAACCATACATAGCACACGGCCCGGATGTAAGGTTACAACAATGCATAAGCACACAAAGAGATGTAATGTCAACAAGACAAACAATACATAGCACACAACACATGTAAAGTCATCCACGGTTGCACTAACCAGTGCCAGACAGCTTCTCGTGTCCTCAGCGCTAGGAAAACTCCAACGGTATTATCAAAACCATAACCCGTGTATAAAGCTGAATGTATAAACAGGTGATCTAAGCCCCATAAACTTAGTCACAGTGCATGACCCAAGACCTAGTCTTGTCCACCACTTCATGAATCAATCAATCATATATGATCATACAAGATATAGGCGATTAAAGTTACTAGTACGCGAACGTACCTTTCACCGTGTAATGGCTATCTAGTTCGACCTTTGAACCCGCTCGGACTTCCGGGATATCCTATACATTATTGTCGGATTATTATATGATATTTGATAAATATCATATTGCTTAGAATAATATTCTAAAGGCTTAGTTTACCTTTCTACCCTCGGTGGACTAATTATTACAATTTTGCCCTTACATTTTTATGAAAAACGCTACTTCAGCTTTTTGGCCAGATTTTTCGCTATCTTTGTAAAATCATAATTAATTCTAAAAAATTAATTTTGAGGTTCTGTAAAATTTATCATGACCCTTGACATGTCTATTTTCAAGTAAAAATATTCCAAAAACCTAGAACACCAAGAATCATTCCCATTTTAATTTTTTCTCAACGCTGCCCATATTTTCGTTCAGAAAAATAGCTTAACTTTAAAAATATGTTAATCCTTGTGTAGAACTCAAAATGCTACCTATTTTATATATTTGGAAATCCCTACATGTCTACTTTATTCATGAAAAATTTAATGATTTAATGACTTAATCAGCTACATAAAATAATAGCATCTGTTTCACTTCCTACATAGGATTTAAGCTACGAAAAATTCTACAATTTTCACAATCTTCATCTATTGATTCTAAAAATTATTCCCTAACATGTTTTCCACTCCATTTTTAGCGTTTTAAAAGCAATGGAGACTTCCAAACATGAAAGGAATTTTCCTAACAATTTCCTAGATTAAACTACTATTTACTAAGAACAAAAAGCTAGAGACCAAGAACATTACCTTCAACTTCAACTCCTTCTTCTTTCTTGCTCCAAGAAAACTCTCACTCTCACTCTCTAATTCAAAAATCAGATGTGTTGTAGTGTTTTGGTGTGAAGAATTGTGAAGGGAGAGCCTCCTATTTATAGGAAAAACTCCAAGGCCAAAATAGTAATTGCAAGTGATAAATTTTCACCACATTCATTGGATAAAATTTTGAAACTTCATCTCCTCCATTCATTCAGCTGCCGACATGCTCCTTTTAATTAATCATTTCATGCGTTTTTAATTGCCAAATATTGTATGATTATTTAATATTAACTATCATCCAAAACTCCTTTATTGTGCATGCCGACATCTCCCACACTCAGCCATTAATAGTTGCTTCTAATTAATACAAATGAATTGATTACTTCATTTCATGAAAAGAAAAAGAAAACCCTATCCACTACTCAAGAGCCTGCCGACATACTCCTCTTTTAAATCATTTAATATGGTTTTAGATAGCCAAAAAGCATTGTTTATTCAATGCAAAATTTCCATCAGCTTTAATCCATAACCCATGCGCCTATTTTGTTGACTTTTGGGAAGTGTTTTAATTAGTTGATTATTGTACTAAACAAGTGGTTATATATTATTTAATCACAAGTGCTAAAGTAAGGTTGGTTTGTTAATTGATTATAGTCATTAGTGCTCTAATAGACAAGCTTTAATCCTTCATCTTTGGCCCTTAATTTCTTTTTATTTAAATCAGCCCCCTTTGATGTATTTAATTATCTCTAATTAAATTGAAGGATTATACAAATGATCTTAGTTAGTGTAATTTTAATTACTCATTAGTTTTTGCTAATTTCCTTTAATTTGATTAAATGCTTTCATAATATTTTCTTGTCTCTTTCGATTATAAATGAACTATTATCTTATGTGTTAATTATGCCACATTTTATCTTCCCTAATCTTAATCTTATATTTGCCTTTTTGCTTATTTAATTCCAAGGGAAATTTGCCTAAAATTATAATCAATAATTTACAAAATTTAGAGACAACCTATTCTCCTTTATTTAATATGTATTATTTATCAAAATATAACATTCATGATAAATAGGATTTTTAGGGTATTACGAGTTATCGTAATCATAATTCAAACTAAATTTGCAAGAATCTTAATTTCTAAAAATATAGTTGGCCCATGATCTAATAGTAATGTTTATATATATATATATATATATATATATAACGTAGTTAATGTATTCCTTTTTTTGTGTTCTTCATTCTTCATTCATAGTGATCCCAGTTCTTCATCACCAATATCATGGCTGGTCGCTGATGAGCTACTTTTGTCGTTAAAGCAATCAATTAAACTAGGTCCTAATTAATTATGCAATATAGGGTCAACCTAGGTCATTCTCCCAAGGAGCAATCTGTGGGTTTTTCTTTAGGTTGAATTTAGGTGATGAAAAATGCAATGGAATGAACCTAAACTAAAATGCAAGATACTACTACCTAAATGAAATTAAACTAACTAAATGCACTAATGCAATTGACTCTAAACCCTAAATGAGAATGAAACTAATCTATATGAATTTGAATGCAATTTTGGAAGAGTTTTGTTATGAGAGAAGAACTAAAATCCTAAGAAGATTAATTAAAAGCAAATTAAATCAAACAACAAAGATTTTGTTCAGTTATGATGATGGAGGGGACAACTTAGGAATTGCATGGAGTTAACTTTCTTAGCCCAAACCAATTAATTAGACCAAAGGGAGATTAATGAATTTAATTACCTAATTGAACATGAGAAACCCTCTAAACTCAATAACACATATTCCACTAGAAAACTCATAACGAAATAAGCGGTGGCTAATTAAGCTCATTAAAAACCAATCACAAAATAATCTTGGAAATCTTGTTTACAATTATCCAATTGAACAACTAGATAATTTATCAACCCAATTAAACAATTAAGATGATAAACCAAATTGACAATTAAATTAATAACTAAAACTCAATTATTAATTTAATTGAGAATCTAAAGGTTGCAAAATAAGAATCTAGTAATAAGCATAAAAACTTCAAATTATCAATCTAATCCAAAAGAAATAAGTTTAAAATCTAAAACTAGATTGTTCTCAATTAACACAACTCAAAATCCTTTAAAACTAAATAACCTCACGTTTAAATTAAAA